>OZ005742.1:165525520-166025520 GCA_963930735.1 Dioctria linearis | reverse complement strand
TCTGGTATCGACTGGATTAAAGATCTTATTATTGACAGCGGCTAAAACAAAGATGCTTACTGTGGGTATCGACTGCAGTAAGAATAAATTACTAACACGAAACTCTTTATTGCGGGTCTCGACTGTAATAAAGATCCTTATTGTGGGTATCGACGGCAATAAGAATAAATTACTAACTCAAAACACTTTATCGCGGGTCTCGACTGTGATAAAGATTCTTTCTGTGGGTAGCGACTGCAGTAAGAATAAATTATTAACACCAAACTCTTTATTGCGGGTCTCGACTGTAATAAAGGTTTTTATTGTGGGTAACGACTGCAATAAGAATTTAATACTAATCAAACAAGTGCTTTATTTTGGTTAAAAGGCTGAAAATTGAGACTTTTATTCTGGTACCGACTGGATTAAAGATCTTATTTTTGACAGCGGCTAAAATAAAGATTCTTACTGTGGGTATCGACTGCAGTAAGAATAAATTACTAACTCAAAACACTTTATCGCGAGTCTCGACTGTGATAAAGGATTCTTTCTGTGGGTAGCGACTGCAGTAAGAATAGATTACTAACTCAAAACACTTTATCGGGGGTCTCGACTGTGATAAAGGATTCTTTCTGTGGGTAGCGACTGCAGTCAGAATTACTAACCTCACTTTATTCTGGGTCTCGACTGGAATAAAGAAAATCCCAATCCTAAAACCTTAATAGCGAACCAAGTGAATCAGCTGCCAAACACTGATCAGGTGAGTACAAAATCAGATACAGTAAAATAAATTTCCTTTTAAAATAATCAGATACAGTAAAACTAAATTTTCTTTTAAAATAATCTTATTACTAAGATAACGTAAATTATAAATTGTCGTAACCTTTTAAATTGCTAAGATTTGGGTGAATTTCTTAAAGGAGTTTGAAACATTAGAATAAAACTGCTCCCTGGTTTACCGGTCGGTCGGACAAATTTTTATCGAGTAGATAAAAACCTTACAATATCAATACACCGTGATGCCGTTCGGACTGTGCAACTCCCCTCAGGAAATGTGTCGACTGATGGATAAAGTTATCCCCTTTGATCTACGAAACCACGTTTTGGTCTACTTGGATGATTTGTTAGTCCTTTCCCAAGATTTCGATTCACATTTGACGCTATTAGCACGAGTAGCTGACTGCTTGAGGAAAGCCGATCTCACCATAAACGTCGAGAAGAGTACATTCTGTTTAAGATAAACTAAATACTTGGGCTTCATCATCGGAAACGGTGGCTTAAAAACAGATCAAGATAAAGTTGCTGCGATAATGGAGTACCCGCCCCCAAAACCGTTCGACAAGTTCGACGCCTGCTAGGAATTGGCGGATGGTATCGTCGCTTTATCTCTAATTATGCAGATCTGACTGCTTCTCTGAAAAGTTCCAAGAAGTTCGAATGGACTGCTGAAGCTCAGATCTCTTTCGAACACCTGAAACAGCAGCTTGCGTCGGTTCCGTTACTGATGAGTCCAGATTTCGGTAGGCCGTTTGTCATACAGTGTGATGCAAGCCAGCAAGGTATTGGCGGAGTATTGTTGCAAGTTGACAATGAAGGACATGAAAGACCAATTGCATATATCTCAAAAAAAGTGAACTCTGCGCACGTAGCTATACAGTGACAGAGCAAGAGTGTCTAGCTGCCATCCTCAGTGTTGAGAAGTTTCGACCTTATATCGAATTAACTCATTTTAAGATTGTGACTGATCATGCGAGCTTGCGATGGTTGATGTCCCAATAGGATCTCAGAGGGAGACTCGCCAGGTGGAGGCTGAGGCTTCAGGGCTTCGACTTCACGATTGAACACCGGAAAGGAAGTCTTAATGTTGTCCCGGATGCACTGTCGCGGGTTCATTGCGAAGAGCTGTCAGCGGTCGAAGATCCGGGCCCTGTAGTCGACCTCAGTTCTGATCATTTTCAATCTCCTGAGTACGAAGAACTGGGGCTCAAAGTTAATCGAAGAAGATGAACCTGCCTGACTTATGTGTACGCGATGATTTCGTTTACATCCGGACAATTCCGAGGACGGGTGATCCGGTCAAAGAGGAAGAAGCCTGGAAGCTGTGGATTCCGCGTGGAGTTGTCCCCGACGTCGTTGCCAGAGCGCATGATCCGCTACTGTCCTCTCATGGTGGAATCCCCAAAACTCTAGACAATATCAGAAGACACTGTTATTGGCCTCGGATGACGATCGACGTCCGAAAATATGTCAGCTCCTGCGACACATATAAAGAGATTAAAGCACCCAACTTTACCTTGCGACTACCAATGGGAAATAAACCAAAAACTGAAAGGCCCCGGCAACGTCTCTATATAGCTCTGCTAGGTCCGTATCCGCGTACTAAAACAGGAAATGTCTGCATTCTAATTGCCCTCGACCGTTTTTCTAAATACCCAGTAATAGAACGATTAAAGCAGACCAGCACTACTTTAATATGCCGTTTCATAGAAAAAAATATCTACACATGTTTGGGGTCCCTGAAACTATCCTGATGGATAATGGAACTCAATTCAAATCAGTCCAATTTGCCGAACTTCTAAAAAAATGCGGAGTCTTGCACTTGCGAACCGCTTTATACTCCCCACAAGCGAATGCCTTAGAGAGAGTCAATAGATCGATTCTAGCGGGTGTTCGAGCTTATATTAATAATGAGCACACCAAATGGGATCAGAGACTAAGTTGTATCTCTCTTCGAAGCTCACTCCACCAGGCTACCGGATTCTCGCCTTATAAAATGCCATTTGGACCCCAGATGGTCGAACATGCCTCTACCTATGATCTTTTGAGAAACATAGGAGGAGTCAACGAATCCTTAACAGTAGACACTTCTGACAAGCTACAGCTATTACGTGCAGATGCACAAGGAAACCTTGATAAAGCTTTTGAAGTAGGCACCAAGTCGTATAATCTCCGGACCAAACCGGTGAAATTCAAAGTGGGACAAGAGGTGTTCCGACGGAACTTCCAACAGAGTAGCTTCAAACATCAACGTAGTGCCAAGCTCGGGAGAAGATTCCTAAAATGTAGGGTCCACGCTCCGAAAGGGAACGCGCTCTATGAACTCGAAGACTTGCAAGGAAAACCGTTAGGTGTCTATAACGCTAAAGACTTCAGCCCTTGAGTGCTGATTGCATGGACTGAGAACTCTGCTAGATTCAATGTTGTTATCCTACCTCCTGGTTGCCCTAAGAAGGCATCCAGCCAGCTTAACTGGTAAGCCACAGGATGCCAATGTGCCGCTTAGGACCTTCCCAACCTAGCGGTCCGTATACCTCTTGCTATTAGATTCACTTTGTCACACTTCCCCACCTGAATCATCACGCACAAGGCGGGTCCGACAAAGCTTTGGGGCCTCTGTAGAGCGAGTACAGCACTTGTTTTTAACAGGACGGTTGGTCGTGGGTCGAGTCACACATTGGGCGCCCGCAAGACGAGCCAAATATTTTAAGACCGGCTAGCTCAGTCGATCATATTTCAGCGTCGTCTGGTCCACAGGGAAACATACAATCCGTCGCTGGTATGGTCGCAGGATGGCAGTTTAAACAATCTAGTTATCCCACTGACGTCTATATATCGATAGCCAAGGCATAGCTGTCAGTGAAATGAAATGTACCACTCCAAATACAGAGAAATCGGGCCAGAATGATGGCGGAAGAAGAGGAAGACGAAAGATGAGAGGGTTCCTTTTTCTAATCGTGACAGTCAAAGCAAGTGGATCTCAGGAAAAGAATAAAATCACATTCTATGAGATCAATCACAATTGGCTGGAGAAAAATAAAAAGAAATAAAGAAAAAGTCAGAAAGTCCACGAGGAGTGGAAGAAAAGCCGTAACGGGCTATATACAGATATACGAGTCTCATATTCGGCGGCCGTATAAGCAACGAGAAAAAAGGAAACCTTAATTGTGGAAAGTATTTTTTAATTTTGAAATTATAATTGCACATACGCAACACAACATAACCACAAATATAGAACTACGGGAAGTGACGGGAGCATAAGCGTGACCGATGAACAAGCTCCGCACGGAGCAATTCAGAGACATCTCTCTTTCGCTAAACCACATAAAAATACAACCCCGTATATCAGTGTCACTATCTAAATTCAGCACTGATATATACTACAAACAAACAAAAAGGGGTGGGCAATAAGAAAGGAAAAATAAAACTAAAAAAAAGGGAAGAACAAATATATAATAAAAACCGAAAAGTCATGACGGGTAGAGTATATCCCTGCCTGTAGCAGTGCACATCGAAGAAGTAATCGGAGATCCACAATGTACTACTTATGAACTAAAATATAATAATTAGGCAGAAGATTATACCAGGGGCCAGTCCAATTTCTCACCCTGTCCAGTAACGAAATTACTTTTTATAGCATTGCAGCGCCTCTGCGGAGGAGCAACATGATCGAATTCACGTAAGTGTCGCTTTATCGAATTAAAATTTTTCCCTCATTTTCTGGTATAAAACCACTGAAAGACTAGAAACGGACTGGCGCAAAAAATAATTTTTTTAAAGTATTTAAGAGCTTCCACCTATCGTTTCCAGCCAAGAAATGAAGTATGTGATTATAATTTTTTTTGTTTAAAATGTTGAACTAATAATATTCCCATAGGGGAAAGACGTCACTACATGTAGTAGGTTCATTTATGTATATATAGTATTTGCTTAAATTTTTATTTTTTTGAACTAATAATATTCCCAATAGTAGGTTCATGTATATATAGTATTTGCTTGAATTTTTATTTTTTTGAACTAATAATATTCCCAAAGGGGAAAGACGTCACTACATGTAGTAGGTTCATATATATATAGTATTTGCTTTAATTTTTATTTTTTTGAATAATAACATTACCAAAGTGCGAAAGACGTCACTACGTGTAGTAGATTCATATATATATAGTATTTGATTGATATGTTTATATTTTCTGAACTAATATCATTACCAATGTGGGAAAGACGTCACTATGTGTAGTAGATTCATATATATATAGTATTTGATTGATATGTTTATATTTTCTGAACTAATAACATTACCAAAGTGGGAAAGACGCCACTATGTGTAGTAGATTTATATATATATAGTATTTGATTGATATGTTTATATTTTTTGAACTAATAACATTACCAAAGTGGGAAAGGTGTCACTACGTCTAGTAGTTCATATATATATAGTATTTGATTGATATGTTTATATTTTCTGAACTAATAACATTACCAAAGTGGGAAAGACGCCAGTATGTGTAGTAGATTCATATATATATAGTATTTGATTGATATGTTTATATTTTTTGAACCAATAATATTACCAAAGTGGGAAAGGCGTCACTACGTCTAGTAGATTCATATATATATAGTATTTGATTGAATATTTCTATATGACTTTTGAAATAACAATGATCCCTAGTTGGGAAAGATGTGATAACGCACATTAGGGTAGTTACGCTATGACAGTTCTGGACCACTTTTTCCATGCAAAAAGTGTCCGGAAAATTCAAACTGTTTTAGTCTACTTCACAGAGCCTGCCTGGGGGAATTCTTTTTCTACTGTCTGGCTGACCAGGGGATGACGTCATTAGGTTGTCTGATCGCCGTCAGCTGATCAACCTCTGTCTTAGCTGATTTTTAATAAAATAATGCTGGCTTTTGCTGGAATTGAACCGAGAACGCTTGGTTTTGTAAAATCCGAGGCGCTCTACCATCAGGCTATGGAGGTGTTGTGTGAATGTTCTTTAAACTTGCTATATACGCTTAGAGTTTTGAGGAGAGACATCGGGACACTTTTGCCAGGCTGGACGCACACACACACACACACACACACACACACACACACACACACACACACACACACACACACACACACACACACACACACACACACACACACACACACACACACACACACACACACACACACACACACACACACACACACACACACACACACACACACACACACACACACACACACACACACACACACACACACACACACACACACACACACACACACACACACACACACACACACACACACACACACACACACACACACACACACACGCGCGCGCGCGCGCGCGCGCACACATACTACGTCATAACTAAATGTTTTCTACCAGGCGATATTCCGTATTGCACCATGTTATTAAATTAGCACAACAACAACAACTAACATACGTAGATATGTTGGGTTAGATAAGAAATTGCCTAATTTTTGATCTGCAGGTGCAATGCTTCTAATTTGATTAATTGCATAAACAATTCGAATAATGTAAACAAAATCGCAGTCGAATAATGTAAACAAAATTCGCACAGACCCAAGTAAAGTAAACAAATTGAACGATTTATAGAAGATTCCTAATTTCTTTAGCTAGAAGAAACAACTATGTTGTCTTAGTTGAGTAGTGGAAGTTATAATTGAAAATTTCTTTTGCTGATAAAAAATCAGCAACAACTATAACGTTAGTTGTGGTCTGTATGTATCTTTTATAAACAGGAGTGATCATGATATTCGATATCTAAAAAGAGATCGCGGCTGCTTGGGATGGTAAGAATGGAAATTAAAGTCATATCAGAAAATTTTCGGTGTAGGGGTGTGCGTGTACTAGGGTTTCCAATTATCCGACATTAATGACTATCCGGATATCGAATACTGAAAACTCTAAATATCCGGATAATCCGGATATACGGATAACAAAAAAAAAAATAAATAAATAGCTTGAATCCAATATTTCATGGTGTTTTATAATTTGTTTATTCAAATATTTTAATTATGTACATTAATAATTAATAAATAGTAAAACAACATTATATGATTTAAATTTATTCTGTTTTTAAAAAAGAATATTTTAAAAAGTTATTGCATTGAAAATTTCAAAATTGTTATTGATTGAAACTGTAAATGCTGGCTTTATTGTAAGATGTTCATTGAATAATGTGGTTTTTGCGTTGCTCTGCTCATCAACAGAAGAAATTGCCACTTCCAGATATACCTGCAGACTGGCAATGTAATGGGAGCACCTTTGGATTATAATCAAAATATTTATGGAATGTGGTATATTGCCTACTTCTAAGAAGATTTACTTTCATAAGCATTTGATCTCGACGTTCATCCATTCGTTTTTTGTTCTGTTTCGTTCTAAATTCGTCTAAGCTTTCACATAGAAATTTATAAGCACATTCAGCGGTCAAAAGTGTAGCTGAATTTTTATTTAATTCCTTTGCTGCAGTCTCTAGTGGTAATAGGACATCTAACAATTTTTTTAAACTTGATTGCCCTTAAATGGTTAAAAAGTAAATGTCGCATAGTTGACTGCTGGCTTTCTCGTTGGTTACGTCAACATGTCGAGCCATCGTCGATTTTATATAGATAATCACGTCATATATAGATACCGCCATACGGATAACAGAAAACTCCTACACCGGAATGTGGAGACATCTATTTACTTCATAATCAATGTATATACTACCTTTTTGGGCGATTAACTCAATATTTTATTTATAAATATATTTAATTTTTAACCACACTGATATCATGTAATTTCAGTGCTTAGTAGGTTTTGTTATACCCTAGACGAAATCTATTGGGTATACTAAGTGTGTCCTTCCGTTTGTAACGCATAGAAATAATTATGGTAGAGCAAAATGGAATGAACATCCATGAGAACACATGTACTTAGACAACTGAAATTGTGCACATGACCTTTTTCTTAAAAACAAAAAAAGTAAATTCAAGTTCGAAAATGGGACAAATCGGGTAACTCCTTCAAGGAATTGCCATACAAAATTTTCGGATTTCACTACATATTTGGACATTGCTTTAGAGAGCATCAGCGTAGAGAGCTGAATTTTTCTACGCGATGTTTGCATAAAAATAGTAAAAATAAATTCATAAATGAGCTAAATTGGGCCATATAAAAATTTTGATATTTTACGTAGGTATTCTGTGAAAACAATCAGTCCTAGACGTTTTTTATGTACCCAAAAGTTCTTCAGAATATGAAATGCTATGACACTAGTTATAATGACTTTTATTGTCCGACGAACCGTTCTAGAAATATATGCGAAAAACCACTTAGAAAATCAAACTACACAGATGGTTGACCATACGAAATTACAAAGATCCAGTTTAGACACGTAAGTCTCAGTATGCTGCCTCTGCCGCACAAAATCTGTAAGTTGGGTGATGCTTCATTCCTGCCCCAATCATCATATTACCGAGAAATTTTCGTGGGGCAGAGGCAGCTTATTGACCCGTCTAAACCGGGTCAGAAGGGCATTCATCTAGGGTATCATAAGAATTACTCTTTGACCGATTCTAGCTTTCTTACTTGTTTTATTTAAAATTTGGATAAAAAAAATCCACAAGACAACTTATTTGTTTATTCGAAGAGACTTTAATAAATAAATAATAATAATAAATAAAACTGCCAGATGAGAAAATAATTGTATAATCTTTTGAAAATAGCTGAACAGTTAGAAAGAAAACAGTATTTTCCTGAAAAAAAATGTCAAAAATATCCGGATTATCGGATAATTAAGGAAAAATATCCGGATAACCGAATAGTCAAAATGGGTCGGATACTCCGGATAATTTGATATCCGGATATCCGGATTGGAAACCCTAGCGTGTACTGAAAAGTCTTATCAGAAATCTTCTACGGGCTATGGTTTTTTTGATATCAGCGATCATACCTTTTCTGATGTAATTCATATTACTAATAATTCAAGTCTAGGTTACTTTTGTAAGCATGCTTTAGTGAATACCGTACTTTGAAACCATCTCGCTCTCTCAAAACATCTTTCTCTCTCTAGCACACATGTTTTAGGTGGACTTGATCATATAAATGCCAGCTTGGAGCTTGGTTGTCTGCTTTATATACTATAAGTATAGTATGGTTGCCTGGAATTATCAGGCTTGTTGTTCAACAGGACTATTAGCGGTGGGGTGAGGTCGCTTTACTGATATAACTACTATTCATACAGAAATATGGTGTTTTGATAATCCTAAGCGTACTTCCTTATCTTCCGAACCAAAATAAATTGTTTATACCTTTCCTAACAAAATTATTTAAAAAAATTTATCTTAACCAAATGACTACGATTCCGCAATCAAGTAATCATTGTATATGGCGATATATATATATATATATGATATCGAATGTAGCTGCCTACAGATTCGGGCTCCAGCTGCAAATAGGCACACATTCAGCTGGGAGTTAGTGGGCGTAAAACGGTAAGGTTACATTTGAATCAAAACTATTTTATTATTTTGTTAAGTAAGGTATAGTGTAGCCTTTGGGAAGGTAAGGAACTAAGCTGTAAATTACTAGAAGGCTATTTTCCTGTATGGATAGTAAGTTAGGCTCTATACCATATATAAATTCAATGTTTGGCAGTTTTCTATAAGTATCAATATACAATATTTTAGAAAGCTGACTCTCAATGCACACAAACAGATTTCTGTTTCATGGCTTGGGAAGTATGTTCGGGGTTTTGGTATGAGGGATCAAATCGATGTATGTTGTACAATGGATTGAAGATATATGTTTATTTTTGATTGGAGCAAAGTATTCTCACGCCTTCATGAACCAAAGCTTAAATATAACTGAAATTCTTAAAAAAATGTTGAATCGATGACTAATTCTGCCGTAATATTGAGAAGGATTTAAGGGTTTAAGAAAATAAGGTGGTAGTATGATATGTTGATTTGAGGAATATCTTAGATGAGTAGTGGTAGTTGTATGGGTACAGCAAAAGCCTTATTAACAATTTTTTTTTATGATCAGGTGTAATGGCATGGTCAATGTTGCCACTTGAAATCTTTCTAGAGTAGCTTTTTAGCGTAGTCCGAAAGTGGTATGCGCAGCCACACCTTATAGAAAATGTAAAATCTTACCAATTTAAAGCTTTGCAGGAAGTTATTGCTATGATATTAACATAGTATGATATATGGAAGTCGTATGGGTGAAGTAAAAACTTAATTTTTGGTGATCTAGTATAATGGAATGACCAGTGTTGCAATATGAAATCTTCCTAGAGTAACTTTTCGCAAAGTGATCCTTGTCTCGTTAGGCGATGAGAGTTCGACATCAAAAATCTCATGTTATTTCTTATGGAAGTCCAAATTTACTTTTGCAATTATCTCGCTTTAACACGTCATCTGTCTCTCTCTCATTAATATGTTTGAGGTGGATTTGGTCATATACATGCTTGCTTGGAGCTTCGTATTATCAGTTGTTTGCTTTATATGCTATGAGTATATATATATGTTGGCTTTAGGATAACGAAATGGCTACATGGTACTCAGCACTAGATCACAATAGGCTTAGCATTGAAGTGATAGCCGCATACCTAAGTGCAGAAGATTACTACGACGAGCTTCAGGAGAAGTATGCTTACTGGTTAAATGCCATACACAATCACGGTTATCTCTTGAATTTCATTTCTTTACACGAAATCCAAACTGTTATTCAAAAGGTAGCCCAGAAAATTGGTTCCAACTTCATTATCTTACCAACACCACAGGAACGACTAGACGTGGTAAATCAGAATGGCACAATAATATTGTATGGATACTTAAATATTGTTGAACCAAACATGTACGATTTGATACATATAACACCAACTCCACACTTATTCAAAGGCAACAATTCCAGCAAAAGCCAGCATTATTTTATTAAAAATCCGCTAAGACAGAGCTTGATCAGCTGACGGTGATCAGCCAACCTGATGACGTCATCCCCTGGTCAGCCAGACCGTAGGAAAAGAATTCCCCAGGCAGGCTCTGTGACGTAGACTAAAAGAGTTTGAATTTTCCGGACACTTTTTGTATGGAAAAAGTGGACCAGAAATGTCCTAGCGTAACTAGTCTAATGTGCGTTATCACATCTTTCCCAAATAGGGATCATTGTTATTTCAAAAGTCATATAGAAATATTCAATTACTACTAGACGTAGTGACGCCTTTCCCACTTTGGTAATGTTATTAGTTCAAAGATATAAACATATCAACCAAATACTATATATATATGAATCTACTACACATAGTGGCGTCTTTCCCACTTTGGTAATGTTATTAGTTCAGAAAATATAAACATATCAATCAAATACTATATATATATGAACTACTAGACATAGTGACGTCTTTCCCACTTTGGTAATTGTAACAGACACTCAAACTTAATTTAAGTGCTTGCTGAGCGGGCGTAAGTAACTTGAAAAAAAGAAAGAACTTCGATTTTTTGATTCTACACTTACGCTGGCCTTTATTGTGCTAATACAAGAACTTAAATACAATTTTTACGGTTACATGATAAATTTCGCTATTATCGTAAGCTCACTTCATCATGTTTACCTTGCAATCATTGACCCAGATTGGGGCAATGCATGCGGAAATATTTTCGTGAAATATTTTTATGAATGATGCAAAAACATGAGTAAGTGAACTTACGTTTGATTAAATTTTGACCTGATTGGAGGAAATGTACAAAATAAGCAAAGTGACAAATTCTTTTGCATTTGAGAAATCGGAAGGTAATTGTAGTGAACGTGAACATGAACGTGATTAAGAAATTTTGTATGAACATGTTGAAAAATTATTTTTTTGTTCAGGTAGGAACATGCTGGGGGCCGCCAGATTCCAATACACGATTGAATCGCTGTTCTATTGAAGTTTGCGGTGATGGTTGTCTTCCTTCCTTGGGGTTTGCTTGTCGCTTGGAACATCCAGTATAACAAAATTGAAAGGTCCTTTTGAGGGTGAACCAGTACTTCCAGATGAGGATGACCAGGAAAAGAATGAAGGCAGATGATATTGATGTGGTTGAGTAGAGTATCAGCGTGTTGTGTAGGATAGCTGGATCTATCTTGGGCTCCTCCATGTATTGTAAGATTTGCTCGTCTTGTTGAATCAAAACTCCTGGTTGCAGCAATGCTGGTGATTTATTAAAGTTGGAAATGTTTAATCGTGGGGAAACTTCCCTTATATGGCTGAAGATGACCTCTATTATTTGATCCAATTTGGTTTTTAAGGTTATCTCTCTTGTTTTCAGATAACAGTAATCAGCAGTGTGTATAATTCCTGTGGTATTTAGAAGTAATTCCTTTCTAGCTCCTTTGCAGAATATGGAGGCGACCTTGGTTTCATTAGTCATGTATAACCAAGTGTTTCTCGTCACCAAGGCCTTCCAAACTGTACCAGTCAGCTTGAACTGACGCATCTCACATATGGTCTTTGGATAACGATCATAAATTTCATCAATTACACAAGATGGGCTGTTTTCGATGCTGTGCACTATGGTTGGGCTACACAGGAATACGTGATTGGCTATAGTAGTGCAACTCTTCAATTCCCTTTCGTCTAGATTGAAATATGTTTGATGGGTATAATCAACAGCCAAGGTGGAAGATTTTATGTCGGCCACTGCGAATTCGTTGCCTTTGATTAAGTGTGGAGTTGGTGTTATATGTATCAAATCGTACATGTTTGGTTCAACAATATTTAAGTATCCATACAATATTATTGTGCATTCTGATTTACCACGTCTAGTAGTTCCTGTGGTGTTGGTAAGATAATGAAGTTGGAACCAATTTTCTGGGCTACCTTTTGAATAACAGTTTGGATTTCGTGTAAAGAAATGAAATTCAAGAGATAACCGTGATTGTGTATGGCATTTAACCAGTAAGCATACTTCTCTTGGAGCTCGTCGTAGTAATCTTCTGCACTTAGGTATGCGGCTATCACTTCAATGCTAAGCCTATTGTGATCTGCTGCTGAGTACCATGTACCCATTTCGTTAATTGAAGAAATGGCTTGAGCCAATCTGGCATCAAAATGCTTCAATTTATCTAGTATCATAAAATTGGACTGATTAACCTTCGCGTTGAGGAGCAGCATTTGTTGATTTGTTGAAAGTTAGAGATTTTGTTAATTGTGTTCTAATGCGTCAATATTTGCATAAACATCCTCATTGACGCCAAATATACTGGTGAGTAGCCTACCAAGAAGACCTCTTCTACTTGTGTTCCTTGCTTCTGTAAATCGGATTTCATATATTGATCTTTAAAGGTTCTTCCTCCTTGTGGATAAGTGCCTGAATAGTTGCGAGCAGCGCGTGATTTCAGTGAGCTTCTCAGTCTTGTCACACATTTCCTGTATTTGTTCCCAAGTGGAGTTGATATTTTTTTCGTCATCAGAAATGTCAACCATTGGAAGTGACACCTGCAATCGCAGATTTTCTCGTTTTATTTTGGCTCTGCCTAAATTCTCTATGTAGAGGCCGGATTTGGGCTGTATGTAGTCTTGTGCGAATGCTACAGTCAACCAATAAAGTATCAGCAAGGTGGAATGTAACAGTCTTGAGGCCCATGTACATGGTGCGATTTTCATTCTTTTGCTATGTCGAGCTGTAGTCGGTTCAGGCCCCTTTCCATCTTTACTGGTGGAAATCGTATCAAAGTGCTCTAGTTTGGACCATAGCTCAGGTTCGGCTGAAATGTCAGGTAACCCCCTTTTTGTGGATTTCTTGAGAGTGGTCAGTGCTGTAAAAGTCCTGAGGCCGGCATCTTCATGGTCAGATTTATGTATATTCATAGGCAACTGGCACAGTTTGATAAGTGGCCGTTTCTTGATAATGTTTCTATATTGCACAGAAACTACTCGCACTATTCCATCTTCGCCAGGATGAAGCTGTACGATTCGTCCTAACGGCCACTTTTGTGGGGGCAAGATGTCTTCCTTTACTAGAACTAACTCGCCGAGAACTGGGTTCTTTTTTCTGTTCTCCATTTGCTTCTTTGTTGTAGTAGTGCCAGATATTTCTGTGACCATCTCTTCCAAATGTGCTGGTATAATTTTGTAAACAAGCTTCCATCTTTGGTGGATTTCTTTACACTGAATATCTGGTTCAGGCGGTGCTAGCAGAGGCCTTCCGATCAAGAAATGACCTGGAGTTAATGGTTCTAGATCTGTGGGATCGCTTGAATTTTGTCCGATTGGCCTTGAATTCAAGCAGGCCTCCACTTGATGTAGCACGGTGGTAAATTCCTCATATGTTAGCAAGATGTCTCCCAGCACTCGTTTGAGGTGCGCCTTAACGGACTTAACGCCAGCCTCCCACAGACCTCCAAAATGTGGGGCTGGCTGGGGGTATAAACTTCCACTCTGTCCCATCATTGGCTGTAATCTCTGCTGGTCGTTGGGAGGAGCTGGAAATTGCAAGTTGCAGGTCTAGCCTGTTTTTAGCACCAAAAAAATTCGTTCCATTGTCGCTAAATATTTGCTTGCAATTTCCCCGCCGCGCGACAAATCTTCTATAGGCAGCGACGAATGCGTCTGTGGTTAAATCGCTTACTAATTCCAAGTGAATGCCTTTGTTAACATATAGACGAAAAGTGCTATGTATCCCTTGTTTGTTTTTGTGCCTCTTCCTTTGGACATCTTGGTTATGAATGGGCCGGCATAATCTATTCCGCAGTGAGAAAACGGTGGTGATGGGGTTATGCTAACAGCTGGTTGATTGCCCATTACTTGCTGTGTGCTTTCTTGGCGGTGTCTGACACACTTGATGCATTTGTGGATTCTTCCTTGTACTACTCTTTTGGCATCGATTATCCAGAATCGTGCTCTTAAGAAATTTAATGTGAGTTGCGTTCCTCCGTGTGGCGTTTGATAGTGAGAATGATCAACAATGAGACTGGTGATATGATGTTTTGGTGGTAGTAGCATCTGATGTTTTACATTCATAGATAGCTCAGAGTTTTCCAATCTTCCCCCGACTCGTAGAATGCCATCTTCGTCTAGAAATGGACGTAACGAAAGTAATCTACTGCTTTTCTTCAACGGAATTTTTTTTTCCGATATATTGGACTTCCTCAAAGAATGCTTCCAACTGTGTCATCCTTACTATACACTTCTCTGATTCCTTCAGCTCGTTGTGTGAAAGATGGTGCAACATTCTCTGTGAGCGTGGAACTTTACAGTTCATGATGAATCGTCGACAATATGCAGTAATTCTTAACTGTTTGGTATAAGATGAGCATGAAAAAAATATTCTCTGTTGAGAAAACTGTATTGAAGACCTTGATCTGTTTTTTTTTCTTCTTCACTTGTCTCCATATTAAGTTTGTTTGATGGCCAAGCTTCAGCACGTTGGCCTAGCCAAAGTGGACCTCTCCACCAGATCGTGTGCGAAGCGATTTTCTTCGGACTTATTCCTCTGGAAGCTATATCGGCGGGATTTTCTGGAGAGGCTATGTGTCTCCATATTTTTTTGTCAGCTAGGCTCTGAATTTCGCTCACTCGGTTCGCGACAAATGAATGCCAGTTGTTTGGGTTTTTAGCGATCCAAGCTAGTGCTATCTCAGAATCGCACCAAGCAAAAATCTGAGGTGACTTTTTCGCTGGAATCTCAATGGTTGATTTGAGCAGCCGGACAACGAGTAATGCACCACAGAGCTCTAAACGTGGTAAAGTGATCTTCTGTTTTAATGGTGCTACTTTGGTTTTTGCAGTTAGCAATGTAGTATGTATTTTACCAAAAGCATCAACCGTGCGTGTATACATTACTGCGGCATATGCTTCTCAGAGGCTTCGCAGAATCCGTGAAGTTGAATTTTGTTGGTTCGTGCGATGTCCAACCCATCGTGAGATTCTAATTGCTTTTAAGCCCAGCAGATCTCTCTCGAAGCTTGTCCAGAGTTTGGTTATGTCTTCAAGTGGAGGCTGGTCCCAATCTGTTCCTGCCTTCCACAGTGACTGCATGATGAGCGTGGCTGTAACGGTTACTGGTGCAAACCAGCCTAGCGGATCAAAGATGGTAGCAGCCCTTGACAGTATTTTTCGTTTCGTCAATTTTTCCTCATTGTTATGGAAGCGTATTCTAAACTGAAACTCGTCTTGTTTGGGATTCCAATGTATTCCCAGAGCTTTGATTGTTTCATCTTCTCCAATTTCTAATATTCCCTTCTCTATCATGTTCTCGGGAAGGTCGTCTAATAGTGCTTCATTATTTGAAGTCCATTTACGCAGATTAAATCCCCCCATATTTAATAAAGAGGTTATTTGTTTTTGTAGTACCCGAGCTTCAGCTTTTGTATCAGCTCCTGACAGCATAACGTCTACGTAAAAGTCCTCATTGAGCACCTTTTTTGCCAAAGGTAGCTGGTCACCTTCGTCTTTGGCTAATTGTTTTAGTGTTTGGACTGCAAGAAATGTGGCTGGGGCTGTGCCATAAGTGACCGTGTTTAGGATGAATTCTTGAATGGGTTCTGTTGGTAGCTTACTCCATAGTATTCGTTGATAGTTTCTGTCGTCTTCTGCGATCTTGATCTGTCGAAACATTTTCTCTATATCCGCAGTGAAAACGTAACGATGTTTTCTCCATCTGAGGAGAATTTGGTTTAGATCATGTTGAACCTTTTGTCCTTTATACAGCAAGTGATTAAGGCTCAATCCAGAATCCGTGTTGGATGAAGCATCGAATACTACTCGCAATTTTGTTGTGGTGCTGTCTCTTTTAAATACCGCATGATGAGGTAGATAGTATATTTCGGACTTCTCACCTGTGTAAGCTCCAGCGGGGCTCATGTGATTTAAGGCGAGATACTCCTTCAGGAAGGCATTGTAAGCCGCCATGCCCTCTGGGGCAGTTTCTTTTCTATTTGCAAGAGACGAGCAACGGCCTTGTGTCTTGACTCTCCTAAGTTTCCCACATTTTCTCTAAATGGCAGGCGGACAATATACCTGCCTTCTCCATCTCTTTGGTGTGTCGTCTTAAAATGCTCTGTGCAATAATCAGTTGCTTCATTGGATATGACGCTGTTTTCTATCTCCCAAAACTGTTCGATTTTTTCGTCCATTTCTGCTAGAGAGAGAAAGCTTGAAACTTTGTTGGTTCTCTGGTAACTTCTGGGGATAGTTCCAAATAGGATCCAACCTAACTTTGTGTTTTGAGCTGCCGGATGCTCTTGTTTGAGCCCCTTTAACAATATACTGGCATAAACATCTGCACCTAGTAGTGGGTCTATTTTCCCTGGTCTGTTGAATGTGGGATCTGCCAAAGTTATATTTCCATATTTTCCTATATCAACTGATAATAAAGGTGAGTTTGGAAGAAATGAATTGAGTTTAGGCAAGACAAGTGCTTCTACACAAAGATATGTGTGTAATTTTTCCTGAAGCTGGATGCGTATCTTCACTTTACTGCATGCCTTTACAGATTTAGTCTCGCCAACCCCTAATATGGTGGCTGATATGCGCTCCTTTTGCAATCTTAAATTCTGGACTGCTTCTTCGGTAATAAGCGATACCTGTGAGCCTGGGTCAATTAATGCTCTAAAAAGCTCTGGTTGATTGAATATGTTTGTAACTCTTACTATGGCAGTTGGTAATAGCACATTTGGCATTTTGAGCTTGTTGTGGAGAACAATAACCCCTTTATTTACCGTGGCCTCTGGAATGCTTTCTGCAATTGTATTAGTAGTCATATAGGAACTGGATTGATTTCTTGAGTTCTCATCGTATTGGTGAAGTAGCGTATGGTGTCTTTTTTTTGCAATAAAAGCACGATTTGTTTGTTTTGCATTTCTCAGATTTGTTGTGAGTCATGCAGTTGATACAAAGATTCTTTTTTGCGATGTATGATTGACGATCATGCACGCTCATCTTTTTAAATTCTATGCATTGGTAAATGCTATGATCTTTGTTGCAGAAGATGCATGATCGTTGTAGCATCGTATTGAAAGATTTTTTCTTGTTGGAGGTAAATGCTTCTGGTTTTGTTTGTTTGCTACTCTTGATTTGATAGCGCTTATCTAAAAAAATTAACAATTCAAGCGTAGATGGCATCTCCCTTGGGTTCGCAAGGCTCTCCTCCAACAGTCTTATACTTTCTGCATCAAGTTTTCTGAGTGCAATGCAGACAATGATAGGACCCCCATTCGTCCGTGTGACAGTTTAGATTTTTTAATGCTTCTAGGCATTCACTTATTATGTCATAGAGGGCTATAATATCTTCTTGAGATCTGTATTCAACCTTCTTTGCATCCATGATGTTGTTGATATATTCTGTTATGATCTTCCTGTTATTATTAAACCTTGATGGGATTAACTTGATGGCAGTTTTTATAGTTGCTATTATTCAATTGTAGATGACTTATTACCTTTCTTGCGTCGCCTTTTAGATGGTATAGAAGGTATTGCATCTTCTCAACTTCGCTTAGATAGGGGTTGTGGTCTATAACCTGCATGAATATATCGCTGAAAGATTTCCATTCCTTGTAGTTTCCACTGAATCTTGGAATTTTAATTGGTGGCAGTTTTGGAAAGTTATTCTGCCTGTTGTCTGACAAATATGGATTGGTATTTATTTGGTGTCGTGTGGGATCCCACAAGTCGCTCTCAGCAAATGTATTAGAGCCAGTGCTTTCCTGAGTATCAGTACTAAGAGGTGTGGAAGATGCTGCAGAAGATGTAAGTTGTCTGGTATCCTGCCCTAGCGCAGAATGTGTTAAGGTTGCTGTGTCTGCTGGTTTAGTAGATGTAGTGGTTACTGGAGTTGGATTTATACCATAGCTTTCTAACATGTTAAGAATTTCATCTTTTTAGTTGTTCCATATAGATCTTCAGTGAAGTAAAGATGCTCTTTAGGAATTAACTCTTTTAATTGCTCATGCCTTGTGGTAAAGCTGTCCCAAAGTGTGTTCAGCTCTGCTCTCTTTTTAACTATGTATTCTCTAGTTTTTTCTAGAAGATCCATCTTTTCCGATATTCCTTAACAAATCATCAATCAATTTAGCCAATTGCTTTTGCTCTTTCAAAAGTTCTTGAGACATCTTTGAGCTTGTGGCTTCAAGGCTTCAAATAGTGTTTTCAGTTGGCGATGGTTTGAACTTGTTTTTAAACGGCTGATGTGGTAATGACAACTACTCAAATCATGTAACAAACACTCAAACTTAATTTGAGAACTTGTTAAGCTGACCTGGTGATTGGTGAAATTGTTTTATGGCGACTGTGATGACTGTACAACAATACTCAAACTCAATTTGAGAACTGCTGCTTTTCCTGGGGATTGCGGATGATGATTTGTATAACAACACTCAAACTTAATTTGAGAATAGTTATCTGAAGAATATTTCTGACGATGATTGTACAGCAATACTCAAACTTAATTTGAGAACTGCTGCTTGTAGGTAGTGGATGTATGTTTGATTGTGAACTTGCGCTTACCACTGGTGGGGGCACAGATATTCACTTTGTACAGGCGTTAGTTTCACTTCTTGAGGCTCGAAGGACCATGTAACAGACACTCAAACTTAATTTAAGTGCTTGCTAAGCGGGCGTAAGTAACTTGAAAAAAGAAAGAACTTCGATTTTTTGATTCTAAACTTACACTGGATTTTATTGTGCTAATACAAGAACTTAAATACAATTTTTACGCTTACATGATAAATTTCGCTATTATCGTAAGCTCACTTCATCATGTTTACCATGCAATCATTTACCCAGATTGGGGCAATGCATGCGGAAATATTTTTATGAATGATGCAAGAACATGAGTAAGTGAACTTACGTTTGATTAAATTTTGACCTGATTGGAGGAAATGTACAAAATAAGCAAAGTGACAAATTCTTCTGCATTTGAGAAATCGGAAGGTAATTGTAGTGAACGTGAACATGAACGTGATTAAGAAATTATGTATGAACATGTTGAGAAATTATTTTTTTGTTCAGGTAGGAACAGTAATGTTATCAGTTCAGAAAATATAAACATATCAATCAAATACTATATATATATATATGAATCTACTACACGTAGTGACGTCTTTCCCACTTTGGTAATGTTATTTTTCAAAAAATAAAAATTAAAGCAAATACTATATATATATATGAACCTACTACATGTAGTGACGTCTTTCCCCTTTGGGAATATTATTAGTTCAAAAAAATAAAAATTCAAGCAAATACTATATATACATGTAATGACGTCTTTCCCCTTTGGGAATATTATTAGTTCAAAAAAATAAAAATTTAAGCAAATACTATATATACATATATGAACCTACTACATGTAGTGACGTCTTTCCCCTATGGGAATATTATTAGTTCAACATTTTTGACAAAAAAAATTATAATCACATACTTCATTTCTTGGCTGGAAACAATAGGTGGAAGCTCTTAAATACTTTAAAAAAATTATTTTTTGCGCCAGTCCGTTTCTAGTCTTCCAGTGGTTTTAGACCAGAAAATGAGGGAAAATTTTTAATTCGATAAAGCGACACTTACGTGAATTCGGTCATGTTGCTCCTCCGCAGAGGCGCCTCCGTGATGTGCTGCAATGCTATAAAAAGGAATTTCGTTACTGGACAGGGTGAGAAATTGGACTGGCACCTGGTATAATCTTCTGCCTAATAATTATATTTTAGTTCCTAAGTAGTACGTTGTGGATCTCCGATTACTTCTTCGATGTGCTCTGCTACAGGCAGGGATATACTCTACCCGTAATGACTTTGCGATTTTTATTATATATTTTTTCTTCCCTTTTTTTTAGTTTTATTTTTCCTTTTTTATTGCCCACCCCTTTTTGTTTGTTTGTAGTATATATCAGTGCTGAATTTAGATAGTGACACTGATATACGGGGTTGTCTTTTGATGTGGTTTAGCGAAAGAGAGATGTCTCTGAATTGCTCCGTGCGGAGCTTGTTCATCGGTCACGCTTATGCTTCCGACACTTCCCGTAGTTCTATATTTGTGGTTATGTTGTGTTGCGTATGTGCAATTATAATTTCGTAGATCAAAGGGGATAACTTTATCCATGAGTCGACACATTGCCTGAGGGGCGTTGCACAGTCCGCACGGCATCACGGTGTATTGATATTGTAACGTTTTTATCTACTCGATAAAAATTTGCTCCGACCGACCGGTAAACCAGGGAGCAGTTTTATTCTAATGTTTCAAACTACTTTAAGAAATTCACCGAAATCTTAGCAATAGAAAAAGGTTACGACAATTTATAATTTACGTTATCTTAGTAATAAGATTATTTTAAAAGAAAATTAGTTTTACTGTATCTGATTATTTTAAAAGAAAATTTATTTTACTGTATATGATTTTGTACTCACCTGATCAGTGTTAGGCAGCTGATTCCCTTGGTTCGCTATTAAGGTTTTATGATTGGGATTTTCTTTATTCCAGTCGAGACACAGAATAAAGTGAGGATAGTAATTCTGACTGCAGTCGCTACCCACAGAAAGAATCCTTTATCACAGTCGAGACCCCCGATAAAGTGTTTTGAGTTAGTAATCTATTATTACTGCAGTCGCTACCCACAGAAAGCATCTTTTTCACAGTCGAGACTCGCAAATAAAGAGTTAGTAATTTATTCTAATTGGGGTAGATATCCACAATAAGAATCTTTATTACAGTCGAGACGCGCAATAAAGAGTTTGGTGTTAATAATTTATTCTTACTGGAGTCGCTACCCACAGAAAGAATCTTTATCACAGTCGAGACCCGCGATAAAGTGTTTTGAGTTAGTAATTTATTCTTATTGCAGTCGATACCCACAATAAGAATCTTTACTACAGTCGAGACCCGCAATAAAGAGTTTCGTGTTAGTAATTTATTCTTACTGCAGTCGATACCCACAGTAAGAATCTTTATCTTAACCGCTGTCAAAAATAAGATCTTTAATCCAGTCGGTACCAGAATAAAAATATCAATTTTCAACCCTTTAACCAAAATAAAGCACTTGTTTGATTAGTATTAAATTCTTATTGCAGTCGCTACCCACAATAAGAATCTTTATTTTAGTCGCTAATCAAAACAAAACTCTTAATCCAGTCGAGACCCAGAAGAAGAATATTCATTTTAGTCGTCAACTAAACAAAGTATTTGATTTGTTAGTAGAAATTAGAACACTGGGAAATAACACTAGGAATAGATAACCACTTGATCACTGCACTGCCAAACTGAAAAAGAGATCGAGCCAAGTCAGACTGCTGTTTATATAGCCAGAGTTTGCACACGGCACCAAAGAATGGTAGTCATAGCAACAACTGGCGTAGCAACAACTGGCATAGCCAACTGCACCTCATTATTTGTCATGAAGTGTTACCATTTTAGTTATTGCTGCCACCGGCTGCTCTCGACTTATTACCTAAAAGATATTTTGAGTAAACTAAACTAATTCAATATGGTCGAAATGTACAATAAAATAAGAAACTTTCGCCTTTTGTTGAATTGGAAATTTTACTTGCCGGGAATAATTTATACATTCTTAAAATCCGTACCCTCAGCGGGCTCAAACGTAGCTGGAAGCAGCACGCACCAGTTGCTGCACTTGCTTTTATATGTACCTTCACAATATTCCGTTGCGCAGCGATTTCTTGTGTGCTAGCTGCAGTTAATTGCTGCAGCAATGCTGCATGGCGGAACGTGGTTTGTAATGAGAATTTCTTGTATCTCTGCCCGTACCTCGTTTCAATTTTGTGTTCTAGTACGATTTCTTCTTGAAGTTGTCATTACTGTTTAGATTTAGGAAAAATTCCAATGTATTTCGAGAAAAGTTGATCAAATTTAATTTAATATTATTTTGCCGTCATAGCACCAAAATGTTAGGCTCTTTTGCCTATTGTCGTGGTAAGGCAGTCAAGGTTCTTGTTCCTTGGCTGTTGATGGTAGTGTATCAGGTGCTTGTACCTGTACACTAAGAATAAGAATGTCGAATGCTGAAAGGGCATTGGTAAACTAAAAAAACCTAACTCTCACGATTTTAAAAACACAATAATTTATTTAATTTTTCGTATCTTATTTATATAATTTACACTTTGTTGCGATTGTACTTTGCACTCATTGTGCAATTCCCACGGAAATCGTACATACGTACATACATACATACATAATTTTAAAATTCATAATTCACATAATTCGCAGTGTCTTCTGATGCCGAATTCTACACCGTGACCATGAAATTTGTATGATAAACGGATAAGTGGGAATATATTTTTGCATCGCAAGCTTTTTGTTTGTCGTGGGGAATGATCGCGATGAGTGAAAAGGTGCTATGACGGCAAAATAATATTAAATTAAATTTGATCAACTTTTCTCGAAATACAGTGGAATTTTTCCTAAATCTAAACATGCTCCCCTCGTTAAAGCGTTGATTCAACCTTATTAGGCATCGATGGTTATGTTGAAGTTACTGGGTTGCCTACGCCGTGGCTGCGGAGTTGGCTTCGATCCCTTGGGTTTACAGATGTCGGCTCTGAACTTCCATATCAAGTAAATAGCTGTTAATATTGCTAGTAGGATTGCAATATATCCCACCGTGAACTAATGTACGTCATGTGCGGGTAGTTTAACAGGAAGTTTACTGTTAGCTATTTGTTGTTTTATGTGACCTCTTATTTCTTGCAGTTCTTGCCAATGGGACTGATATGATGGCACTTGTTGGATCACTGCTGACAATTGTTCCAGATTAGCAACATCCGTGATATTGCTTGTTGCATTATAGGACATTCTTCCAATACTTGGGAGATGTTGTGCCCTTGTACGGTTATTCGTTCCTGTTCTTATGATGCAATCTTCTTCTAGTTTTAAGATTCCCGCTCCTTCTAGAATAGCCGTTGTTACGTTCGTACCGCAAACAACTTTAATAGTTGTGTTATTCCTGACTGCGAATATCCATTGATTGGGATTATTCAATTGGATCCATTGAGGTTCATCTCCAGCGTTAATGATGTGACATTTTGTTGTTGGAAGTATTTCGTTCATTAAACTTGAACTAGTTCTTGCTTTAGTTGAGATGGATTGATCAGTTGCGGGCTAATCCGTCCGTGATGAGTGTCAGTAAGGGCGTCTCTTATAGAGAACTGAGCTCGTTGAATATTCGAAACTATGAGCTAGTCAATTCTTCTTGGTATAATTTTTCTGAAGCAAAGTTGGTGAAGTTGGAAAATAAATTCAGTTGTACCTCTACTTCCTTAAATTGTTGATTGATTTGTTCATAGTTCTTCTTCATGATATTCACAGTTGCGTCGATTATTGTCGTTTGATTTTTAATAAGGGTGAGTAGATGCTCTTCATTTGATTTAACGTCTTCAATTGTTTGAGATATTTTCTCAGCGTACTACGAATCCAGAACACCGAATAACGCATTTGCAATATTTCCAATAAAATTTTCCGCTCCTCGCCTTGTTCGCGTAGATGATGTTGTAAGCCATAGAGGATTAAAGTTAAGCGATAATTCTAAAATTGATTTTTGCATAATAACATCACTGTGTAAATTATTATCTGAACGATTTTAAGTTAAGAGTAGAAACTAAGTTTGTGGAGCCGCAACTGCTGATTCGGGAAAGCAACTCGTGGAGTGGAATATAATAAATAAATAGTTCCTTGTTTTTTTTTTATATTTTTATTTTTTTTTTATTTTAATATTTTGATGTTCCCGTCTTTCAACAACCTTATATTGTACCGAGTACCATCTCTCGTGGTTACGCGTTGTTTACGCTTCTTGGATTTTAGCAGAGCGTCCCAGGAAATGGTGATATCTTCCACGGCTCCTGTGTGGTGGTCTGTCACGATCAAGTGGAGCTCATTGGCAGGTACTAGTACAAGGTCCTCCAGTATTTTTACCTTAGACGCTGATGTCTGCTGGGGCTCATCCACTATGGCCGCTGATCCCGATGGTACTGGCGCTGTCTCGGGTTGGTGACTTGGGGATTGGGGTGGAGAATCGGCGATTATTAAATTACCTCCGATTCTTCCAGTTGCAGGTGCTGCAATCGTCTGCCAATCTTTCTAATTTGCGCGGCCGTTTGTAGCTGTTTAAGCTGTTTTTACAGCTCCCAGAATTCCTTAACCTGCCGCTCGATGGTCTTGCCTGGTGTTGGCTGCGAGTTGGTGGTCTCTTTGGTGATATTGTTGGACGATTCCATATTTTTAAAAGTTCACATTCAACTGTGGCTGGTAAAGCAATGAGCTCGATATTTAAAGAGCCCTAACGGGTCCTCTCGAATATTCACTATCCGGCTGGGCATGAAATCTGGCGATTAGTGTAACGGTTAAGTGTTTGAATTGAAACAAATCTTGCACAGTCGAAAATTTGTTATCAATTTAACGGTCCATTGTGATACATTGTAGTAAGAATGCAATGCTAGTCATTCTACTACGGAATGTACTTAGATGATGTATGTACATACATACATAGGCGCATGCGACGATTGGAATTTCGGTCGTTGTATAGAAGGTTTAAAATTTTTTCTCGCCAAGGTACAAATTTAATTACCAATATTAACGTTTTTTTTTATATAACGTTGAGAATGCAATTTTGTGGTTGGGGAATAAATTGAAATTTTGCAGATGAGATTTTTGGTATGATATTTTTGTAAAAAGGAAAGAAAAGAAAAAGAAAATTACTTTAGGTATTTTGATTAAGAAAAATAAAAGAAATTAATTGCATATGATCACAAGAGGTTGTACAAAAGGGATCTTTTGGGTTTTTACTGACAGCTTAACTTGAACTTTGAGCTATAGAAATTTCTGTAGAGCGACTGTATATTCGCAACGATTATAGCCTTTGAACAAGGCAGTTTCATGTCTTCACTCGTAAACGGCTGAATTGTAGCCTTTCTCAAGGAACCAATCCTAGATTTTGTGAGGTAATTCATGCGCTGTTGGTGTATGGCACGTAATCGATTTTTAGGTGTTTGGGATAAGGCTGTTGGTTAGTGTGTTATTGGAAAGTGGATGGTAGATTAGTGTGTTAATGGGAAAGGGGGGATTGATTATGTGTTAGTGGGAGATTGGTTTTATTTTTCGGCATTTGAACCGAAACCGGCGCGCGAAGTACGAGAGCTAACTGTGATGGGATCGACTTTGCCCTGCAGGCTCTTCCCTAGTCCTTTCCCTATCTTGAAACCACGTTTTATTAGAAAATTCGTTACGGCTGGTTTGGAGTATTTAACCCACGGTGCGATACAGCTAATATCATTTGTGTTGTCTACACTCTAGTCGACCCCAACGCTAAAGGTGTTATTAGCTCGAGTCTCTTCGCTACAAAATTTATCTAGCCTGTCTATGTGGAGGACCTTTTTCACCCGACCTCCGGGGAACTCAACTTTATAGAGGACATCGTTTAGTTTAGATAATACAGTGCCAGGACCTTCACAGTCACGTTGCAGTTTGGGGTTTTGCCCTTTCGGCGTTTTGGATTGTAAATCCAGATTGGCTCACCTTCCGAAAATTTGAGGGAATGGGCTCGAAGATCATAGTGAGTCCTCATGTGGTATGAAGAAAAAGCCAGGTTCTTGCGAGTTAAAGAATGGATTTTCTCAAGAGTCTGGGTCAGCCTCTGGGCATATTCTATAAGGGTGTTACATCCGCTAGGGGTAGGGCCGTAAGAAAGGTCAGACAGTAGTCTTAATTCTCTACCGAAATTAAGGCGAGCGGGAGTGAACTTGGTGCTCTCGGGCATGGAGGATCGATAAGCCAGCAGGGCCAAAGGGAGGTACTGGTCCCAGTTCGTATGGCTGGTACGAACAAATGTGGACAAGTACTCCAGAAACGTACGATTAAATCGCTCGACCATCCCGTCTGATTGAGGGTGCAGAGCAGTTGCTCTAGTTTTTTCTATGCCAAAGCGTCGTAACATTACCTGTAGCAGGTCAGACTCAAAATTTCGGCCTTGGTCCGAATGAAGCTGGAATGGCATACCAAATCTCGAGAGGACATTCTCGATGAGTCCATCTGCTATTATTTCAGACTTTTGGTCAGGTATCGCAAAAGCCTCCGGCCACTTCGTAAAGTAATCGATTACGACTACAACGTATTTGTTTCCTCATTCGGTTTTTGGAAGTGGACCCAGTACGTCAATCGCTGTCCTTTCGAATGGAGCTCCTACAATAAATTTGAAGGTTTCCTCTATTTTTCCTAGGGGGACCTCTTTTAGAATGACACAGAAGACACTTGGCACAACACATTTCTACGTCAGCTTGCACAGTAAGCCAGTACCAACGTTCCTTAATCTTTTCCACCGTTTTTCTTATTCCAAAGTGTCCGCCTTCTTGTTTATTCTGGAGGTCCTGCAGAATTTCGGAGATATGGCTCGCTGGGGCTACTTTTACAAGGATGTCGGATGTCCTCTTCTCTGTACTTCATGAGGTGCAATACATTCTCCACTAGGCGTAAGGATTCCCACTTTGACCAAAAAGTTTTCAATATAGGACTTTCAGAGACAATTTGTTCTCTCGACGGTCTCTTGTTCTGCTGTAATCAAGATTTCACAAGTTGTAGAGTAAAATCTCGGTCTTGTTCTGCAGCTAAGTCAAAGGTTGACTCGACGGCTATCAAGTCTACTAGTTGTGTCTGCTCTCAGTTTTCCTTCTGACTGCAGTGAGCGCATTCTCGCAAGGTCGACGTGACAAGGCATTCGCATTCAAGTGCTTTCGGCCGGGCCTATGCTCGATGACAAATCATATTGTTGTATCCTTTCCAACCATCTGGCCAACTGTCCATCGGGGTCCTTGAAATTTAATAGCCAACGAAGTGAGGCGTGATCTGTGCGGATTCGAAATGACCTGCCAAAGAGGTAATGGTGAAAGTGACTCGTCGCTCGTACCACTGCGAGCAGCTCTTTCCTGGTAACGCAATAATTTCGTTCTGACTTGCTGAGCATTTAGCTGTAGTTCCATCCTGAACTTGGCTAAGGATAGCGCCGATCCCTGTTTGACTAGCATCAGTGTCAAGTATGAATTCTCCTTCTGCTTGCGGAAAAGCCAGAATAGGAGGAGAAATTAATCTTGATTCCAATTCTTCGAAGGCCGCCTGTTGCTGACTTTCCCACTGAAATTTTTTACATCTCTCTTTGTCTTAGGTTCAGGCCAATTCCTAATAGTCTCCGTCTTACTTGGATCTGTCTGTAATCCTGCTGCCGATACTACGTGTCCTAGGTATTTGACTTCGGGACGTAGAAGATGACATTTCTTCGGACTAAATTTTAAATTGGCAGCACGTAGCCGCTGAAATACTTTCCTTAGGTTGGCCAGATGGTCATCTATATCACGCCCGTGAACAATAATGTCATCGAGATAGACTAGTGCTGTCTCTGTTCCTAGTTTACGGAATACGCCGTCCATTAAACGTTCGAAGGTGGCAGGAGCGTTACACAGACCGAAGGGCATTACATTAAACCCCCATAGACCGGCTCCGGTCGCAAATGCAGTTTTCTCTCTATCCTGGTCACTCATTTCGACCTGCCAATAGCCACTTTGTAGATCTAGAGTAGAGAACCAGGTAGATCCGGAGAAAGAAGTGAGCATATCATCCATCCTTGGGAGGGGATAGGAATCTTTCTTGGTGATATTATTTAACCGTCTATGATCGACACAAAATCTAGTACTTCCGTCTTTTTTTTTACAAATACAGGGGACGCCCAGGGACTATTGGATGGCCTGATAATGCTATTACTCTCCATTTCCTGTACCAATTCCTCGACCTCGTCCCGTTTTGCTAATGGGACTCTTCGAGGTGGAATTCTGAAAGGCTTCGCGTCTCCAACATCGATGTGATGTTTCGTGAATACTGTTCGGCCCACGTCGCTGGAACCAGTGGAAAAAATGTCGCGAAATTCCTCTAAAAGGAAAGTCAGCTTTTGCCTGTCTTCGCTAGACAACTCTTCGGGCACTTCGTTGAGAATGACACCAAGAGGGTCTACTTCCGCATCGCTCGTAGAAGCGACCGCGTTTACAATAACGACAGGCTCCAGACATCCGATGAAGCTATCCCGAGGAAGGAAAAGATCAGTAGCTGATAAGTTAATAAATCGAGTCGGGATGTTTTCCGCTTTAGACTCAACTAAGACGCGTGCAGCGTGTATGCCGAATGGCAAATCTGGCTTAGGGTCCAATAATAAAATGGGTCCATATCCTAGGTTTTGCTTTCGGTTTACCGGGATGATGGTTTCACTATGACCCGCCAGCAATACTCTTTCTGGGAGATTTATTTTTATTTCAGGATACTCGGGTTTATGAAAACTTATAGTTCCTTTTCCTATTTGAAGGACATTCTTTTCGAAGTCTAGCCTGCAGTGGTTACTGTCTAGGAAATCCACGCCTAGTATGTAGAGGGGTTCAATATAAGCGACTATCATTTTGTGAAAGGTACGATATCTGCCTAAGTGAAGCTCGACCTTCAATCTACCTAAGACATCTATACTGTTTCCCGTCACGCTCCTAATCAGGACATGCGATTTCTCAAGCTTTGTCAGTGATGAACGGCTTAGAAAAGTGGGATTAACAATAGAGACCGTGGCTCCAGTGTCTAGGATAAAATTGCCTGGCTTTTCGTTTAGTAGTCCTCATACTGTGAGGCTATTTTCAGATGAACCTAATGCTTGGATAGTCACTTCAACTCGGTCCTCCATAAATTCCAAATACTTGCAACTAGAAAGCTCATGGTCTAGAATTTCGAAAATGGTTTGAGATGATGTGGTTATAGCCAGGAATTCCGCAGAGTCGTCAACGTTGTTCCGTTGAACTGAGGCAGAAGTAATTTTCATCAACTGGTGCTCCTAAGGGTCGACGTTGACGGGTTTCTGAATTGCCACAAACGGAAGGTGATATATCCACATGCGAAGCTGGAGTAAATGAATCATATAGCCTCGGGGGGCTCGTAAGTACCTTAGTCGTATGATCACCGAGAGAGCCGCCACGAACTTCTTGCTCTCTATCTCTTGTCAAGTTTCTCGTCTGTTTTCTACGCCTTCCGTAATTGCGTTAATTGCTAGAAGCCTGTGCTATATGGACTCTGGCATTTCTTCCCGAGTTAATTCCTGTGGCCAGTTCCTGTGCCGCACACACCGCTTCATGTAGTGACTTTGGTCCGCGAACTCTAACCAAAGTCCGCAACGCATCATTCCGAATTCCTTCCAAAAATCGTAACGCTGCCATTCTGTCAACGGCATCTGTTGGGCAGGAGGGAAATGCAGTCGTAGCTAGTCGCTGTAACTCCAGTGCAAAATTTGCAAAATTTTTCCTCGCACCTTGCGATCTTCCACAGAACTGCACTTGGCTCGAGTAGGAGTCGACTCCAAAACGCTGTTCCAGCAATGCGATTAACACTGGGTACTGGATTCAATGGACTGGGCGAAAGACGCTTAGCACTGAGACCGCATTACCTTTAAGCTGAGTAGCCATCGCATCAGCTTTCTCTTGCTCTGACCAGTTGTTAGTCCGTGCTACAATCTCGAATTGTATTCTCTAATCCGACCAGGATACTGTACCGTCGAAAGGATTTAGATGGCAGACTAGCCCAACTGGTCCAGAGCTGACAGCTCCTGCATCATTTGAGGTTGAGGGAAATGAAGGCTGTCGCTTAATTTTCGAAGAAGGCAGTTGCAAGAAGTTAAAATTGGGCTGCCCGCCTGAGTTAGGATCGGGTTGTTGCATAAAAGCGGAACTAGATCGCTGAGTAAAGGTGTTAGGCTGCTGCGCCAAATTTGAATTGGGCTGCTGTATGGGATAAAGCATTGACCAGTGACTCCAGCTTGAAGTAGGCTGAACAGGATAATTAAATGTTTGGTTTCTATAGGTCGACGGCAGGTGTCCCTGAGAAGACACAGAAAAATTGGGTAGCGAGCTGCTAATAGACACTGCAGGGGTAATAGAATGAACTATTGCCGCTTTCGACGAGATAGGTGATGCTACCGAAATTGTAGTTACAGAAGTAGTAGTCGACGTAGTAGTAGTTGTAGGGGAAGACGTATTTGCCAGAGAAGAAAAGTCTTCAAAAACTCGGTTAACAAATCCCGTCCCACTTAAAGTCTTATCCAACTCGTCCATTTTCTTTGATAGTTTAGCCACTTGATCAGTTAGTCCTGACTTTATGGCTGTAACGGACGCAGCTTGTTCTTGTTGCAATTCGACCTTGATTTCGTTAGCAAGCTCTTTTACCAAAGCTGCTGCCATGGCCTTAATTTCATCCTTCAGCTCCTTCAGCTGTTCGGAGCAACTCAATTAAACCGGAAGGGATCACCAAAAGCCGCACTTATACGTAAATGCCGTAACAGTACAGTGTTTATTTAAATTCTCGAAAAGAGTGATTCTATCGTTACGAAAAGTTCCAACTCGCTTTAAAAAGGCTTAAAATGGAAAATATTAACTTTGTTAAGATTGTCAGACTTCGAGCAATTCAATCAGAAATTTTAAACACTGAAACGAGTATTTGAGTGGGACAAAATATTTGAGGAAATATTTTTCTAATACCCCACACTTGACACCAATTGTAACGTTTTTATCTACTCGATAAAAATTTGCTCCGGCCGAGCGGTAAACGAGGGAACAGTTTTATTCTAATGTTTGAAACTAATTTAAAAAATTCACCGAAATCTTAGCAATTGAAAAAGGTTACGACAATTTATAATTTACGTTATCTTAGTAATAAGATTATTTTAAAAGAAAATTTAGTTTTACTGTATCCGATTATTTTAAAAGAAAATTTATTTTACTGTATCTGATTTTGTACTCACCTGATCAGTGTTTGGCAGCTGATTCACTTGGTTCGCTATTAAGGTTTTGGATTGGGATTTTCTTTATTCCAGTCGAGACCCAGAATAAAGTGAGGTTAGTTATTCTGCTAAAGTGTTTTGAGTTAGTAATTTATTTTTATTGCAGTCGATACCCACAATGAGAATCTTTATTACAGTCGAGACCCGCACTAAAGAGTTTGGTGTTAGTTATTTATTCTTACTGCAGTCGCTACCCACACAATGAATCTTTGTCACAGTCGAAACCCGCGATAAAGTGTTTTGAGTTGGTAATTTATTCTTATTGCAGTCGATACCCACAATAAAAACCTTTATTACAGTCGAGACCCGCAATAAAGAGTTTGGTGTTAGTAATTTATTCTTACTGCAGTCGATACCCACAGTAAGAATCTTTATTTTAGCCGCTGTCAGAAATAAGATCTTTAATCCAGTCGGTATCCAGAATAAAAATCTCAATTTTCAACCCTTTAACCAAAATAAAGCACTTGTTTGATTAGTATTAAATTCTTGTTGCAGTCGCTACCCACAATAAGAATCTTTATTTTAGTCGCTTATCAAAACAATACTCTTAATCCAGTCGAGACCCAGAAGAAGAATATTTATTTTAATCGTCAACTAAACAAAGTATTTGATTTGTTAGTAGAAATTAGAACACTGGGAAATAACACTAGGAATAGATAACCACTTGATCACTGCACTGCCAAACTGAAAAAGAGATCGAGCCAAGTCGGACTGCTGTTTATATAGCCAGAGTTTGCACACGGCACCAAAGAATGGTAGTCATAGCAACAACTGGCGTAGCAACAACCGGCATAGCCAACTGCACCTCATTATTTGTCATGAAGTGTTACCATTTTAGTTATTGCTGCCACCGGCTGCTCTCGCCTTATTACCTAAAAAATATTTTGAGTAAATTCGATTTATTTCTAATTCAATATGGTCGAAATGTACAATAAAATAAGAAACTTTCGCCTTTTGTTGAATTGGAAATTTTACTTACCGGGAATAATTTATACATTCTTAAAATCCGTACCCTCAGCTGGCTCAAACGTATCTGGAAGCAGCACGCACGAGTTGCTGCACTTGCTTTTAGATGTACCATCACAACATTCCGCTGCACAGTGATTTCATGTGTGCTAGCTGCAGTTAATTGCTGCAGCAATGCTTCCGTGGGAATGCTGCATGGCGGAACGTGGTTTGTAATGAGACTTTCTTGAATCTCTGCCCGTACCTCGTTTCAATTTTGTGTTCTAGTACGATTTCTACTTGAAGTTGTCATTACTGTTTAGATTTAGGAAAAATTCCAATGTATTTCGAGAAAAGTTGATCAAGTTTAATTTAATATTATCTTGCCGTCATAGCACCAAAATGTTAGGCTCTCTTTTGCCTATTGTCGTGGTAAGGCAGTCAAGGTTCTGGTACCTTGGCTGTTGATGGTAGTGTATCAGGTGCTTGTACCTGTACACTAAGTATAAGAATGTTGATTGCTGAAAGGGAATTGGTTAATTAAAAAACACATAACTCTCACGATTTTAAAAAACACAATAATTTATTTAATTTTTCGCATCTTACTTATATAAGTTACAATTTGTTGCGATTGCATCTTTTCACTCATTGTGAAATTCCCACGGAAATCGTACATACGTACATACATACATACATAATTTTAAAATTCATAATTCACATAATTCGCACTGTCATCTGATGCCGAATTCTACACCGTGACCATGAAATTTTTATGATAAACGACTATGTAGGAAAATATTTTTGCATCGCAAGCTTTCTGTTTGTCGTGGGGAATGATCGCGATGAGTGAAAAGGTGCTATGACGGCAAAATAATATTAAATTAAATTTGATCAAATTTTCTCGTAATACATTGGAATTTTTCCTAAATCTAAACATCCTCCCCTCGTTGAAGCGTTGATTCAACCTTATTAGGCATCGATGGTTATGTTGAAATTACTGGGTTGCCTACGCCGTGGCTGCGGAGTTGGCTTGGATCCCTTGGGTTTACAGATGTCGGCTCTGAACTTCCATATCAACTAGATAGCTGTTAATATTTTTAGTAGGATTGCAATATATCCCACCGTGAACTAATGTACGTCATGTGCGGGTAGTTTAACAGGAAGTTTACTGTTAGCTATTTGTTGTTTTATGTGATCCCTTATTTCTTGCAGTTCTTGCCAATGGGACTGATATGATGGCACTTGTTGGATTACTGCTGACAATTGCTCCGGATTAGCAACATCCGTGATATTGCTTGTTGCATTATAGGACATTCTTCCAATACTTGGGTAGATGTTGTGCCCTTGTACGGTTATTCGATCCTGTTCTTATGATGCAATCTTCTTCTAGTTTTAAGATTCCCGCTCCTTCTAGAATAGCCGTTGTTACGTTCGTACCGCAAACAACTTTAATAGTTGTGTTATTCCTGACTGCGAACATCCATTGATTGGGATTATTCAATTGGATCCATTGAGGTTCATCTCCAGCGTTAATGATGTGACATTTTGTTGTTGGAAGTATTTCGTTCATTAAACTCACTTCACAGCTGCTTATACTTGAGCCCTTTTTGAGATGAGTGTCAGTCAGGGCGTCTATTATAGAGAACTGAGGTCGTTGAATTTTCGAAACTATGAGGACGACTTGAATAGAAACCGATGTGAACAAGCTAGTCAATTCTTCTTGGTATAATTTTTCTGAAGCAAAGTTGGTGAAGTTGGAAAATAAATTCAGTTGTACCTCTGCTTCCTTAAATTGTTGATTGATTTGTTCATAGTACTTCTTCATGATATTCACAGTTGCGTCGATTATTGTCGTTTGATTTTTAATAAGGGTGAGTAGATGCTCTTCATTTGATTTAAGGTCTTCAATTGTTTGAGACATTTTCTCAGCGTACTCCGAATCCAGAACAGCGAATAACGCATTTGCAATATTTCCAATAAAATTTACCGCTCCCCGCCTTGTTCGCGTAGATGAAGATGGTGGTAATAGCAATTCGTTGTTACTGGCTATTTCGTCTATCAGATGGTCTAGTTGTTTTGTAATAATAGTGCAACTGTTTTCTTCGGTTAATCTTTTATAGAGGTCGTGTAGGATCCGACTTCCATTTAGTGCTCCTTCAAATTCACTCCAATAATTAGTCATATCATAATACACAATCAAATCCCATTCATTTGAGATTATATATTATACTGGCTGATTACAAATTTTCAAAATGTAGACCTGGGCTAGATTTGAAGTGTGTTGTTTCAATTGGAGACCCGAAAATTCCTGACAGAAACAAACAAGTCAAGAGTATAGGGCTGATTGTATGACCCAACGAGAGTCGTGCCCTTTTTCTTGGGTTTGAATGTATATCAGTTGAACGAGTGTCCTGTGTCGGTGTAAAGCTTGCGCAAGTCGCAGCCGGTTGATTGCCTCCAACGTCATTGGTTGGTGTTAATTCAGTTGGTGTAGTTGTCTCTTCATCTTGGCTTGGAAGAGGTCCAAGTTTATATATAGGCCTGCGCATAATGGTTTTTCCCACTCGAACATTCGCCACTCGAGCCAAGCCATCATCTCTCTTTATAACCTTGATGATTCTCCCCAGTGGCCATTTTAATGAGGGCACATTCTCCTCTCTGATGATAACAAGCGAGTCTGGTTGGATATTTTGACTGGGATGCTTCCACTTATGACGTTGTTGTAGTTCGTTGTAATATTGTCTACACCATCGTTTCCAGAATTCGTTTATTAGATGTGACACTAATTTCCATCAAGTAAAGAGGTTTGCTCTTTCAGGCGTTGCAGATGGATCGATGTTAATGGTGAGTGGTTCTCCTATGAGAAAGTGCCCTGGAGTCAATGCTGAGAGATCATTGGGATCGGAGGACATTAGAGTTATTGGTCTTGAATTCAGAATTGCCTCAATCTGAACAACGACCGTCTCTAACTCTTCATTCGTCAATGCAGCATTAGCTACTGTTCTTTTCAAAAGATATTTTGCTGACCTCACGGCAGCTTCCTAAAGCCCGTCGAAATGTGGAGCACATGGGGGAATGAAGTGGATGTCAATTCCATTGGACTCGCATACGGTAGCTATTTTTTGTTTTGATTTGTGTGAATAAATAGACTGCTTTAGTTCTTGCAGCTCATTTCTAGCGCCAACAAAATTAGTCGCATTATCGCAGTATATATTCCTACAATGACCTCGCCTTGCCATGAATTGCTTTAATGCTCCCAGAAATGCTTGCGTTGACAAATCGCTGACAACTTCTAGATGCGTGGCCTTAGTTGCAAAGCAGAAAAATACGGCAATATACGTTTTTTGTGGACGCTTTCCTCTTGTTGTAAAGTGTGTCCACACTGGTCCGCAAAAGTCCACACATTTATGAATGGTCGCGCAGGTTGAACTCTATGTGGTGGTAAGTTGCCCATCATTTGTGACAAAATGTTTGGTTTTGCTCTAGCACATTGTACGGAATGTTGGACTTTTGACCTAGCAATGGTCTTTCGCTTTATCTTCCAGAATTGTTGCCTTATAATGGACAGCAAGGTTTGCGGGCCAACGTTGAGGTTTTCATTGTGGATATAGTGGTTAGTTGACTATTTCTGGCTAGTTCCTTATGCTGATTTAGTTGCTTGATCTCTTCTTTGAACTGGTCTTGCTGTATTACCTTTATAATTATCGTAAGTGCTCTCTGGAGCTCTTGTGCAGACAATATTGTATCCTTAGTTTCATTTTTCATTTTTCTACGATCTTTAAGCTTATTTACGAAGCGAATGATGTGCCCTGTGATCCGTTTCAGCTTGCTGAATGAATTTTTATGATCAATATTCTGGACAAAATGTGTTGAAATTTCCTCTGTTATTAGAGGAAGCGCAAGTCGCTTTTTCTCTGTGTTACATTCTACCTTCTTGACATATGGTTGTGGCCAACAAGTTTCTGTGCTGTATAAAAACAGTGGCCCATAGAGCCACATATTACATGATTTTAACTTCTCTGGAGTTATACCTCGTGTTAAACAATCAGCAGGATTATCCCCAGAACTGACATGACGCCATTGCTCAGGAATAGATAAGCCTTGAATACATGATACTCGATTCGCAACAATTGTTTGGTATGAAGAAGAAGGAGTGTTTAACCATCCAAGTACAATCTCCGAATCTGTCCAATAGTACGTAGGCTCGGTTTTGAAGTTCAGGTCGTTCTTAACACGGTTAGTGAGTTCAGCGGCAAGCTTTGCGGTACACAGTTCTATCCGTGGGTAATTTGCTTCAACGGTGCTACCTTTGACTTTGCACAAAGCAATCTTACTACGATCTGTTTATCCTTGTTTGTAGATCGGATGTAGACTGCGGCTCCATATGCTCTTTGAGAAGCATCTGCGAATGTGTGAATTTGTACATTTTTTGATGGCTGTTCAGAAAGTACTTGTCTTGGAAATCGTATATCGTTTAGAGACTGGAGGCCTTCTCGATAATGAATCCATTTTGTGTGCAACTCCATTAATAGCGATGCATTCCAATCCATCTTTAATGCCCATAGTTCTTGCAGGAATATTTTGGATGTGACTACTATTGGAGACATGATTCCAAGTGGGTCAAAAATCCGTGGAACATCTGAACAAACTGTTCGTTTGGTTATCTTATTCCTTTCGATCCATGCCGTCTTGATGCTGAATGAATCGGATGGTGGTATTCAGGTTAGACCTAGGATTTTTATTTGTTCCTAATTTCCATCGTTAAATGTGAGCTGTGGCTCTCTATCTTCTGGGTGGATATCCCTGAATAGACGTAGATGATTTGCGCACCACTTCCTAAGCTTAAATCCACCTTTTGAGAGTAATTATTTTAGTTATGTTTGCATTTCCAGTGCTGTGGACAGGTTTTTTGAACCTGACATTACATCATCGACGTAGAAGTCTTTAGTAAGCACTTGTGCTCCTAAGGGATAAGTGGTTGCTTCTTCGTGAGCTAGTCTCTGCAAACATTTCGTAGCTAAATAAGGCGCTGACGTCTTCCCTTTTCGTCAATGAGTATTTGCCGATACATTTTTTCAATATCAGCGGTGAACACAAATCTTGTCTGTCGAAAACGGAGTAATATTGAAAATAGCTCGTCCTGAATAGTAGGGCCGGCAGCCATTATATCATTTAACGAAAGATTTGATGATGTTTTGCAGGAAGCATCAAAGACAACTCTGAGTTTGGTTGTTGTACTCTCTGGTTTACTGACGCAATGATGTGGGATGAAGTAATACGGAACTCCAATTTGCTTAAAATTTATCTCTTGCATATGACCAAGGCGTCTATATTCCTCCATAAAATCAATGTATTGGGATCGAAGCTCATTATTTTTGGCAAGCCTTTGTTCGATTTGCTAGAGATCTGCGCGATGCAATTTCCTTCGACTCCCCCAACTTGTGTGTGTCGTCTAAAAAGGCCAGTCTAACTATAAACCGTCCCGATTGGTTTCTTCTCACTGTTTGATTAAAATGTTCCTCACATCGTTTCTCTGCGAGTGTAAGGGATTTTTCTTCTTCTGTGGCTTCTTCCAAGTGCCAGAATTTTTCTACTTGTTGGTCAATGTCTTGGTTCTTGCTCAATATGCCGCATATTTTCTGATTACTGGCCATCTGGTCTATTTTTCCTGCTAGTACCCATCCTAGCACGGTATTCTGGAGGGTTGGTAACCCATTGCCGAGTTTAATCTGTCCCACCGAGAGTAGTTGATAGTATAGATACTCTGCACCAATAAGAAGATCTATGCGGCCAGGTTTGTCAAAAACTGGATCCGCCAACTTAATGTTTTGTGGGATTAGCCATGTTCATGTATCAATACACTGACGTGGCTGTGGTGGCAATATTTCTTTAAGGATGAATGCTTCCAATCTAGTTGAGAATCCACTCACTCGTGACTGCATCAACACATTGACACGATGGTTGGCTTGTTGCTTTACTTGGCCAATGCCTTGCACCTTCATAATATCTGGAACTGCGCTAAGGCCCAATTTTTTGACAATTCTTTCTGTTACGAGATTAACCTGGAATCCGAAGTCAAGAATTGCCCTGCACTCAACATTATCACCCTTATCTGTTGTCAGTTTCACTGTTACTGTGCTTAGAAGGACATAGCTTCCATTCTGTTTGGACTTGCCTGCAGTCAATGCGACCGATTGATTATTTTGATGTACTTTGTTACTTGACTGGATTTGTCCTGAGTGATGTGTGTGAGGCTTTCCGTCAGAACTGTCTTGTATATGCACCAAGATATTATGTTTGTTTGAGCAATTCGTACATCCTCTAAGTGTGCAGTTGCTTGCTGTATGGCCTGCTCTTAGGCAATTGACACACATCATGTTGTTCCTCAATACCTTCAAGCGATTGGTGGGTGTTAGCTGCAGAAAGTTCTGAACTGCGAGAAGCTGATGGTCCTCATTACATAATACGCATTTGGTTCCTACAGCAATTGTTGATACCAAGGCGTTCACCCGTCTGGGAAACTGGTTGGGCTTCCGATAAGTCTCAATTTGCACTTTGCCTTTGCTTCCAAGGGCTTCCAATGACTGGAACCTTGTTTTCAGGAAGTCCAGAAAATGATGCATTGACTGCAGAGCTCTAGGTTGGTCAAGAGATTGTTCATATAAACTATGGGATATTCTGTCTAATTTGCCTATTAATATGTGGAGCAGCAACGGGTCCCAGTTATTTGTCTTGACCTTGAGGTTCTCAAGTCCGAGAATAGCTTCCTTCATTGTGTCATGTAGTGACTTAAGCGTTGATGCGTTGTTTTACCACAGCTGATATGTCAATTCCACTAATTGACAAATACGAATAGACTGCGTTCGCAACGTACAGTTAATGAAATCTGTCAATTCCTATAATTGACTTTCGAAAGAAAACTTTTTTTTTTTTTTTTTTTTTTTTGCTAATTCATATATTTTTTTTTTTTTTTGCTAATTCATATATTTTTTTTTTGCTAATTCATACAATTACGAACAAGAATCCACGTACGCTGAAATAAATATTCTGGTGGAGTGTAGCGGATAAATAAAAAAAGAAAGAATTTGTCACTCTATTGTTCACTCAATTATTTATTGCAAACGAATAATACGATTGACTAAACAAATATTAATTTGAGGAGAAAATTAATTACTTGAACAATTATTTCAATATGTCAAATTTACTTCCTTCAACTTACACGTAAAAGCTTAGAAACTTCACTTGCAATTCACTGATTCACTGTGTTGTTATGTATTTAATAACTAAAGTAAATTGAAATGTACAAAAAGGAACTATATTTTACTCGAATTTATCTCTTTCTATTCAATAATAACAAATTAGAAAATTATGCTACGTTACAATTTCATATAATAATTTTCCTTTCTATTTCTTAACTAATATATTTACTAATGGCTGAAAGTAAATAGTAATTAGAACTCAAGGTAGATCTAGTTTCCAATTATTATGTTGTGTAAAAATGACCTAATGGCATATTTTTTACACGATGAATAATTGTTAGAAATTTCGATTTACTTGAGTGAATTAGTTAAATGGCTGAAAGGAAGAAATTAAGAATAAAAAATTCAATCATTCTTGTGAAATTCATACATGTGTGTATGACCAACACCTGGCATTCAAACACAATGAAATTTAACCCAAATTGAATATCAATGATTAATTCACAAAGTTACCTTGAATTTAATTGAAATTTGTTGCTATTAAAATTCAACCAATAAATTCACTTGAAAATTTGTTGCTGTTGCGAATTGCCTTTGAAATTTTTACTGCTTCAGTTGTTGAAGAATATACTAAAGTTGCTGAAATTTCTATTTCCTTTATCGATGACACTTTATAAAAAACTTGCAAATTGTGGGAGGAATGCTATTGCATGTGCTCGCACTTTGACAACTTTGAAAATAAGAAGGAAGAATGAGCGAATGAACCCCCTTTTCATAAGAAAATTTGTTCGGATTTCATATCCATAAAAATGAATTATGCAATTTTTAAGCTTAATTTGACTACAATATGTGAATTTGTTGTAGTCATTTGATGCCAAATTACAAATTGCATTTTTTGACATCTTTCCCATAGGAATTCTTTGTAATTTCACGTAATTATGATAAGTTTTCCGAATCTGTGCCATAACTTATCGATACGCCATCTTTTAGTTCAATTTACCAAATTCCTCTCAGTATTCATTTTCGTTCATCTTTATTCGTGTCCCTTTCACACCTTTGTGTCTCTTTCGCACTCATTGGTGTAAAGGTAAATTCGAAAATTCGCGATTATCCCGCAATCCGTGAAAAATTACGCGACGGGAACGCGCCCATTCGATTCAGCGTCTCTTTTTACCCCGGGGTGACATTTCAAACGTCGCGAAAATATGGAGTTCGCCTGTCAATTTATATTCGTGAAATGTCACCGCGCGCGAGTTATAATCTTGTGAAATTTGTGTAAAAAATAGTGTTTTTGTGTTGTTGAAATGTGATCATCGTGGGATTCATTGATTATTGCACAGGCTTGTAAAAAATTTGTTAAATTTATATGTAGGTTTTATGTAAATTCCCACCTTTTCGAATACCGTGTTTACCTGTTAAGGTGAGTTTTTGTTTTGTAAAATTCTCATCTCAGGTATTCACGAATCTATTGAAAAGAGGTTTATTGTGTGCCCTGGCATGGGTACTAACATATTCTTTATGTTTTATGTTTTGTAGTAAGGATTTTGTTTAGCTTTGCATGGTTTGTTATTGTTTGTATGTGCTTTGAATTTATTAACTAACATAGTTTTGTTGTGATTTTAATTCTTTATTTTGATTTAGTTCAATTTTTTAATTCATTTTTGTTTATTTCAGGTCGTCGTGGGACCTTTGCACCTGTTGACACGCCAGGTGCTGGTAAGATTTTTTTTATTTTAATTTTTAGTCTAATTTTTCTTTTCCTTTTAGGTTGGTCGAACAGCGTTCTCTGAAAGCAGTTTTGGTTGTGACAACAGTTTGTTTAACAATGCTGTCACTAACAACCTGGTATTGTCATATCTGGCTTTCAACATCTCCCATGCAGTCGTATAATTTTCGTTGGTTAGGTTAAGATGTCGAATTAGTTTTTCGGCATCTCCTCTCAGGTTGGTTTTGAGGTACCACATTTTCTTGCATGCGCTCATTGGCTGGTTATGTACCATCTCAGCAAACAAATCATAGAATTGGCACCACTTTAAATAGTCGCCATCGAATATTGCAATTACAATCCTTGGCAATATCATCGATACATTATTGTTGGGAGTATCGTTTATGTTGGTCACGGAACATTCAGCCAATTTATCGGTAAGCTTGATTATTGTAGATTGCACCATCTCTTCAAAGTTGAAATATTCATCTATATTGTAACCAGCTGATGCTGGTTCGTCAGATAGCTCCCAAATTTCATTATTGCTTGCCTCAATTTGCGACCAATATCTTTCAATAGTATTTAAATTATACTCGTAGTACTGTCTAGAATGTGATTGATGTTCATTGGCTTGAATTCCTTGCAGCAGGCGACGCAAGGATTCCAACCTCACCCTTTGTCTTCTGATGATCTTGTTTAGACCATGGTCTGCATTAGCGGATTCTTGACAAAAATTGTAGTCGATGGCTGGTGAAATTCGCTCTCTCCCCTCCATTGGATTATCAAGAGGGGTATCTACATTGTTGTAACTATCATGGTCCTTGCGGCGTGCACCTGTACTAGTGAAAGTTAACAAGGGCTGGCTTGGAAGGCCCTCGTTTCTGGTTGTAAATTCAGTTGATTGGCCGAGAGCTTCTTTTTGCACACCATTTTTCTTTGGAGATGATAGAATGGTATTATCGATGCTGACATTTAGTTGCCCACTCGCCATATCTAACTGCTCAATACTTACAGCAGGCAGAGCTCTTGGTAAGTCGATTTCTGAGTAGGCTTGAATCTTTGTTGAGATTTGATCTCGATACTTTTCATAGACTACTCTAATGCCATTGTAGCAGTCCTTAACGTAGTATAAATGGCTTAGCTCTTCAGGATGATTGACTCGCATGATATTGTCCCTAGATTCAAATTCATCCCAGTGATTGGTTAAACGTCTTAGCCTCTCTTCTAGGTAAGGCAGAGATTTTCTGTATGATGAATCTTTTGTAATAAAATAATTTTAAAATTCATAATTCACATAATTCGCAGTGTCATCTGATGCCGAATTCTACACCGTGTGTTGTAATGTCGTGCGCCGTGCTCTGGGAAGGAGACACAACCGTTGAATTTGTGGGGAAAAGTATAAACACAATTTTGATTAATCCTTATTTGAACCTTTTATTTTCACTTTCTAGCCACTATTAATTTAACAATCAATCTAAATTTCCACTTAGAAAAAAAACTTTTATTTTCACTTTCTAGCCGTAATAAATTTAACAATCAATCTAAATTTCCTTTTTGAAAACAAAAAAACACTAAAACTAAAAGCGCAACGTTAATTCCTCGACGGGTGACAAAACAAAACTCCCCGAGGATTGGGCTCGCTGGCCCCAGGTGCCCATGAAAGCTCTTTCTTTTCTTTTTATTACTTTCCCACGACGTGAAAAATCGTACGTGGGAATGTACAAAAAGTTTAGACACAGTGCATATGGTATGCATGAAATCTGATATGCACTTGTGTCTTGTAAGAATAATATTTTAGGCGAAGACAATAATTGTGTCTGTATGTACATACGATTAATTTTTATGAATTTTAGGAAAATTATATACATGCCGTGTGAACGGAATGTATGACTGATAAGAAAATGCAATTTATGCTAAATTGCATTTTGTTTCAGTATGAAAATGCATTTTTAAATGCATATGAAATTTAAATGAATTTTCTGTTAAAGAATTTTTACTTTTCAGGGTCATTTCTGATACGCCGATATATTGTATAGGACAGTATATTGGTGTATTGGATTTATGGTTGTGGTTCGGGTCAATGGGCACCCGGGTCACAACCATCCCTCCCCCCTGGGGAAAAGAAAGTTTTATTCTCTTCAGAAGAAAACTTTCTTTTTAACTAACTTAAGCATTGTTTTTAAGATTTTAAGGTTACATGTGAATGATGTACTTATATACTAAGAATATACCTGCTGTTAGGTATGATTACCTAATATGTGTACATATTATGATATTTTTAATTTTAATTTTTCAATGTTATAAATGAAGGAAATAATTATACAATATAAGATGCGTATTTGTCTATTGAAATATATGTAATAGCTACCTACTTTTTTATAACTATATCTATATATATTTATATTAATTTTTTTTTATCTTATTTAAAGAACAAAAATGATACTGAAATGGAGACATTTATTTTCTTTCAAAAGAGAATCGGGAAAGAGAAAGGAGAAAAAAAAGGTAGTGGTATAGTTTTGTTGAATTTTGATAGTCATTACTAAGTAGTTAGCTGATAAGCGTTTGGATCAAACTCTTATGTTCTTGGTAAACGGTGCTTACATTGTCGTTGTCGCGAAAAATTCTTTTTCCTTACCTTTGCATAATTCGGTTTGCTTTAGTTTCATGATTAAGACTGTGCTTATGCTCCTGCGGTTGATGACTGTTTTGGTTGTTATGTTTTGTGGTGTTCGTTTTTTTTTTATTTAGGTCTTGCGCGTCTAGATTTAGCTCACTTGTGATCATGATATTCTTGGAGAAAGTTGGTCATTACCTTTATTGCTCGCCAGCACCCTATTCTATTAGGGTGACTGGCCTAGTTATTCTGGTGGCCTACCCCCACTGGGAGGGGCCTTTACGCCTCATGTTACACGCGGATGGCCGCCCCAGTTTTCCTTTGTGGGCAGGTGAGGCCATTTCTGACCGTCAATACTCTTTGGACTTTGTTCTGCGGCCCGATTTCGGCATGGGGTGTCGTTTCTAGGTAAGCTGTTTTTTTTTTTCAAAACTAAAATTTTAAAATGCTTATTAATTGTTTGCTGTTTTACTCTATTTTCAGGAGGTAGAGCCGTTTTGGTTGGCGAGTCGTTCGTCGTTGCGCCCTGCATGACGATTCCTCCTCAGGTGCCCAATAATTAATGTACGACAACGACGTTAGGATTTCGTCATTCATATATTTTTGTGTCTATTCATTCATATTATTCTGATTTAACTAACAATAGTTTAAGTGTATGTTTTTACTAATTTTTTTTTTTAATAAACGTAAATTCTGTTTTATAATACCATTTTGCGGATTTTTGTTGTTGTTGTTTTTCTTCTTATTGATAGTTTGCAATTTTTTCTTCTGTGATTTTTGAAGAGGGGAAGGAGGGGGAGAGGGGCTGGTGAGATGTGACGAGAATCATATCGGTTACGTATGGGGTTAATGAGAAGGTAGGATGTACGGAAAATTCTATGTTGTATGTACATTTATGGATTCACTGCCATTATTCTTTGGGTGGAATGTGGGAAAATTACAAGCCCAATAATGTGTTTACAATTTTGGTAGTTTTTTTTTGTGTTGGTCTTATAAGTAGTGTTTTAATTTTATTTATTTATTTACTGTGCTAGAAAAAAAATGATGCAGTTATACATAATGTTACGTATTTTGTCATTACGTTCTATTCATTATTTTTATTTTTATATATTTTTTTTTCAGCAAACCAGTTTTTTTTTTTTTTTTCCTCTAAACTGGCAGGTATAAAAGAAATGTATAATACTAACGATATACTTGTTTGGATATACTTGTTTGGAATTGTTTACAATTTTATCTACATTTATCATACATTAATTTATATTTATTGGATCATTTTTAGCAGAAACAATTAACATTAATCCTTAATGTAAGAATCACTTCACAAAAAAAAATTGTTATTATTTTTCCTTTTAACTTCAGTTACACTTACAAAATTATTTTCTATTATTATTTATTCTAATTTTCATTTATTTATTAGTTTCTGTCAGAAACGACAAATATTTATTGTTATTAAGTAAAGCAAAAAAAAAAGAAATGATTTGGGACTTTCCTTTTTATTTATATGGTATATATGTATATATATATTATGGATTTATATATATATTTTGTCCTTTCAGTATCTTTAATATATACTTCGCAATTCCATTTTCTCTTTTCGTATTTAAAATTTTGTTTAGAAGTCTTTTTTTTTATGTTTCATTTTTGGGAGATGTAGGTGTTGTAAATGTAGAGGAAAGGTTAATGTGTCAGTTTTTGTTCGTTATCATTTGTACGTATATGTGTGTGTGTCTCGACTGAAAGTATGAGTCCGTGAGGTATATGATAATATATAGTACATATATCTAAATATGTCCAAATTAATTAAAGAAACTCTCTGCAGTTTTTCTTCTGGGGGCTGGAGTTATATTGAAGTTCGACATTCTTGCCGCGGCAGGCACATTTTCTAGTTGATGTTGAGCAGATATTTCGTATGATTTGCGATCTTTTGGTCTGTATTTAATGTACAGATAGATAATTAGAATAGCTATTATTAATGCTAATGTTGAATATGATAGCGCATAGTGGTGGAAATGATGTTTGTTTATTGGGTTCAGAGGAATTGATTCCTATTCTTTTTGATGGTCGACGGATTGTAGTAGTTGCTCTAGGTCCATGTTGTTTGTAATTTTAGTTAGATCTGCTCCTACGTGCGTTTCCGTAGAGGGAAACGTCATATTTGCGATTATGTTTGAAATGTTTGTGGTTGGTATGAAATGGGAATTAAATCTTGATAATTTTACGTTATGCCCATGAAAGATGAATTCTTTGCTGCGGACATAACAACCTGGGTAGATAATTATTGTCCCTGTTCCCTGCAGGGTTTCCGAACTGATTGAATCTTTACAAACGATATCTATATGGAAGGGTTTTTTGAGGGAAAAAAGCCATGCATTTTGCTGCGATAATTGTGTCATATAGTAGTTCTGTTTTAAAGTCAAAATTTTACATTTTGATGTAATAGGTTCCTTTTTTATTAAGTTGATTTCACATTGATTTACTCTATTGTTTGTATTAAGGATGGGTGATGAAATTTTACAATGAAAGTGAGTATGGTCCAGCGCAGTTGTGGATTTCCTGTAGTGTTAATTCGATGTAGTGATCACGATTGTAATCAATTAATATATATTCCTTTAATGGTTCAATATATATGAATGAACCGTTTAGGATTGTCGGTAATGGCATTGCTTTGAAAAATGAAGTGGGATTCGAAGTTCTATAATTATTTTGTTGTTGAAAACATTTGCAGATATTGTGCTTAATTTGTAGATTTGTGAAAATATATTGTCTCTGGAATTTATGGGAAGCATTATTGAACTCGGCAGCTCCTGTCTAATTTTTGATAAAATTTTTTCAATCTTATTAGGTGATATTAGTGTAGGGTGAAATTTTCCATGTTTGGAATCAATTAAAAGATCTATTAATTCTGACTGTGTATTTTGATATCTGAATGCCATTAGTGAAACAAGGGAGATTAATGATTCTATTTCGATGGATATTTTATTATCCAGTGTTCTATTTTCCATTAATGAAGTAGATATTTGTATTGAAACTAGCTTTTTATGCATATCAATTGCGGCCTTGGTTTTATTAAAAAATTGAGCTGTTGCTTTTATTATCGCGGTTTGGCTTGTCATGAGGGAAAGGAGGGAATTTTGGTTTAAAGTGAGGTTGTGAATTTGTTCATCATATAGCTTGGCATCATCTTCATCTAATGTGCCGAAAAGAGCTTTGGAAATTGATCCTATTACATTTAAAAGTGCTCTTTGTTTTCTGCTTTGAGTTATTAGGAGCATATTTTTATATTCTATATTTGCTATGATTAGGTTTATCTGTAGCTACGTACCGTTACAAGTGTGTGCCATTGCTGAATTTCCATCCAATTTCTTGCAGATAGCCGTAATTTGCTCAGTGATGAATTTGATGTTCCTAAATTCTGACTTGAAGTTTTCTAGATCGTAGTAGGTAACGATCTTCCACTCGTTGGTGTAGAAATTGGCTCTGCCAATTTCTTCGAAATAAATGCCTGAGATGAATGGGATGCAGATTAAGAAAAATGCCGTTTGCATCATTGTGAGGACCTGGAAGATGATATTGTTTATTCATTTGCGGTGATTTTGTAGTAGAAGAAATTTTGCATTAATCCGCGAAAAGTTTTAAGTCATTGTTATGGACTCTTTTATTTTTATTATTTATTTTCACCGTGGAGTTCTCTCAGGAGAATTGATTTCTATAATCACATATGGACCTGTCCAGAGTGGTGAGAATTTGTTATCTCTTACTCTGCCTTTTATTAAGATTTTGTCTCCAATATTGAAAGATTTTTGAACTGTGTTTTTGTCATATTGGATTTTGGACTTTTCTTTATGGGCCATGGCTATATCTTTCGCATATATATTTATATTAATATTTTAGGCGAAGACAATAATTGTGTCTGTATGTACATACAATTAATTTTTATGAATTTTAGGAAAATAATATACATGCCGTGTGAACGGAATGTATGACTGATAACAAAATGCAATTTATGCTAAATGCATTTTTAAATGCATGAAAATGCATTTTTAAATGCATGAAAATGCATTTTTAAATGCATATGAAATTTAAATGAATTTTCTGTTAAAGAATTTTTACTTTTCAGGGTCATTTCTGATACGCCGATATATTGTATAGGACAGTATCTTGGTGTATTGGAGTTATGGTTGTGATTCGGGCCATGAAATTTTTATGATAAACGGCTATGTGGGAAAGTATTTTTGCATCGCAAGCTTTTTGTTTGTCGTGGGAATGATCGCGATGAGTGAAAAGGTGCTATGACGACAAAATTATATTAAATTAAATTTGATCAACTTTTCTCGAAATACATTGGAATTTTTCCTAAATCTAAACAATTACTGTACCTATACTTTTGCTGTGTGGATGTTCAGCTGTCATCAGCAATTGTTTTTGGTGTGATTAGGTAAGATTAATTTATGATTTTTATGTTAAGGATGGTTCTTTGTGGTATTTTTTGTTCCCTTTTCAGAGGTGATGCGGGACTCAAATGTGCGTCTTTGTACGAGAGGATTTATTAAACATTGGTAGAAAGTGATCAAAACACCACCGTAGCGACGACGACGACGACGCCTGGAGAATATAAACTTGTATATACCGTGGAATATCCTTTCACTAAACATGATATAACTTATTAAGAAAGCTTTTAGATGATATCAAGTATCAAGTTGGTTTATATTCCTATGGAGATCGCTCTGGCACGGTCGAAAATCATGCAATAATGTGCAGAAATTTGGAGCAAAAGTGTAGGAACGTCAAGATGCAAAACAAGCTACAACTAAACTTGTCGTAGGTGAACAGGCAAATTAGACGACTGTTATATATATATAACTTCCTCGGGGTCCTATCAATGTATTTATTTATATATATATATATATTGACCTTGACTCACCATCAACAAGACCAATTTTGTTTTGTATTCCTTCAGGGTATCACTTTGATAACAAACAGAGTGTTATTATATTATTCTTATTCAGCACCTTTATTTCACAACTACAATCACTTGTTTTTCCTTACAAATACTTTGATATATATTTTTTTTATACACTTTATATTCGTTGTAAAATTAACATTACTCTATTTTAATACACCGATGATTTTGCATATCCTTTCCTTTTTAAAATTAACATTACTCTATTTCAATACCTTTTGTACTTCACAAAACGTTTCTTTTCGAAATTCACCGAGACCGCGCGTACCAAGTGCCGAAATCAGAACTCAAAAACCGACTGTCTCGAGACTTAGATTTTTCAATCATAAGTCTCTTCGTTCAGGATAGGAAAGTGCTTAATTAGCATTCATATCCTGAGAAAATTATTTACCGCTGGGCATGTTTAAACATGCCCAGAATTATCGCGACGAACGATGGTTGGAATTGAACTTTGATATTTTCATAAATCCAACCATCGTCGTGCTATCGTGCATACATTGTTGCGATCACAATGTATGCAGCTCGCGACAATTTGCTGATAAGAGCTTTTTTCGGTGAAGACTTGATCGTTTCAGTCTTCACCGACGTAAAATTTTCATGCGCCCGATATGTATGTATGTATATATGTGCATACATATCGTATTTACGGCAAATCTTACTGAAGGTAAGATTTGTCGTGGGGCTTTTTTTCATTGAAACGACTTGGGTTGAAATTTAAAACTTTTATTTTTCCCAAGTCGTTTTGTGGGAAAAATATTTTTATTTGTTGCAAAGGAATTTGAAGGAATTGCTGATGGCAATTTCTTCGCCTTGTAGAGAGATGAGCATGATTAGCTTATTTCTATTTATGAAATATTTATGAATATTCTCCAATTTTTTTAAAAATGATAATTATTTATTATAATTATCGTTTTTAACCCATTTTAGGTATACAACAATCCTTCCCCCTGCGAAGAAGAGGATAATTCTTTGAAGAGGAATAATTCTCAGGGGAAGTTGTTGTTGGGGCTTTATCGGTGTTCGGCTATTGGTTGGTTCGGCACAGGTTTTCGGGTTTACATATTGTCTTAGTTTCTATTTAAAATTTTCTTTTGTTATTTCCTAATTTTTTTTTTAAATTCTTCTAAATATCTATTACTATTCTACTGTATTCCTTTATTACCTTATTAATTTCTACTGTTTTTTTTTTGTACTTTATGTATATATATCTTTTTTTTTTGTTAAACTTGTATTTTTGTTACGTTCTAAAGTTAGTCGTTATTAAATTTTTATTCTAGGCTAATAATAATAATATTTATATTTTTATGTTATTTATTATTTTTTAATTATTATTTAACACTAGCGGGGGAGGGCTTTGTTTTTTTTTTCTTTTGTTTTTAGTTTATAATAATATATGTATATATGTTTTTATTAAACTATTTTTCATTACATCTATGCTTTAATAATTGTTTATGTATGTCCTCTCCGCTTTTGTTTTTATTATTATTTTATTAGTATTAACTGGTTTTGTGGGGTTTGTAGAAACCACTTACATTTATTTTTTTTATATGCTCTACTATTAGTGATAGTGCTTCTGACCGTTTGAAGTGGTGACACTATACCACTTGCACTGACCTTGTAGGTGGCAAGGTGCGTGTCCTTTTGAGAGGGGTAGGTTCTGTTATTTCGATTTGTTCGATTTGTTCCTCCGCCTCCTTTTGTTATGACTGGGACTAGCCATTTGGCGACCAGGTACAGTACCATATACGTGAGGACAACACCAGTTAAAGACACTTATGTTGCGGCTAGGACATGTGTAGGGTGGTGATTGATATGAGGAACTATTTTTTCTAATTTTTCGTCCAGTTCTTTTAATGACTGGGTACCTTCTAGGATGATGCTGTTAGTGTCATCTCCTGAATATAGTTCTGTCTGTATTTTTTCAGACTGTACTTTGTTTTTGGTTTCATTAAGATATTTATCCACTATTTGTCCTAATGGAGTTATATTTGGGAAATAAGTGGGTTGTTTGAGACTCAATTGCTGGATATTTTCTACCTCATAGTGTAGGATTTGTGATCCTACTTGTAATTGACAGGGATGGTTCATAGTAATTATTCCTTGGCCTTCTATTTTTGAAGTTACGAATTGTTGGGTACACTGAAGGTGTACAATTGTTGGTTCTATCAACGAAAATATCCAAGAATTCGGTTTACTAAGTAGGTCTCTGGGAGGTATTTGTGCTCTGAAGTGGCACTGTGGCTCTTCCTTTAGTGGATTAAAGAGCAGCTTCACTATACATTCTTTAGACATTGTTGCCTTTGTTACAGGAATGCTTAGCTTGGTGACGTAAGTGTCCTCTTTTGAATATTGCGTGATCTTTTTGAAGATTTTAAGATCTTGTGTTTTTAATAATAATATGTCCTGTGTCTGTACCTGGTGCGCTACGTGCGAGTACTGTAAATCGGGTACCAATGATTGTTTTTTGTTAATATTAATGGGAAAACTGTGTACTCTATACAACTTCATTTGTGGTAGATTGAAAATCGGAAGTTGTATTCGAATGACTAATTTGTCTTGGACTAGACGAGCATTTGTTCCGCTGTCTGATATAGCAGGGAGAGACAATTTTGTGCATCTGGACAAGTAGCGTGGGACTTGTGGTATATCTCTAATAGACTTTTGGGAGACACCACTAGCGGATGCAACTGGTGATTTTTACTGGAGATTATTATGTCGAGTAAGGCTTGCTGCCTGTACTCAATCTCGACAATTTGTAAGGTCAGGCTTGAAATTATTTCCTGCCTCAATTGTCTCATCTGTAAATCATCTGTTATGTTTTGCATTCTATTTACCAGGAGATTTATTTGACGTTGTCTTTCCTGCAGAGATCTCAATGGCTTTTGAATTTGCTGTAGTGTAGTTTTGACTACACTGATCTGCTGTCTTTCCAGGTCGGCTAGTGCTTTTGAATTTGTTTCGAGCTCCTCGAGTCGACTGTATACCTCTTGTTCATTAGTGCTGTCCATTGTCCCGAATAGGTAGTGCATTGCATTCCCTATTCCATCAAAGATAGATCTTGTTGATCTTGATTTTGGGACCACTTCTCGAATGACACTTGTTCTTCTCTTGATATTTTCCAAGAGAGAATGAACGTGTTTTTGTTGAACACCAGGCATAGCACATCCGTTTGAGAGCGATTTGAACATAGTCGGTGAACTAAGTGTTCCGCCTGTTCTACCAGAAGCGTCTGGTTGTCCAGTTCCATTAGATTGATCTCTGTTAAGATGTTCCATGTACTATGGTAGACTTCTAATTTTCCTAGATCCTCATACAGTATTCCTGTATTGTTCAGGAGACTTATGGTGTAGGGTTCCGTTTGTATTTGTCCCATTGCCAGATGGAAACAGCATATTAACACCAATATGTGCTTCATGTTCTGTAGAAAATGAAGGATAGGGTTCGTTAGTCAATTAGTTATACTGGAAGTTTTTGTGGTAATTCTAATAGCACTTAATTTAATTGTAGAATTTAGTATGGACTTAACTTATTTGCTAAAGATATATGAACCACTATACTACTCATAATAGGGCTTCAAACGGTTGTTGTGGACGACAACTTGCCGCTTGCCTATTTTTATGGTAGTGTTTGTTGGACTGGGTACATTGATTACCAGATATGGGCCAACCCATATTTGAGACAGTTTGTGTTTGCGGCTTTCACTTTTGAGGAGGACTTTGTCTCCTAGGTGGAAAGTGAGAGGCCGGACTGTTTTGTCGTAATATGCCTTTGAGCGTTGTTTGCTGGCTAAGAGATTTTTACGAGCCGTGGCATATGATTTTTGGAGTCTGTATTTGAGCATATGATAATAACTTTCCTGGTTATAAACGGGTTCTGGTTCCCGTTTTAAATTAGTTGGGACATCCGCTGTGAAGCCGTAAAGGCAATCCATCGGGGTTAATTTAGTACCCTCGCGTACACTGTTATTGTACACAAATGCAGCGGTTCGTAGGAATTGATCCCATGTTTTAGGATTTTCATCTACGATTGTACGCAGATATTCGATTAATGGTCTATGGGCACGCTCTAGTGCTCCATTAGACTGTGGATGGTATGCTGAAGCCTGTAACTTCTTTATCTTTAGGAGTTTGCAGACCTTCTTGAATAGCTCACTCAGGAAATTACTTCCCTGATCGGTGACTATTCTCTTTGGAATGCGATAGTGCGTGACAATCTCATTGAAAAAGATTTGCGCCACCGTTACTGCTTCTCCATTAGGTATGGCACACCAATCGATAAATTTGGTAAGATTATCTTGAAAAGTTAAGATATATTTGTTACCTGATATGGTCTCTTCTAGTGGACCTACTATATCGAGGTAAACCTTGTCGAAAGGTTGTTCTGCGATGTCCGTTATTACCATGGGCATCTTGAGCTGTGGAGACGCCTTCATTGTTTGGCACTTAGGGCATTTTTTTATGTACTTTTTTATATCGCTAAGCATGTGTCTCCACCAGTACTTGCGTCTAATTCTTTTATAAGTCTTAATGACACCCTGATGGCCGCCGAAAGGAGAGTCGTGATAATCCTTTAGGATTGTTTGAACTTCCTTGGGGCTCGTGATTAATTCAGGTGCCTTGACTGGACTTATTTCTTGTTCAGGCGTAGCAGGGGGTTGTATTTCCGCCTATGGGGGTTCATTTTCTTTATCCTCCGCTGCCGTGGGCTGTGTTTCAGCCCTGGAGCTCGTATTGGCCTCTTGGGCTTTCTGTTTTTGAGCTCTGGTCACGGCGAAGCAATGAGCGGCTTTTTTCGTTTTCTTTCTATTTGGGGAAATATTTTCCTCCACATCAGAGTCCATAGTGTGGTGGACTTGGGCTTGTACCGTTAAAGTCTTGCCTGTATAGTCTTCATTTAATACTTGTGGAATGCGGTTTAATGCATCCGCATTGGTATTATACTTCCCTGGTTTATATTCGATGCTGTAATCGAATTCTGACAACTTGTGGTGAAATCTCACCAAAGGGGAAGTCGGGTCTTTAACATTAAAGACTACTTTGAGAGGCTTGTGGTCAGTGTAGACCGTGAATTTCCTGCCTTAAAGGTAAAATCGGAAATTCCTAGTGGCCCAGACTATAGCCAATAACTACTTTTCAATAGTGGAGTAGTTTTTCTCGGCTTTGTTTAGCGTTCGGCTTGCATAGGCGATAGGCTGGTCTTTTCCCACTTCTCCTTGGGAAAGCACAGCACCTAATGCTTCGTTGCTGGCGTCCGTTGTAAGATTGAATGGTTTAGAAAAATCTAGATAGATTAAGAGTGGTGGGGAAATTAGGGCATGTTTAATGCTTTGGAATGCTTCTTGGCATTTCCCCTTCCAAGTGAATTTTACGTCCTTGCGGAGTAAATTCTTAATTGGACGAACGATTTTTGAGAAGTTCGGAATGAACTTCCTATAGTAATTGGCAAGTCCTAAAAAGGACTGAACTTGCCTAACTGTTCTAGGAACAGGGAATGTTTGGACGCAGGCCGTTTTGCTGGGGTCTGGTATTTGCATTTGTGCCCTAGGTAAACAACTTCTCGTCTCAAGAACTGGCACTTCTCTGGCTGCAGTTTGTGGTTGTTTTCTCTCAGTATGTTGAAGACTTTGCGAAGCTTATCATTGTGGTCATTTAGGTTTTTCCATAAATGACGATGTCGTCAAGATAAAGGAAACATTCGAGGCCTCGTAGGCCTGTCAGAACGAAGTTCATGAGGCGTTGGAATGTAGCGGGAGCTCCTTTGAGTCCGAATGGCATACGCTTAAATTCGTAGTGCCCGTAATTTGTGCTAAAAGCGGTCTTATGTCGATCTTTTTTGTCGACTAAGACTTGGTGATAGCCGTTGGCCACATCGAGAGTGGTAAAGTACCTGGCATGACCTAGTTGGTCAAGAATATCCTCGATTCGTGGTAGCGGAAATGCATCGCCAATTGTCTTTTCGTTCAATTTGCGAAAATCGACAACGACGCGCCACCTTTTTTCACCATCGGGTCCCGCCTTTTTGGGGACAACTAATAGGGGTGAATTCCAAGGGCTTTTGCTAGTTTGGACTATCCCGTTGTCTAGCATTTCTCTTAATTGCTCGTTGATTACTTGTCTCTGGGTTTCTGGTAATCGATAGGCCTTTTGGTTTATTGGGGCCTGATCTTTTATTAATGGAATGTTATGGGTGATAGCGTTTGCATATGTAAGCTTATCACCTTTAAGGTAAAAGATATCACTGTACTCATAACAGAGTTCGGATATCGAAGCTTTTTCTTCCGCATTTAGATTTGGGTCTAGGCTGAGCTCTTGGTCTAGCCTGTTGACTCGCGGAGTATGCGTGGCATCTTCTTGATCCGGAAATAAGTATCTTACGTGTTGTAAGGTAGCTGTGTTTTCCGAAAAGCTTGCTTTAGTTTTGGGTTGTTGTACCTTTTTATACTTGCTTTCACTTACTTTGCTAATTGGCTGGGTATGTGCTTCCTGCTCCTTTATTGGTGGAGTACCGTGTTTTATAGGTACTTTACATTGGTCCAAGTACTCGCACACATTCGTATTTTGGCTTATGGGCCGTGAAAAATTGGTTTTCTTAATACTATTTGACGGTGGAGCCAACTTTGCCTTTAATCAGGTCTTACGGATCTCTCACGCATATTTTATATAGCTCATGGGCAACTTTTTATTCTTAATGCTAATTTTTTTAAGTGGTGGAGCCGACTTTGCCTTTAAATAGGTCTTACTGAGCTCGCAGGCACTGTTGATGGGGCTCTTGGGCTACTGTTGTTCCTTAACACTAACTTTGTTGGGTGGTGGAGTCGTCTTTGCCTGAGAATAGGTCTTACTGAGCTCACACGCACCTTTTGTTTGGCTTCTTAACCTTGTGGTTATCTTACATCTAGGTATATTGGTTTGAGGAGTCAGCTGCACTTTGCTTGTCGGCTTCTGGATCTCGCTCGCATCTCTGGTTTGGTTCTGGGGCCATGCAAAATGTTTGTAACTTATTTTCTTGGACGGTGGAGTCATGGTTGCCTCTACTCGGGTCTTACTGAGCTCGCACGCGTCTTGTATGGGGCTCTTGGGCCTCGTTAGTAACTTATATCTAGGTATTTTTGAGGAGGAAGTCTTGTTTGACTTTTGTTCCGCCTTGGGAAGCTCACTGATGTTCGTGTTACTCGCTTGCGATTTATTCGGCTTGAGAACGTGTTGTGTATCAGTGGCTTCTCCTATTGGGATGACGGCGTAGTCATGTATAGGGAGCAGTTGTAACAATAAACTGTTGATGACTTCTTGGAAATTGTTAATGTTGAGTATGGCCACTAGCACTGTTTCTTTCCCAGTAGGGAGTAAACTGTTGGCCAGGAAGACTCCATCGCCTATCTCCTTCGATAGACAGAGCATTTCTTCCTTCACTCGCAACGGGACTGAGGTGATAATTTGTGACCTAGCAGGTATGCATATTGGTTCCTCTAAAGTAACCAGATGCTGCCTCATTTCGCAGGTTTCTTGATCACCCAGACAGCTCTTTTCGCATTCCGTCGGCTCTTGTTGAACCTGGTAACCAGCATTACTCTTTTGAGATGCCTTGGAGACACTGCATGTAGATAGCTTAACCTGTTTAGGTTCCATCTTTTCTGCAAGTGACTTCACTTCGACTGCTTTTCTGGAATACAGCTTGTCCGTTTTGCATGACAAGGGCACAGTAAACTCTTCGGGATTTGTTTCCGTACAAGGAAACTTGAGTGCTTTATTTGGGCCTTCAACATTACAATTGTTTAATAGGAAATCGTTTCCTAATAGGCCGTCATCGGAAAGACCTGGCAGGTTTTCTACCACCTGAACCTTGCATGGAATTTTATTTTTAAAATTGAAGTTGCCCTTGCAATTTCCCAATGTCTTTCCGGTTCCAAAAGGGGTTTGTAAAGTGCATGCCTCATTGGAATTAATTATTTTGAGGTCTTTAATTGCTCTTTTCTTAATAATACTAACATCAGCGCCAGTGTCCACTACTAGTTTTGTATGGCCGTTAAGGCTTATCTCCAGTGGAAGTTTCACTGTAGGGACACCGGATTCGGGCGCTTGAGGTGACCCTTTTGATTTGCGTTGTGGGTTTAAAGTCGAGCCGGGGAGTTTTGGGTCGACTGCATGTCATTTCTCTGACTCCGGGCTTCCCATTTTTTCTTTTGGCGGCAATCTTCGTCTGCGTGTCCTCGGCGACCACAAAAGGTGCATTTGAGTCTTATGTTGAAGACTTGAGGACTTTTTGTGTTGTGTTGCTCTTGTGTAGATCTGTTGGAGAGGCGTGGAGGAACAATCTGTTGCGTCTGTTGTGTTTTTCTGCAATCACGGACGTCATGTCCATAGATTTTGCAGTTTGAGCAGAAAGGGGTGTTCTTGCGCTTATGGTAATCTGAATACGTATGACCCTTTCGCTGGCAGAAATTACACGTGATGTTACGGACCAGTGCATCTGTGTCCGATTTTCTGGCATCAGTGTTTTTAAATGGTCTTTGTCTTGACTGTGATGAACCTGGGTTATTCAGGTTGCGTGAAAACTGATGTGGGTTTGGAGCTCGAGGTGATGCGAACATAGGTGTAGAGGGTATTTGATAGTAAGGAGCTCTATAGTAAGCTCTGACTCGTAAATCTGGGTCTACTGAAGCCATTGGAGGGGCTTGTGCCAGAGGACTCTGGACGAATGTAGCACTTTGTTGTAATTTCTCCATGTCCAGGGCCTTTTGTATTAATGCTTGTAAATCTCCTTCTCCCTGCGTGAGCAAATATTGACACAGGTGTGGGTTAGTTACTCCACTTTTCAAAGCGTTCTTGGCAAAATCCATCAGCTGTGTTTTCACAGCAGGGACTGCCTCAGCTGTGTCGCTGCCTCGTTGCAAATCGTCAACAACTGTTTCAATCTTGTAATGAACACAGTGAGAGATTCTAACGGGTTTTGCCTAGTAGTGATTAACTTATTCACTAACTCTTGGTATGTCTCACGGGGAAGGTATGTTCTATTTAGACGTTCCTCTACTTCACTAAATGAAGCAGGGACGTCTGAAGCGAATAATTGGTATGCGTCACCTCTGAGTCTTGTGGAAAGGACCTGAATGAAAGCCACTTTTTCTTCATTATTTAGGCACTGCATAGTTTGTTTGCAGCAGCCTATGAAGGTTTGTAGCTCTCGTCCCAATTGTGGGGTACTTTCACCCGAAAATAAGGGGACGAGTTGGGCTGTGAGCTTAGCTACCTTAGAGTAGTCCACCATTGTGTTTAGTCTATTGACTGGAAATTTAAATTTGGGTGGACTAACTGGGCTTGTTTCTGGGCTGATTTCCGTTAAGGATTCTTCGAGCCAATCTATTAGCAGGTCTTCGGGAGTTGGTTCAGCTGCTTCACCGTCACTGTCACTATCACTATTAGCACTTTCACTTAACCTAACACTCTTATTCTTCTCTAAACCTAAATTTAGAGTTTCAGTACTCTCCTTATCTACTGGGAGGGAGCGCGAGGATTCAGCGAGCCTACTTAGTTCCTCCCGGAACCGAACTGTTTTTTCCTTCAGTGTCTGTATTTGTGCGAGTCTATCTTCGTGGGTTTGACTCAGTTTTTTGCTGAGTGAATCACACTGAGTAATGGCTAGCGTACCTGGATCTCGCACTCTCTCGTACAATTTGGTTAAAAATTTATCTAGACTTACTTGTCTATTGAGACCTGGCAGAACGGGCCCGCTTCTGAGTCGAGGTCCTGTTGGCGATAACTGTGGAGATTTATCTCCTGCAGCAGATGATGTACCTCCACCGGGGTGCTGTGTTTTGGCACCTGGGGTTGGTCCCGCGTCGGCTAAAAATGGAGAGTTTACCCTCGCTGTTGCGTCTGTTTCCTGCTGAGGTAGATCAGGATTGTCGGCTGGTATGTGATGCGCTGTTTGGGGAAAGGGGGGCTCCTTGCCTGCTTAAGTCCCTTTGCTGTGATTGAGAGGGGCGTTTCTTTAACCGCCTTCGAGTTCCCTCTGAATCCTTGTCGGTTGATTCCGGTTTGTTTTGCAGCTGGGGGGGCCTTTGGGCCGTCTTAACTTCACCTGGATCTAGTTGAAAAGGGGGCTTATGAACCGTCTTCGATTCCCTCTTCAAGACAGGATCGTTGTTCTTTAACTGGCTGATGATTTGATTCAGGGAACTTCGAGCTGATTGTCGGGCTACTTCCAGCTGGCTTAATGCTCGTCCTTCTGGGAGTTTTGGATGGTTTTCCACTTCCTTCGGTAGGCTGTTCACTTGTATCCCTCGGTGGTGCTTTTGCACTAAGTGGGGTGAATGCTTGCCCGCCTGGAGCAGAGGCGCCTAGAGATGGTATCTACCCGAGTGTTGGGGGTGACTGGGCCTGAGTGGCTTATTCAATGGGAGCCCTTAGGTTCGAAGGATTAAGGATTTTCAAGATTTACGATCCTTTTGACTAAATTAAGCTTCCTCAATCCTACCGGCTGCGCCAATTTTGTTATATATATATAACTTCCTCGGGGTCCTATCAATGTATTTATATATATGTATATATATTGATCTTGACTCAACATCAACAAGACCAATTTTGTTTTGTATTCCTTCAGGGTATCACTTTGATAACAAACAGAGTGTTATTATATTATTCTTATTCAGCACCTTTATTTCACAACTACAATCACTTGCTTTTCCTTACAAATACTTTGATATATATTTTTTTTATACACTTTATATTCGTTGTAAAATTAACATTACTCTATTTTAATACACCGTGGATTTTGCATATCCTTTCCTTTTTAAAATTAACATTACTCTATTTCAATACCTTTTGTACTTCACAAAACGTGCCGAAATCCGAACTCAAAAACCGACTGTCTCGAGACTTAGATTTTTCAATCATAAGTCTCTTCGTTCAGGATAGGAAAGTGCTTAATTAGCATTCCTATCCTGAGAAAATTGTTTACTGCTGGGCATGCTTAAACATGCCCAGAATTATCGCGACGAACGATGGTTGGAATTGAAATTTGATATTTTCATAAATCCAACCATCGTCGTGCTATCGTGCATACATTGTTGCGATCATAATGTATGCAGCTCGCGACAATTTGCTGATAAGAGCTTTTTTCGGTGAAGACTTGTTCGTTTCAGTCTTCACCGACGTAAAATTTTCATGCGCCCGATATGTATGTATGTATATATGTGCATACATATCGTATTTACGGCAAATCTTACTGAAGGTAAGATTTGTCGTGGGGATTTTTTTCATTGAAACGGCTTGGGTTGAAATTTAAAACTTTTATTTTTCCCAAGTCGTTTTGTGGGAAAAATATTTTTATTTGTTGCAAAGGAATTTGAAGGAATTGCTGATGGCAATTTCTTCGCCTTGTAGAGAGATGAGCATGATTAGCTTATTTCTATTTATGAAATATTTATGAATATTCTCCAATTTTTTTAAAAATGATAATTATTTATTATAATTATCGTTTTTAACCCATTTTAGGTATACAACACGACATTATAATCAAAATGATTTGTTGGAACTTTATAGGTATGAACTGAATTCAAATGAAGTCCAAGAAGTTCCAGGATAGAATTTTCGCAGATCTCTTAAAAATATGAGGAGTTCATTAGTAGATATTAGCTCGATTCTCCAGGCGAAACAACAATTAATTGTGATTTCGCTACATTGCCCCCTTCTTCAGACTCGAAGTTCCGACCGAGTACCTATGATGACCAAGAATTCTGGAAATAGAATTATATTAGAAATAAAGCTTTCTGTATGGTGGACTTTTTTTCTTCTATTCTTTAGACTCATCAGAAACAATATAAACTCGTTTGTATTTCTGTTCCCGGTATTTGTCGCGAAACAAGTGATATAAAATGAACGTTCTAGGGTCAACCACAAAAGTATCGTCGAAGCGTATTTTTGTAAGCCAGAGAGGATTAAAGTTAAGCGACAATTCTAAAATTGGTTTTTGCATAATAACATCACTGTGTAAATTATTATCTGAACGATTTTAAGTTAAGAGTAGAAACTAAGTTTGTGGAGCCGCAACTGCTGATTCGGGAAAGCAACTCGTGGAGTGTAATGTAATAAATAAATAGTTCCTTGTTTTTTTTTTATTTTTTTTTTTATTTTAATATTTTGATGTTCCCATCTTTCAACAACCTTATATTGTACCGGGTACCATCTCTCGTTGTTACGCGTTGTTTACGCTTCTTGGATGTTAGCAGAGCGTCCCAGGAAATGGTGATCTCTTCCACGGCTCCTGTGTGGTGGTCTGTCACGATCAAGTGGAGGTCGTTGTTCGGCTCGTTAGCAGGTACTAGTACAAGGTCCTCCAGTATTTTACCTTAGACGCTGATGTCTGCTGGGGCTCATCCACTACGGCCGCTGATCCCGATGGTATGGCGCTGTCTCGGGTTGGTGACTTGGGGATTAGGGTGGAGAATCGGTGATTATTAAATTACCTCCGATTCCTCCAGTTGCAGGTGCTGCAATCGTCTGCCAATCTTTCTAATTTGCGCGACCGTTTGTAGCTGTTTAAGCTGTTTTTCCAGCTCCCAAAATTTCTTAACCTGCCGCTCGATGGTCTTGCCTGGTGTTGGCGGCGAGTTGGTGGTCTCTTTGGTGATATTGTTGGATGATTCCATATTTTTAAAAGTTCACATTCAACTGTGGCTGGTAAAGCAATGAGCTCGATATTTAAAGAGCCCTAACGGGTCCTCTCGACTATTCACTATCCGGCTGGGCATGAAATCTGGCGATTAGTGTAACGGTTAAGTGTTTGAATTGAAACAAATCTTGCACAGTCGAAAATTTGTTATCAATTTAACGGTCCATTGTGATACATTGTAGTAAGAATGCAATGCTAGTCACTCTACTACGGAATGTACTTAGATGATGTATGTACATACATACATAGGCGCATGCGACGATTGGAATTTCGGTCGTTGTATAGAAGGTTTAAAATTTTTCTCGCCAAGGTACAAATTTAGTTACCAATTTTAACGGTTTTTTTTTATATAACGCTGAGAATGTAATTTTGTGGTTGGGGAATAAATTGAAATTTTGCAGATGTGATTTTTGGAATGATATTTTTGTAAAAAGGAAAGAAAAGAAAAAGAAAATTACTTTAGGTATTTGATTAAGAAAAATAAAAGAAATTAATTGCATATGATCACAAGAGGTTGTACAAAAGGGATCTTTGGGGTTTTTACTGACAGCTTAACTTGAACTTTGAGCTATAGAAATTTCTGTAGAGCGACTGTATATTCGCAACGATTATAGCTTTTGAACAAGGCAGTCTCTTGTCTTCACTCGTAAACGGCTGAATTGTAGCCTTTCTCAAGGAACCAATCCTGGATTTTGTGAGGTAATTCATGCGCTGGAGGTGTATGGCACGTAATCGATTTTTAGGTGTTTGGGATAAGGCTGTTGGTTAGTGTGTAATTGGAAAGTGGATGGTAGATTAGCGTGTTAATGGGAAAGGGGGGATTGATTATGTGTTAGTGGGAGATAGGTTTTATTTTTCGGCCTTTGAACCGAAACCGGCACGCGAAGTACGAGAACTAACTGTGATGGGATCGACCTTGCCCTGCAAGCTCTTCCCTAGTCCTTTCCCTATCTCGAAACCACGTTTTATTAGAAAATTCGTTACGGCTGGTTTGGAGTATTTAACCCACTGTGCGATACAGCTAATATCATTTGTGTTGTCTACACTCTAGTCGACCCCAACGCTAAAGGTGTTATTAGCTCGAGTCTCTTCGCTACAAAATTTAGCTAGTCTGTCTATGTGGAGAACCTTTTTCACCCGACCTGCGGGGAACTCAACTTTATAGAGGACATCGTTTAGTTTAGATAATACAGTGCCAGAACCTTCCCAGTCACGTTGCAGTTTTGGGCTTTTGCCCTTTCCGCGTTTTGGATTGTAAATCCAGATTGGCTCACCTTCCGAAAATTTGAGGGAATGGGTTCGAAGATCATACTGAGTCTACATGTGGTGTGAAGACAAAGCCAGGTTCTTGCGAGTTAAAGAATGGATTTTCTCAAGAGTCTGGGTCAGCCTCTGGGCATATTCTATAAGGGTGTTACATCTGCTAGTCGTAGGGCCGTAAGAAAGGTCAGACGGTAGTCTTAATTCTCTACCGAAATTAAGGCGAGCGGGAGTGAACTTGGTGCTCTCGTACATGGAGGATCGATAAGCCAGCAGAGCCCAAGGGAGGTACTGATCCCAGTTCGTTTGGCTGGTACTAACAAATTTGGACAAGTACTCCAGAAGCGTACGATTAAATCGCTCGACCATCCCGTCCGATTGAGGGTGCAGAGCAGTTGCTCTAGTATTTTCTATGCCAAAGCGTAGTAATATTACCTGTAGCAGGTCATACTCAAAATTTCGGCCTTGGTTCGAATGAAGCTGGAATGGAATACCAAATCTCGAGAGGACATTCTCGATGAGTCCATCTGCTATTGTTTCAGACTTTTGGTCAGGCGTCGCAAAAGCCTCCGGCCACTTCGTAAGGTAATCGATTACGAATACAACGTATTTGTTTCCTCACTCGGTTTTTGGAAGTGGACCCAGTATGTCAATCGATATCCTTTCGAATGGAGCTCCTACAATAAATTTGAAGGTTTCCTCTATTTTTCCTGGGGGGACCTCTTTTAGAATGACAAAGAAGACACTTGGCACACCACATTTCAACGTCAGCTTGTACAGTAGGCCAGTACCAACGTTCCTTAATCTTTTCCACCGTTTTTATTATTCCAAAGTGTCCGCCTTCTGGTTTATTCTGGAGGTCCTGCAGAATTTCGGAGATCTGGCTCGCTGGGGCTACTTTTACAGGGATGTCCTCTTCTCCGTACTTCATGAGGTGCAATAAATTCTCCACTAGGCGTAAGGATTCCCACTTTGACCAAAAAGTTTTCAATATAGGACTTTCAGAGACAATTTGTTCTCTCGACGGTCTCTTGTTCTGCTGTAATCAGGATTTCACAAGTTGTAGAGTAAAATCTCGGTCTTGTTCTGCAGCTAAGTCAAATGTTGATTCGACGGCTATCAAGTCTACTAGTTGTGTCTGCTTTCGGTTTTCCTTCTGGCTGCAACGAGCGCATTCTCGCAAGGTCGGTGTGACAAGGCATTCGCATTCAAGTGCTTTCGGCCGGGCCTATGCTCGATGACAAAATCATATTGTTGTATCCTTTCCAACCATCTGGCCAACTGTCCATCGGGGTCCTTGAAATTTAATAGCCAACGAAGTGAGGCGTGATCTGTGCGCATTCGAAATGACCTGCCAAAGAGGTAATGGTGAAAGTGACTCGTAGCTCGTACCATTGCGAGCAGCTCTTTCCTGGTAACGCAATAATTTCGATCTGGTTTGCTGAGCTTTTAGCTGTAGTTTCCATCCTGAACTTGGCTAAGGATAGCGCCGATCCCTGTTTGACTAGCATCAGTGTCAAGTATGAATTCTCCTTCTGCTTGCGGAAAAGCCAGAATAGGAGGAGAAATTAATCTTGATTTCAATTCTTCGAAGGCCGCCTGTTGCTGACTTTCCCACTGAATTTTCTTTTCTCCTCTGTTAATACCGACAAAGGCTTTGCGATAGTGGAGAAATCCTGAACAAACCTTCGGTAGTAAGATACTAGTCCAAGGAAGCTTTTTACATCTCTCTTTGTCTTAGGTTCAGGCCAATTCCTAATAGTCTACATCTTACTTGGATCTGTCTGTAATCCTGCTGCCGATACTACGTGTCCTAGATATTTGACTTCGGGACGTAGAAGATGACATTTCTTCGGACTAAGTTTTAAATTGGCAGCACGTAGCCGCTGAAATACTTTCCTTAGGTTGGCCAGATGGTCATCTATATCACACCCGTGAGCAATAATGTCATCGAGATAGACTAGTGCTGTCTCTGTTCCTAGTTTACGGAATACGCCGTCCATTAAACGTTCGAAGGTGGCAGGAGCGTTACACAGACCGAAGGGCATTACATTAAACTCCCATAGACCGGCTCCGGTCGCAAATGCGGTTTTCTCTCTATCCTGGTCACTCATTTCGACCTGCCAATAGCCACTTTGTAGATCTAGAGTAGAGAACCAAGTAGATCCGGAGAAAGAAGTGAGCATATCATCCAACCTGGGGAGGGGATAGGAATCTTTCTTGGTGGTATCATTTAACCGTCTATAATCGACACAAAATCTAGTACTTCCGTCTTTTTTTGTACAAGTACAGGGGACGCCCAGGGAATATTGGATGGCCTGATAATGCTATTACTCTCCATTTCTTGTACCAATTCCTCGACCTCGTCCCGTTTTGCTAATGGGATTCTAAGCTAAGCAGTTGGTTGATTTCGTTAGGAAAAGATATATTCTGGAGCAGTTTTATTAGGCATAGTTCCGCCTTTTTTAACTCAGATACTGATAAATATTGAGTAGTGGACTGTATTTTGCGCATGCTGTTTATAAACCTGAGACAGTATGCAGTTATTCTTATGGCTTTTTAAATGAAGAATATTTATTTAGTACAATTATTTGTTCATCGACAGTAGTAGTGAGAACTTTTGGTTTTTTATACTCTAGTGGAGTATGTACCTCCAAAGATTGTTGGGGCCAATATTTTTCATCTTGATGCAGCCAGTCTGGGCCATTCCACCACATTGACATTGTGACTAGAGTGTTTGGCAGAATGCCTCTTGGCGCTACATCTGCAGGATTGGATTTGGAGGGGACGTATTCCAAGTAGCTTGTGGTATGTTTTCATGTATTTCCGAAATGCGATTGGCCACGAACGTTTTCCAGGTGGATGGATGCTTTCGCAGCCAAGCTAGAACTATGTTGGAGTCTGTCCATGCTCTAACCATAACTTTTTCTAGTTCTAAATCGTTGACAACTTGTTTAATAAGTCGGGAAAGTAGGACAACACCACATAGCTCTAGTTGAGGTAGTGAGACTGGTTTGATGGGAGCTACTTTAGTTTTTGCTGTCACAATTTGTACTCTGGAGTTCTCATTAGGGTGTATTTTTAAATCAGAACTGCTGAATAGGCGTTATTTGAGGAATCGCAAAACCCATGTAATTCCATCTCGCTTTTGTTAGGCTGGTAGCCTAACCAACGTGGAATCTGAATGTCCTGAATAGTATGTAGCTGGTCTTTGAAATGATTCCACTCTTTTAAAATTTCTGTAGGTACAGGGTCGTCCCAGTCACATTTAGAGAGCCAGAGTTTCTGAATTATGATTTTTGCTGTAATTATGCATGGAGCTAACCAGCCTAGTGGATCGAACAGTGACGATACTTCAGATAATATTATTCGTTTGGTGTATGTGGTTCTTGGTTCGGGGACATTGACTTTAAAAGAGAAAAAGTCTGTTGTTGGATACCAACGTCTTCCAAGAGTTTTTATGGATTCGTTATCAGAGAATTCCAAGTTGGTTTTTAATTCTCGAGGATCCAAAGGTATATGTTTGAGAAGATCATTATGGTTGGCAGTCCATTTACGTAGGTTGAAAGTTCCCTTTGCTAAGGCCTCGATAAGTTCACACTGCAGTTGTATTGCTTCACTGAGAGTATGGGCTCCTGACACTAAGTCATCGACATAGAACTCTTTCATGATGCTTTTAGCTGCAAGGGGATAATTAGTCGCTTCATCTCGTGCGAACTGCTGTAGCGTTTTGATGGCAAGATATGGCGCTGGTGTTGTTCCAAATGTGACCGTAGTCAAGGCATAATCTTTCAACTCTTCATTTGGAGTATTTCTCCAAACTATTCTCTGGAAATTTTGGTGTTGAGGTGCCATCTGGATCATTCTGTACATTTTCTCTATATCTGCTGTAAAAAAGAACTAGTACAGACGCCATCTTAGTAAGGTAGTCCAAAGTGTTGGTTGGATTGTAGGTCCAACTAGCAGTTGCTCATTTAATGATTTGCCATTTGACGTACGAGCTGAGGCATTGAAAACTATTCGAAGTTTTGTGGTAGAGCTCTACTTAAGCACAGCGTGGTGTGGTAGATAGTAGAAAGGAATGTTGTCGTATATTTTGTTTTCTACTAGTGTTGGCGAAGCTGAGTGTATTCATCTATGCAATCTTTGTATAATTTGCCAATTGCTGGGTTGTTGGACAATTTTTTCTCTAATTGTAGGAATTGTTTAACAGCCATATTCTTAGATTGTCCAAGCTGTGATGTAGTGCGGTTCTTGAATGGTAAATGAACCTCGTATTTTCCAGAGGGTAGACGTTTTGTTGTGTTTTTGTACAACGTTTCACAAAGTTGATCGTCGTGTGGCAATGTTGGTCGGATGGTGCATTCTTCATTTGGAATTTGGTATATAAGGAGTTAATTGTGACAGGTGCTTGCTTTACAGCGGTGTTAGTGGATGTTGTGCCAAGTCCAATTAGTTGATGATTGGTTGGAGAACCTTTAAGCTGTAATCGTTTAAGAGCTCTTTCGGTTATAATGGACACTTGTGACCCAGAATCTACTAATGCTCGGAATGTCATTGTGATTCCGGATGGTGCTATAATATTAATCAGAGCTGTAGAAAGAAGAGCCCTTTTAAATTTGAAGTTAAAAAATTTTGGACTTGCAGTTCATTATTTCTATTGGCGGGTGAGCATTGGTTTGCTTCCATATTAGAATTTTGGGAGATCTGAATAGGTGATTTTGTAACCGAATGATTTTGCTCGTAATGAAGTAATGAGTTATGATTTTTCTTGCAATGATAACACTTCTTACTGCTGGTGCAATTCGAGGTTGAATGGTTGGGTGATAAGCAGTTTTTGCATAAATGCTTATTCGAGACAATTTCGTGTCGTTGTCGCGTGGTCAGAGTTCTAATGGTTGGACAATGAAATATGATATGGTTATCTTTGCAATGACTGCAAGAGGTTTTTGTTGTAGGGGGGTGTCTTCGTGTTGAACTCTTAGTATTGTTCAAGAGTCCATATATTGGTTTAGGTGAGGATGGTTTTCTTTGTATCGTATTCGACAATGTGTTTTTATTTAATATCATTTCCAGAGTTCGAAAGCGAGACACTATGAATTTTTTTAGTGTGTTTAATTCTGGTAACTCAGTGCTACTATGTAAGCTCTGTTCCCATAATTGATCCGTATCTGGGTGTAATTTCTGTATAGTCACTTATATAATAATTGGATCCCAATTGTTTGTTTCCACATCTAAATTCTGTAATGCTAATAGTGCTTCTGTTATGTTGTCTAGTAGTCTTTTGATACTTTCGGCGGTATCATGATTAGTGGTTGGGAGAGACAATAATTTTTTTAGTTGTACGTTGACTAGGATTCGCTTATTTGAGTAGCGCTCCTTTAGGAGTTGCCAAGCTGGTTTATAATTTGCGTCGCATATTTCTTAATGCCTGAGCAGCGTTGGTGTTAGTCTGTCTATATCCTCTTCCATGCTTGCTGCTTTTTCAATATAATACTCCTGTACATCACTAAATGTCTCTTTCGTGAAATATTCTAATTTGCGATCTTCCTTTGTCGCTCTCTTTTGAATTACCCTATGCCGCGTTTGGAATTCTTTCCATATTCGGTGAACGTTTTTAGGCGTTTTTCTGTCAATTTGACAGTTTTCTTTTTACCTTCTCTTTGATGCCTTTTAAATAAATCTTCCATTAAATCGTTGACTTCTTTTTGGGACTGAACGAACTCTGATACAGAGTCAATGGTTTCGTCACCAACGTCAGATGAAATGGATTCGCCATATTTCGACATTTTTAATCGAGAAGAATTCTAATTTTATATTTGACTGACTGAGTTATCCGGTTTTGAAGGACCAATGTGAGAGCTAGTCTCGGACGTGGGAGGGAGTGCCGGTTTTTGAAAAATAACTCAGTCGTTTTTCAACTTCAAATATAAAATTTTATTTAATAATTCATATACTTAACCTAATATCACAAATTCACGAAATTCAAAAGAGCTTAAAACTAGAAATTCAAATTAAAAATTCAGTATATATAAAAAAAATCAAAAATAAAAAAATGGTCCAAAAAACGTGGTCCGTCTCTTTATTTCTGAAAAGAAGAAGAATACCGGAATTAGTTTTTGTCACCTTATAAACTACTAGAATAAAAATAATAATGCTGCTAATACGTGTGGGCAGTAAAATGACGCACATAAGAATTTTCTGCAAATCTATTATATGGTAGCGGCCCTGTCAGACAGAAAAGCTGAATAAGCAGCAAAAGGGGTGCAGCAGCATGCTGCATCGTGTGGTGCAAAACAGATGTAATGAGACCAAATTTTCAGAGTAAGCTCTGAACAGAATTATACTTCTGTAATAAAGATGGGAATAATTTCACACTAAACTCTGACCAGAATTATACTTCTGTAATAAAGATGGGAATAATTTCAGATTAAACTCTGACCAGAATTATACTTCTGTAATAAATATGGGAATTTCAGATTAAACTCTGAACAGAATTATACTTCTGTAGTAAGGATAGGAACATATTTTCAGATTAAACTCTGACCAGAATTATACCTATGTATGGAGGATAGGAACATGATTCTTATTTTTCAGATTAGACTCTGAATCAGATGAACTCTGAGCAAAGAATGATTTTGTGCTGCGGCTCGTCGGCTTTATATAGCCGCCGCATTCAGTTATGAGCTCTCGCCTCTCGGTGTTGCCCTAGCGACGTTTATTGAAATTGCTTGTATTTGACTGCGGCGAAGGCGAAGATAGCTGACTGGATACTGAGTTAACTTTCGTCTCGTCAAAGCATAGCCTGACTTTGCCTGGCTTTCTTACTAGTACCACGGGAGAACTCCAGAGGCTCTGGCTCTCCTCTATAACTCCAAGGGATAGCATCCGTTTCAGTTCAAAGTCCATCAGTTTTTGTACTGCAGGGGATATAGGATAGAAACGCTGCTTTATAGGATTAGCATCGCCGGTATCTATCTTGTGACATATCAGATTTGTTTTTCTCAGCCCTAAACTGGTAAAGGAGGGAAACAAAATTTTTTTCGCTTCTAGAAGAGTATTTTCTTCTGATGTCAGGGAGTGTCTGCTTGAATCGGAAGCCGGGACTGCACTAACACGCACTTCCGTAACTGTACCGAGGACATCTGGAGCCAACGTAAAAAGACTCCAGAATACGATTCCCAGATACAGTTCTTGGGTGAGGCTAGGAACTACATATACGCGTAGCTTCTTCGTCTCACCACGGAAAGTTAAGTCGAGGTTCACATGACCAAACACTGACGTCTTGGCACCGTTCGCGACCTCTACAGTGGTAAGATACTGCGTCCATTGGACCTTAGCGTAGGTTAATAGCTCCAGGGCTCCTTTCCCCTAGATACTGACTGTTGCTCCACTCTCCAGTAATCCGGTTACTGTTCGCCCGAGCATGTGAACTTCAACATACGGTCTGATGTCAAATGGATTCGCGATATTTATCGATTACAATCTCTTCCTATCCAGTCGCACCTTTTCCAAAACATTCGCAGCCTTAGCGTGGATCGTTTGGATCTGGAATTGTCTAATGATGCACGAAATTTCCTACTGCAGGTTCAACAGCGGGAACGAAAATTCGTTCCCTAACAGTTAGATAGTTCTTCCACCTCTGATGATATGGTTGAAGCGGCCACTCGTCGTCACGAAGTTTGATGGCCGTCGTAATATTTGAACTGTCGAGGTTCGAGTTTCCTCCTTGATGGAATCAGTACAATGGAACTAAAGGTGTTTGTAATTTTACTGACATGTCAGGTGCTTCACAAACTTTAGAGCCCAAGAGCTTCGTGATCTCGGTTGAGCTTGGCGCATCTGAACTTAGCACTAAGTCAATGAGGTCATGGCTGGATATGTATGGTACACTAGAACTTGATGGAACCTCATCAAAAATAATTAATGGTGGTACGACTGTGACTGGGGTTAGGGTTGAGGATTGACAATTGCTGATCCCATCGAAGCAGCCTGCTGTGAACGAGGGATAAATCTCGGTCGGGAACAGATGTGGTTGTTTTCGACCTTCAACGAGTTTTCCTGTCGACAATTTTCACACCTTGGTTTGATGGTGTCTTTCTTTCCACATCCGTAGCAAAAGAACCCTTTCGTAATCATAGCACAATCGTGGTAAAATGACCAGCACGATCACAGTTCCAACACACAATACTTCTTTGTGGTCGGAGACTTTATAGCGCAGCCACTTCCGGGACGTCACACATCTGGGTGTTTTCTTCCGGCTCGTGATATTCTTGGAGACTAACTTGGATAAATGTCATTTGATGACCTTAAAAAATAGAAACAAACTGAGGTAAATGTGCTGTGATGCATTTTATTGTTAATTATTCCTTTTATTAAATGATTTCCTTTGGATTAATTTCAGATTAAAGAGGTAGCCTGATAAGGTTCTTTGCTGTGGATGTGTAGTTTGCATTATTTCCACTTGGTTTTCGTGGAAGATGATGAAAATAATTCGTCGGTTTTCAGATAAGTTTTCTGTTAATAATTTTTTTACTTGGGACTTTGTGTCCTCTTTTTTCTATTCTAGGAATATCTACACAGGAGGATTCATTATTAGAAATAGGAACTGTGGACTGAACAGTCAAGTTGCAAATCAAGCTACAGCTAAACTTTTCGTAGGTGAAAAGGCAAATTAGACGACATTATAATCAAAATGATTAGTTGGAACTTTATAGGTATGAACTGAATCCAAATGAAGTCCAAGAAGTTCCAGGATAGACTTTTCGCAGATCTCTTGAAAATATGAGGAGTTCATTAATAAATATGAGCTCGATTCTCCAGGCGGAACAACAATTAATTGTGATTTGCTACAATATAGAGGGTGACCAGACACTGCGAATGCGGTCTTTTCTCGGGATTCCGTGTCTAGTGGAATCTGCCAAAAGGCGTCTTTAAGGTCAAGGCTGCTTATATACTTATCTGCTGGAAGGCGACTCATCCCATCTATCAACGGCAGCGGATAGGCATCTTCTTTTGATACTGAGTTAACTTTCGTCTCGTCAAAGCATAGCCTGACTTTGCCTGGCTTTCTTACTAGTACCACGGGAGAACTCCAGGGGCTCTGGCTCTCCTCTATAACTCCAAGGGATAGCATCCGTTTCAGTTCAAAGTCCATCAGTTTTTGTACTGCAGGGGATATAGGATAGAAACGCTGCTTTATAGGATTAGCATCGCCGGTATCTATCTTGTGACATATCAGATTTGTTTTTCTCAGCCCTAAACTGGTAAAGGAGGGAAACAAAAATTTTTTCGCTTCTAGACGAGTATTTTCTTCTGATGTCAGGGAGTGTCTACTTGAATCGGAAGCCCGGACTGCACTAACACGCACTTCCGTAACTGTACCGAGGACATCTGGAGCCAACGTAAAAAGACTCCAGAATACGATTCCCAGATACAGTTCTTGGGTGAGGCTAGGAACTACATATACGCGTAGCTTCTTCGTCTCACTACGGAAAGTTAAGTCGAGGTTCACATGACCAAACACTGATGTCTTGGCACCGTTCGCGACCTCTACAGTGATACGATACTGCGTCCATTGGACCTTAGCGTAGGTTAATAGCTCCAGGGCTCCTTTCCCCAAGATACTGACTGTTGCTCCACTCTCCAGTAATCCGGTTACTGTTCGCCCGAGCATGTGAACTTCAACATACGGTCTGATGTCAAATGGATTCGCGATATTTATCGATTACAATCTCTTCCTATCCAGTCGGACCTTTTCCAAAACATTCGCAGCCTTAGCGTGGATCGTTTGGATCTGGAATTGTCTAATGATGCACGAAATTTCCTACTGCAGTTTCAACAGCGGGAACGAAAATTCGTTCCCCAACAGTTAGATAGTTCTTCCACCTCTGATGATATGGTTGAAGCGGCCACTCGTCCTCACGAAGTTTGATGGCCGTCGTAATATTTGAACTGTCGAGGTTCGAGTTTCCTCCTTGATGGAATCAGTACAATGGAACTAAAGGTCTTTGTAATTTTACTGACATGTCAGGTGCTTCACAAACTTTAGAGCCCAAGAGCTTCGTGATCTCGGTTGAGCTTGGCGCATCTGAACTTAGCACTAAGTCAATGAGGTCATGGCTGGATATGTATGGTACACTAGAACTTGATGGAACCTCATCAAAAATAATTAATGGTGGTACGACTGTGACTGGGGTTAGGGTTGAGGATTGACAATTGCTGATCCCATCGAAGCAGCCTGCTGTGAACGAGGGATAAATCTCGGTCGGGAACAGATGTGGTTGTTTTCGACCTTCAACGAGTTTTCCTGTCGACAATTTTCACACCTTGGTTTGATGGTGTCTTTCTTTCCACATCCGTAGCAAAAGAACCCTTTCGTAATCATAGCACAATCATGGTAAAAATGACCAGCACGATCACAGTTCCAACACACAATACTTCTTTGTGGTCGGAGACTTTATAGCGCAGCCACTTCCGGGACGTCACACATCTGGGTGTTTTCTTCCGGCTCGTGATATTCTTGGAGACTAACTTCTGCCAGTCGGTTTCGATATTGGAGTGATGACGAAATTGAAGTCTGTATGCGAGACCGAGTAAATTGTATCTGCGTAACAAGAGCTATTGAGGTGGTCCGATGAAAACAGATTTGTTGTTGAATCGTGGGCACTAGATTGGCACGCACCGTTTCAACAAATTCAGGTTCTGGCATTGGGATCTGTAGCCGATTTTTCAGCTCAACCATTACTTTATAGTATGTGGAGAAAGGTTCGTTTGATTTCTGATGACGAGCTAACATTTGTCTACGAACGTTTACATCATCGCGCGGCTCTCCCCAATTTGTTAGTAATGCCGACCTCAGCTGTGCCCATGGGGAATTTGGATTGCTTCTCAGAAGTCTCCAGTACCAATTATGTACCCTCTCCGATATTCCTCAAAAGGAAGTCAAAATCTCCATATAAGGTGGACGCCGTTAGTGTCTCGGCTCGAAAGAAAAATTCCTCAACTGCCAATCTAGAATTATCACCATTATATATCAGATTCCAGCGCTTAATAGGACTGGTTGATCTTACTCGATGTGCCGGACTAGGCCGAGCCTGTCCATGTGGTGGTGGTACGTGGTCGAATCTTTAAGGCTCGCGGTCCGTTGGTCTTGATTCTTCCTGTATAGGAATGAAGTCTGGGCGAGAGCGCGAAGTGAAGCCTGACTCTATATTTTTCTGCGGAGATTGTTGGAAATATTCATTGGTGGTGGTCTGGACAAATCTGGCAGACGAGCACTCTGGTGGGACGTAGATCGATTCAGTCGTTCGGCCGTATTAGGTTAAATGAACTGACTATGCATTCTCTCTTCGCGTAACGCTGTCAAACCTCGGGATACCTCATCACGTACCAGGTCAGCTAGCTGTATTCTCAAGCCTGCCAACAGGGCTTGTGTAGCTACCGATGGATCGCTAGGTGCTGATGGAACTGGGCTGTCACACTGCCCATTGATCTCTACGGTCGAATGATCTATCGGACTGCCATGCGGCCTGTTAAGATGTGTGGAATGGATTTATATCCTGCTCAGTCGTCTGGCGGGTTTGATATTTACGCGGAACAGTTCCAGTGTAGGGGATACAATCGTCTAAACTGACTGGTTTACGGCAATTAGGACAGGTCTTGGTATTGGAACTCCATCTTTGGAGACATTTTCTGTGGAAAATGTGGCCACAGATGGTGACTAGAGGCTTGGTGGCAATCGATCAATCTTCTTCCTGAAAAATTGTGCACTGCGGAGGCAATTTTGAGACGGCTCCAGCGCCCGGTGGTGATCTATAGACGAACATCGAAGGTGGTTCAGGAAAACTTCCAACTTTTTACAAAACTTGTTCAGTATACATACAGACAATGAAACCAAAGAAGGTATCCGCACAGGACTCAATGCTCAAAGAAATTAAAAAAAAATTATCAACAAATTCAAATATTTCACAGGAGTGTAATGGACAGAACAAAAAAATTACTTGGGCTATACGCGGAATCGTTCAAGCAAAGTTGTTGTAAAAAAAATTGTTCCACTTGATACTAGAGGTACTGGAGTATTCGTACTGGATTAGTACTTAACTACTGGCTCAATGCGATAACACCGTATTACCACAACTTAAGCAGTACTAAAAGGTATTATTGACGTAACGCCGTATCCAGCTAGATCTTCGAATTAGTACAATATTCGTATATAAAAATAACTTACCCAATACTCAACTATATCTTCTGAATATGTAGTATCCCAATATAAACTTCAAAATATATATAATGTTTTCCTATTAACTAACCGTATCACTGGGAATACTGCACTATCCGACTATGGCAGTAGAACGGTACTCAAACGTACCACAATACTCAAAATGTCAAAGAAAATTACGCGATGCTCTAATATAGTGTACGAGAACAAGTATAATGCTCAAAAATAAAAATGTTATTTGACTCTCCTCTCTCTCTCTCCGGAGACCCTACCAAAAGAAAATCGACGGTCCCTCGCCCACTTGTTAAATTTCAGAATTTCTCCGGCAAGCAGTGTTGATGTGTGCGTAGGAAAATTTGAAGACAGGTGGGGATTCCTGTTCCTCAAAAGAAAGTCTTTGGAAGGGTCGGACCGAGATAAAGAGGACCGAGAATGCCACCAGAAGCTCTTGAGCCAGGCAGGTAGTTACCGCCAGCTCCTGATCACCGAAGATCTCCGACGACACTTCCAGCCATCGACATCCCTCTCCTTGCTATCCACTGATTGCTCTGGGTATCTAACCATTCAACAGGGCCAAGCCATGAACTTAGTTGACCAGGTGGCTAACAACCAAAGCGTCAATTCACCGAATTCCGGACCTTGCCCCGTCCAACGACCTGCATACTCAGGCATGAGAAACCGAGACGTAAATTCAAAAATCCGTGAGGCCCTCCCATTAATTCCTTGGCTGAAGGCCAAAGTGAATTATTACCGAAACTCTACTTAAACTGAAGGTATAAAACCTTTTACACTATAAAACTTGACAAAAAAATTTCCTTTAAACTGACCGAAAACTTGAGCAACTTTAAAACTTCATGAAAACTTTATAATAAAATTGACGACAATACGAAATGAGACTTAAACTGGTTTAACTTGAAAACCTGCAAAATTTTACTTCAACTTGACCGAAAGACAACATCTCTTAAAGATCTAGAACGAACAAGGACAGCCAGACTACGAGTACTCATGCCGTCTACACTGGATGTGAGACTTCGGATTTGATCTTAGCTGTCAGCCAATTATTCAAATTAAGTCATCGGAGTCTCAGTCTCCAGTACAAGTGGTATTTAAACCACTGGAGTTCAACTGATGCGCCATTTTGTTATGGCTTCTATGTCGAGTGAGAGTGGTAGGTGACGTGCAGTCACCTTTCATCAGCCAAAGCTGAAAGCTCACTCCGTGGTAGCTGTATGGCAGGGCGGCATGCTAGCACCTCGGCCAAGGGCGGGAGAGTTGTGGGGTGGGTAACCCATGAACCTGCACTACCTCGTGCCACAATAAAAAAAAATTCATGTCTAAAGTATGACAACAAATTATCGGGGAATGAAAAAGTACACACATCAGGTCCAGAAGAGACCTCACCACTCACCTTTGAGTCGAGGATCGGGTCGGGATAATCCCCTGTGTCTTCCCCAGCCACCCATATGACACCGTCGACACAATATTCTAGTTGCAGATGCCCCTTTCTCGTTAATTCTAGTGGAAAGGAGAATTAGTCAACCCTCATCAGAGAGGCCACCGGGAGAAGTAGGAAGAGAAAACTTATAGGACCATGTCTAACTTTAGCTCCATATCCTGAAATATGACAACAATAGCCGTAAGTACAAAATACAAGAGACGTTTGAACCTGGTTCTATATGTCTGACAAATGTGCGCCCAGGCCTACCACGAAATGCAAGGAACCGATCACGAAAACCAATTCCGATTGACAAAAATTCTTCTTTCTTTAGTTCCGGAAGGGGATATTCTTCATTTTCACTTCACAGTACTGTAGCATCTAAGTGCTAGTTTCATAAAACTAAGGTACGCTAGATTGAGACTACATTTCAAATTAAACCTCTATATTAAGACCAACAACTGATTTAGAATCATCACTTATACTCTACCGCGACGTTATTCCGTGTAATGGGGATAATATTCCCTCAAATTCAAAACGTGGTGCCTTCTAAGGAACAAGTTGGTAAGTCTAATGTGCGTTATTACATCTTTCCCAACTAGGGATCATTATTATTTCAAAAGTCATATAGAAATATTCAATCAAATACTATATATATATGAGTCTACTAGACGTAGCGACGTCTTTCCCACTTTGGTAATGTTATTATTAAAAAAAATAAAAATTAAAGCAAATACTATATATATATATGAACCTACTACATGTAGTGGCGTCCTTCCCCTTTGGGATTATTATTAGTTCAAAAAAATAAAAATTCAATCAAATACTATATATATATGAACGTACTACATGTAGTGACGTCTTTCCCCTTTGGGAATATTATTAGTTCAAAAAAATAAAAATTCAAGCAAATACTATATATACATGAACCTACTATACATGCAATGACGTCTTTCCCCTTTGGGAATATTATTAGTTCAAAAAAATAAAAATTTATGCAAATACTATATATACATATATGAACCAACTACATGTAGTGACGTCTTTCCCCTATGGGAATATTATTAGTTCAACATTTTAGACAAAAAAATTATAATCACATACTTCATTTCTTGGCTGTAAACGATAGGTGGAAGCTCTTAAATACTTTAAAAACATTATTTTTTGCGCCAGTCCGTTTCTAGTCTTCCAGTGGTTTTAGACCAGAAAATGAGGGAAAATTTTTAATTCGATAAAGCGACACTTACGTGAATTTGGTCATGTTGCTCCTCCGCAGAGGCGCCTCCGTGATGTGCTGCAATGCTATAAAAAGGAATTTCGTTACTGGACAGGGTGAGAAATTGGACTGGCCCCTGGTATAATCTTCTGCCTAATAATTATACTTTAGTTCCTAAGTAGTACGTTGTGGATTTCCGATTACTTCTTCGATGTGCTCTGCTACAGGCAGGGTTGTAGCCTACCCGTCATGACGTATGCTGGGATGGAATGTATTGCCACCGCGGGCCGGCCGAGCAGGCGCGTATCCAGACCTTCAGCCGGGGGGGGGGGGGGTCACAACCAAAATATTTAAGGGGAGAAAAAAGTTGGAAGTAGTTTAATTTTTTTTTTTTTATAATATTTAAGTTAGATATCACAAAATCCAATTTTCGGTTTGATTTCGAAAACCTGTCGATAATATTATCCACATCAATGTCGATATCAGATATTAAGGACTCATATCCAGATTCTCTTTCTCGTGCAAAGATTGTAGAAATAGATGTGATGCAACTTATTCTGTCACGGGTGCAGTAAATGACTCAGAGTGAGAGCTTGGAATTTGAGTCACATTCAAAGGAATAGGAGTAGAAGTGCATGATATGTCATGACTATATCTTTTGAACTTAACTGATTTTGATTTCTTCTGGAAAAAGTTGTCAATGGTCTTATCAGTCTTTTGCTTTCCATTTTCTCTACTATATCTACCTCCATTGCTAACTAGTGCAGCATCATCCTTCTCTTTCAAATTAAAAGTAAACAATAATTTAAATTAAACAACACTACTTTAATTAATAAGAAAGTACAAGCAAAGCAACGCAAGCCACCGCAAAGGAAAGTGAATGAATCTTATTTTATAGTTTTGCCGTAAAAATTCTGAAGAAATATTATAGGATTAATTTTAGGGGCACTCCAATCAATTCAACTGATAGTTTTCAGCCACCAATAGTGTATAAAAATTCGAAAGAAAAATGTTCAAGTAAATTTCTAAGAACAAAATGTATGTTTGCCAACGATCATAAATATCTTTAGCGCCCAAGATCAGCCAAGGCACCTGAATAAACATAACTCTATGGAATCCGCCACCAATAGTGCATGAAAAATCTAAAGAAATGTTTTTAGATCTTTCTAAGAAAACTGAATGCTTGTGGCAATGTCCGAAAGAGAGAATCACCAGAATCAATGCACCAATTCGTTTGGACCGTTGTCGGTGAATAGTTAATCATTCAAATTCTTAAGAACAATTTGCAAGTGTATTTCTAAGAAAAATTTTAAATAACTCTTGAATCAATGTCGCTATGAAAACTCAACGGGTGGCTAGACGTTGACTGCATGGAACTAGGGTTCTACTGAAAGATGAACCATAAAACGAAATTTGTTAAGTCAAGGCTTAAATACAATTGTGACGGGTAACAGCAAACGACAAAAAAATGCTGCTGTTAGATTTCTAAAAGCACAGCGTCTTATGCGAATCCCCAAATTTCGACAGGTCACGGTCAGTGGTGGACGAAGTTGCCGTCGGGATCGATCAATTTCTAATTATACCAACTAAATCAAATGAATGAAATTGTTGTGGCATTTATTTTTGTCAAAACAATGAATTTTGATGAAAAATTGATTGAGCAAGTGCGAAATCATAAAATAATTTATGATATACAACACAACCAGTATAGACGAGTTGACAAAAAAGGCATGGTTTGGATGGATATTTCGAGGCGCTCAAATACAAATGGTAAAATTGTGATATGTTTGGCATTTAGTTTAATTTTAATTTAGTTAATTTCCGTATTTTAAATTTTTCTTTCCGCACTTTGGTCCATTGCAATTCTTTCAAAATTATATAAAATATTCTCGATAAAAACCTGTTTCAAAACGCTCAAAACTAATAACAATTGAAATCTCAGTATCTTCTTCTTTCACAATCGGCGCTTTTCGACTACCTGTTTTGACAGCGAATTTCCAGCTGCCATCTACCGCGAGATAAATTTGTCCGCTATTCCACTTTCAGTCTCCTTCACTTATCGGGATTTTAAAAACATCGATATGCAGGCACTTTCAGACGATTGCAACGGAATTTCTTGGAATCACCTATATGATGAGGAGTCCCTGGATGGTAAAGTTTCTATCTTAACCAACACCATTCTGCGTTTATATAATCAGTATGTACCTCTGAAAGCTTGCAGTATTTGTGGCAATAAATGTCCCTGGATTACAGATGAAATTCGTCAGGCGATGGCTGAGCGTGATTTCTTGCTTAAGCGATTTAGAAGAACTCAAGACCGTGTACTTCATGGTAGATATAAAAGAGTGCGCAATAAAGTTATTTCCCTGCTTCGATCATATAAATGTGCTTATTATGGGACCAAACTAGATCCCAAACTTCTTGCGAAAAAGCTATGGAATAATGTTCGTAGTCTCGGTATTCATGGAAAGGATCCACCAGTTGCAAATTTCAATCCTGATGACCTAAACAACTACTTTGCTTCTAGCTCTACGGCTGCAACTACGCCTGTTTACAATTTTCAGGAATACTTCTCTCATGAGCGTTTCTCCTTTCATTGTGTGGATGGCCCCGAGGTTCTTTCGACCCTGTATTCCATTAAGTCTAATTCTATTGGACCTGATGCTTTAACATCCAAGCTCGTAAAGCTACTAGCGATTTACTTGTCATGTCCCTTAACGCTTATTTATAATTTGTGCCTTACCACTTCGCAATTTCCCTCTCAATTGCAGCAAGCAATAGTTGTTCCTATTCCAAAGAAATCTCTTCCCTCCCTACCTAGTGATCTCCGCCCTATTAGTGCACCCAATTTTCTTGCTAAAACACTCGAAAAGATTATGTAAACCCAAATAATGGAGTATGTGGGGGCAGAGAATATATTGTTAGGCTGGCAACCAGGATTTCGCCCAGGTCACAGTTGTGAATCTGCTCTCTTAAAGGTCACATCTGATATTCATAAGGCTCTTGACAATGATCATTTAGTAATGCTGATCCTACTCGATTTCAGTAAGGCCTTTGATTGGGTGAGTTATGTGAAGTTAATCTGCAAACTTGGCAGAAAATATGGCTTCTCCTCATCGGCCGGTTGGGTTAATTTCTGCTTTCCTTTCGAATCGTGCTCAAGTTGCAAAAGTGCAGAATTCTATCTCCGCTCCATTGTCCCTTTACGCTGGTATTCCTCAAGCTTCGGTTCTAGGCCTTATTCTCTTCTCCCTCTATATAAATGACCTCCCCTCTGTTGTGAATAGCGCTTCTGTGCATTTGTATGCCGAGGACTGTATTGCTCGAATCAATGATGACCTACACCACGTTCACGAATGGGCAATGGGTAATGAGCTTGCCATTAACCCAAATAAGTCTTACTGTCTGCCGGTATATAGAACCGTTTTCCCTATATTTGATTTGCTTAAGTTCGGTTGAATAATTCCACGCTTGAGTGTGTTGAGTCAGTTAAGAATTTGAGCATTCAACTCAATTCGAAATTTAGTTGGTGCAACTACTTCAGCGCTTTGATGGGGAAAATTTATGGCAGTCTTCGTCAACTTTCTATTTCCACCAGTTGCCTGTCTGTGAATTTTCGCAGGAAATTGGCGTTGACTCTTATTCTACCCCATTTTAACTATGGGAGCCTTATTTTTAGCAGACTAGACTCAATTTGTCAAAGAAGAGTTACTGTAGCCTTTAACGACGTCATCCGTTATATTTATAAACTTCCTAGGAGCGCTCGTGTATCTACTCTTGCTACGTCCCTACTCGGTAGCTCTGTAGAGGTCTATTTGACTCGTCGGAGGCTTATCTTCCTACAGTTCTTGCACTCGAATAGAGGTCTTCAACTCCTTGTCCCGAGATGTACATCTGGGTACGGTGAACGCTCTTACTTCGTCCAAGCTGCCCGAAAATGGAACTCTCTTCCAAATGTAATTCAGCCCACAGGTTCTGGCCTGACCTTTGTTAAGCTAGTCAAAGATTACATTAACTAGTTATTAGATAGTGGATTGGTATTTATTCTCAGATATTAAAATTCTTGTTGAATTGTTTTAATTAATTCTTAATTTTATTTATTTATTTTTTTCTTGTCTTTTGTTTTTAATTGGTTGTATTTTTATTTATTTACTTATTTTTTATCTTTGTTCTTTTCTTTGCCCTTTATCTTTAAGTTCCCTTTTTCTTTTTCATCTTTGGATATCCTTTTTTTGTTTTTTTTTCTTCTCTATTTATTCATTTATTTATTTATTTATTATTAGATATATTTATTGTTATTATTATTTTATTTTTGCTTTAATTTTAATGTTACTTATGTTGTTTTTTCCCACCTAATTGTACATTATAAAATTTTGTAATCTTCTGTACAAGGCCGAATAAATGTATTGTATTAAATGTATTGTATTATTGTATTGTATTAACATCATTGCACCACCTTCTTTCATCAGAACATTTAATTAAACCCACGCTCAACGTAATGGTTAGAAAATGTGAGCTCAATCTAATGGTATATGAAGATAAAATTATCATATTCTTATCAGCTTCATGTGAACTATGATATCAGGGTAAATAACTCTGCTACCTTCCTACGCTCACCAGCCCTAGACACAAAAACATAAATCGATTTGTTTATTTTTTTTTAATGTATTTGTTTACGCAAGAAGTTATATTATATTTCGAGTTCATTACACCTGGTCACTGAAAATTTTACTAACTTATATTACTCATCTAAGTCGGCATATCATCCTACATTAATATGAAAGCTCGTTAATGCTTTTAATTAACCCACTCTCAAGCTAATGCAAATATTTAATTTTTTCAGATGTGGCTGCTCAAAGCTCTTTCAGGCTAGACTTACAAGTTCCTCTAGAAAGATTTCGTGTGGAAACACTGGTCATACCATTACACCTTAGCACCAAAAATTTGATGAAAGATCTTTTACTGTACCCATAAAACTTAAACTACTCATCTAAGTCAAGATAGTATACTTTACTAGTATCATCCCACATTGATATCATCAAAGGTTTAAATTTATCCCACCCAAAAAGAAATTTTATTTAAAATAAAAAACTATTTTTCATAAATCCTAAGCCTTTTCAATACACATACACACACACCTACATCGAAAATTTAATTTCTATTACTTCATATTTCTTAACATCCCAAGCAGCCGTGATCTATTTTTAGATATCGAATATCATAGCATGATCACTCTTGTTTATAACAGACTTTTAATCCACAACTTACGTTATAGTTGTTGTTGTTTTTTTTTCAGCAAAAGACATTTTCAATTATAACTTCCACTACTCACCTACGACATCACATCCTACAGATTAATGTCAGTTGTTGTTGTTTTCTGGTAAAGAAATTAGGAATCTTTCATAAATCGCTCAATTTGTACACTTTACTCGGCTGCTGTGTGAATTTGTTTACATTATTCGACTGTGAATTTGTTTACTTTACTGGACTGTACGAATTTGTTTATGCAAGAAATCAATCTAGAAGCATTACACCTGAAGAGGAAAATTAGGCATTTACTAACTTCCATTACTTATCTAAGTGAACATATCTGCCTACATTCACCCCGACCAGCTTCGCCTGATCTATTTTAGATATATGATTACATGGTGCAATCTTGTTTATAAAAGACGCCTACAGATGAATATCATCAAATCTTTAATCCACAACTTAGGTTATAGTTGTTGTTGTTTTTTCATTTTTCAGCTACTAATATTAATTACACCTGAGGAGGTAAGATCGCTTATATCTCGAACTATATATAGCCCATAGAGAATTTCTGATGAAAATGTTACCCCCTAGTACTAATACTATAGGCATGAACAAAAAATATCATAGGGTTAACTTGAAATATTTATAACTATTAATTATACCAGAAAAGGTAAGCTCGCTAATATCTCGAAACTCATAGCGACTTTTCAATATACACACACAGACCTACATCGAAAATTTAATTTCTATTACTTCATATTTCTTAACATGCCAAGCAACCGTGATCTATTTTTAAATATCGAATATCATAGCATGATCACTTTTGTTTATAATATTTACAGATACGATCTCCGAGATGAAAAATAAGTGAACTCCAGAAATAAAATCGAAAACCTATGCTATTTCCCTATGCTGGAGAGTGTTCAAAGTGATCTCGTATCCCCAATACTCGAGATGAAAAATATACGAACTCCAGCAACAAAATCGGAATCTTATGCTATTTCCCTATGCTGGAGTATGCTGAATGTAATCTCGTATCCTCAAGCTCGAGATGAACAACATATGTAGTACCGACTAATTCCACCAGGCTGCCTTGCTAAAGAAATGCACTCGAAGTAGCAACGGTGACTTTTCAATACACGCACCCCAGGACGCAATCATAATAATAATAATATTTTGCTAAGAAAACATCAGGCCAAGATGACGTCTTGCTGATATCTACAACCTCCCCGCTAATAAATCGTCTAAAGAGAAAACAGGAAAAAACCAAGGCATGCTCGTAGTACCGGCTAATGCCGCTAGGGAACCTTACTTTCTCGAGATGAAAAACATATGTAGTACCGACTAATGCCACTAGGGAAGCTTACTTAACAGATGGTGCTTGCACTCGAAAGAGCAACTGTGGCTTTTCAATAGACGCACCCCCTAAACCCAATAATAATAATTTGCTAATAAAACATCATGCCAGGGTGATATCATGTTGTGAAATTCGAATGGTGTTAATATCTACAACTTCCCCGCTAAGAAAACTTGCAGCATTTGAAACCAGCATAACCATGATGACGTCATGCTGATATCTAGAACTTCCCCGCTAATAAAAGAAAACAGCAAAATCAAGACATGCTGGTAGTTCTGGTTAATGCCGCTACGTAACCTTACTCAAGAAATGGCCAGCCCGTCGAGGATTTCTGATGAAAATGTCATCCCCCCTTCCACCCCACACCACCTAAAATCCATTGGCATGAACAAAAATATCTTGAATTATTAATACATAATATCTCGAAAACCAGAGCCTGTAGAGGATTTCTGATGTAAATTTTATCCCCCCCCCCCTCCTTATCCTATATTATAATACCCCCTCTCCAACCTCCCATCTAGAATTCATTGGGACGAACAAAAATTTCCTAGCGTTAAATTTAATTATTACTAATATAAGTTCAAAACCAAAAGCCTACATTTAGGCGCTCAAGAAAAATCATAATAAAAAAGCCTACAATTAGGCACACCACATATCTATCCAAGAAAACCGTATCACCGGAACATGCTGGTAGGACCAGCTAATGCCGCTATGGCGCATTCAAGATAAAATGATACATCCAAGGCATAAGCCATTCAAAGCTCAATGGGGTATGCAAGACATAAGCCAGTCAAGACTCAATGGCACATCCAAGACATTAACCAGTATGCCAAAACCCAATGGTGCATCCAAACCATAAACCAGTTCACCCAAAACACAAACCAACATTTAGTATGTACTCAAACCCCTAGCGACGGTGGCGCCATCTGAGGTGAAATCCTGGACGCTAAAACGGTGGCCTAGTACCCCAATAGAACAACTACTTATAGGGTAACCGTTTTAAGGAAGCCTAACCTTATACAATGATACCTTAAGAATTAAATGTTAATATTTTTCAATTTATAATAAATCAATAATGATGTTTTATATACGGTATTCTTTTTATTCAATTTCCCTATTAAGTCCAGAACTCCCGAATAGTATTTGCCCACTACAGCGAGCTCTAAATCGGGCGGTTGAGCGTTTTACCCAGAATGCTAGGTTGGCTTGAGAAAAATCATTTACACGTGGGCTCGACCATGACCTCTGACATCACCTTTGAAACCGGAAGTGGTCTGGAGGCTTCAACCTTGATTCCCTATAATCAAGCACGTCACAGGGGATTCCATCTGTCGACATGGCTGGTTTGAAAACTGTTTAGCTGTTATCTGACCTGTTTAAAAGCTGTGAAGCTGTTATCAGACCTGTTTGAAAAGCTGTTGAGCTGTTATCGGACCTGTTTGAAAAGCAGTTATCAGACCTGTTCGAAAAGCTGTTAAGCTGTTACCAGACCTGTTCGCAAAGCTGTTTACCTGTTAGCTGACCTGTTCAAAAGCTGTTAAGCTGTTATCAGACCTACTTGAAAAGCTGTTAAGCTGCTATCAGACCTGCTTGAAAAGCTGTTAAGCTATTATCATACCTGTTTGAAAAGCTGTTAAACTGTTAACTGACCTGTTTGAAAAGCTGTTAAGCTTTTATCAGACCTGTTCGAAAAGCTGTTTGGCTGTTATCTGATCTATTTAAAAGCTGTTAAGCTGTTATCTCACCTAATTAAAAGCTAATAGACAGGTCAGATAAAGCTAAACAGCTTCTCGAATAGGTCTGATAACAGCTTAACAGCTTTTCGAACAGGTCTGATAACAGTTTAACAGCTTTGCAAACAGGTTTGATAACAGCTTAACAGCTTTCCAAAAATCTGTGATAACAGCTTAAAACTTTTTCACACAGGTCTGATAACAGCTTTCATACAGGTCAGATAACAGTTAAACAGCTTTTGGGATAGGAATGATAACCACCTAATAGCTCTTCAAACACGTCAGATAACAGCTTAACAGCTTTTCAAACAGGTCTGATAACAGCTTAGCAGCCTTTCAAACAGGTCTGATAACTGCTTTTCAAACAGGTGTGATTACAGCTAAACAGCTTTTAAACAGGTCAGATAACAGCTAAACAGTTTTCAAACTGGTCTGGTCGACAGATGGTATTCCGTGTGACGTGCTTGATTATAGGGAATCAAGGTTGTAGCCTATAAGACACACTTCCGGTTTCAAAGGTGATGTCAGGGGTCAAGGTCGAGCCCACGTGAAAATGTTTTTCCTCAAGCCAACCTAGCATTCTGGGTAAAACCATCAATCGTCCGATTTAGAGCTCGCTGTAGTGGGCAAATATTGTTCGGGAGCTCTGGACTTAATAGGGAAATTGAATAAAAAGCATACCATATATAGAATATCATTACTGATTTATTATAAATTGGAAAATATTAACATTTAATTCTTAAGGTATCATTCTATATGGTTAGGCTTCCTTAAAACGGTTACCCTATAATTAAAACATTTTCTTTATTTTACAATAATGCATATCTTAGACTATAATACAATTAAAACAAACTATTTCATTAAATGTATTTTAGCTATTTTAGCTGCGCCAATTGTTATATTTATAAGTCGATTGCTCACCTTTTGAACTTGGTTACACTGCTAATCCAATTATGGACTCGTTGCACAAAAGTTACACAACAAAACTTATTTTTTTTCTTTATTAATAAGAAAAAAACACAACTTAAACTTCTCTTTTTTTTCAGGAAGCACAATTTAACTTTCTATTCTTCCTCTTTTTTCTCAAACTTTTATTTTCTTTTCTTTTATTAATAAAAAATCACAACTTAATCTTCTTATATTTTTTGTCGTTTCAGGAAGTACAACTTAACTTTCTATTCTTCTTTTTTTTATGAACACCGGCCGACGATCAGGAGGAAAAAAACCTTTTTAATATCGTTCCGACCAAAGCCAAAAATACAACTCAGCTCTTCTTTTAAAATTCGATTGCGCTCTCGATCACTTTTATCGCGATCAAGAGCCGTCGATCAGGGTAGAAAATGCATAGTTGCATTTCTACACTGAGAAAAATTTTCATTAATTCTGAACTTGTTTAAACAAGTCCAGAATATTTTTCGTTGGACGGTGGCTTGAAAAAATGAAATTTGATGTTTTTATAAACATCAGCCACCGTCCCGTCGATTGAAATTGCAGTGAGCGTATACATATAATGTATTTTCGCGGCGCGCATTTCTTATCGCGGAAGATTTTTTTTTGTGATACGTATGTACGTTCGTACACTGTAAAAGATTTTCAACTAGATCCGTATTAAAAGTGAACTAGATTGGATCTCCTAGATATTCTAGTTAAAAATATAGTTGGAATCATTTAAGCAGAAGTCCAGATGAATATTTCAATTGCATTTCTAGTGAATATATGATAGATTTCTAGACATGAAAACTATATATCCATTCTTATTTTATGAACTGGGTTTCAAGTAAATTTAAATGTTATGTCCCACTTGTCAACTAGATTAACTATTAAGTTTTACAATGCTTTTCTAGTTAACTAAAGAAGATTTCTAGTTTAACTAGCCGACCTAATCAGTTAGATATATCACCTGAGTTTACAATCAATTTAAGCCCAATTCAGTGTAATTAAACAGGGATCCAGTTTTCACAATCAGAACAGATTTCTAGTGAAATAAGAAACATTCATTTAATTTCATTAGAAATCTGCTCTGGTTGCGAAAACTACATTCCTGTCAATCCTCGCTAATTGTCGTCTCCAATATCCTGCACCCTTATAATATAGTCGTATAGATGTCCATGCATAACATTTTGCTCATTTATTTGTAAGATTTTCACTTGGTAAAGCAGAATTGGATTTATTTAAGGGGAAAGAATAAGCCAAAACTGGATAATATAATTACAAACTTATTTATTTATTTAAAGAAATACTAGATATAAATACATGTGTACCTGTACTGTACATGGAAGACTAAATAATAAAAAGAAAAACAACAATATTTTCAATCCATCAATCAGAGTTTTGTGAAATGGAGACACTATACCCTAATGGATTTACTTTTTTGCTTTTATAGATAAAAGCGTCAAAAAAATTAAAAAAAATTTTCAAATGCGTGCTGTACTTAAAATTGAACATATAGTGAGACTTATACAATATATCAAAAGCATGGCGTACATCGCCCCTGTTTCTATACAAATATCCTCTAAAAAAACATAAAAAACTCCCGTTTCAAAAGTCGCTCAAATCTACAGATGATTATGGGTTGACCCCCACTTTTTTTTTTATAATGGCGTTGATGTCATCTTCAATCTGAAAATACGAAAAAAACAAAGTACAAATTTATTGTTGCATTCCTAAATTATTTTCAAACTCACCTTGATCCACTGTATTAGTGGCATGAAAAATGTTTTGCAATTTTTTTCTTCTTTGGCAATATGACCGTTTTATTTGGCGGTTGGGCTGTTTATTTAAGACCGTTCCGAGCATCCCTAAGTTATCTATGTAAGTATTTAAAAAAAAAGATAAAATATTTTATTAGAATTAGAATATATATTCTACGTCAAAAATAAGTTGAAATAAGAATTAACTTAATTAAAACGTATGAACAAATTCAAACTTTTAAGATAATATTAAATCTTACCATCTTTTAAAAATTCTCCATAAGTATCGCTTTGAAGGATTTTTACTTGGTACATAGCAAGGTCATCAATGCATCCTTCATGCTATCAGTAATAAATTTTATATAATTTTTTACCATAGCGCCTTTAAAATATCATAGTTCGCCTAGTACTATAAGTTTCTTCCATTAGATTAATTACTGTTTGGTAGTTTTTCTCCACAGGCAAAATAGTTTTAAGTTCAGCTATCTAAGTAAAATTGTGCAACATATTAGCAACATAAATGATTGGCCGCATTATTGCTGTCTTTATGCTCCAGGCCGTGACATCAAATTCTTTGAACATATTAGAGTGGTACGATTTCGTACTCCTTTTAGCATTTATTCTTATGGATAATGCATTACTTTCACCATTAACCTTCTGCATAATGTAAACAAGCCTCCGTACTAAAAGTTTTATTTAGGAATTTTATTGTTTAATTCTTTGTGTATTTAACAGCGTATGAATCTAAGTACTTTGATTAATAAAATTATTTATATTTTTTCATTCAAACATAACCCTACACCTTCATACCACAAAGCACACTGGAATGCAATCAGAGCTTTGTGCTTGCCTTTTGAGTTTTATGAAAAAATGAGTCTGTCAACGTTTAACATACAGCCGACTTTGACGGCAATTCTGATTAGGCCTTTACAGCCTTTGAAGGCCTTTACACTTTAATTACCTGACAATCAATTATAGAAAATAAATTATAGAAGATATTATTTTCTAAGCACTGTAAACACTTTATACACTTTGGCACGTCCGTCGACTTTCCCTTTATAATACTAAATGAACATAACTCAGTCCTCGTGTATCCTAAAGAATGAGGACTCTATTGAGTTTCTCTTTAATTTTAAATAGAATTTGGTATATTTGACTGGATTATCAGTACGCATAAGACAACGCAACTACAAATCAGTTTACTTTAATTGACTTTCATTTGAGTGAACTAGATATGCAGTTGGGGGAGTCATTGGAACACAATTACAAATCAGTTCACTTTAAATGATTTTCATTTGAGTGAACTAGATATGCAGTCCAGGAATGCATAATAACTGAACCTCCAAATAATTAACTGGAAACACATTTGAAAAAAACTGAATTTCTCGAATTCCGAAAAAACCAGAAATAAAAATAAGAAAGCATTTATTTATATCCGGAATCCTAGCTGAATTTTAATTTTAAATAGAAATCCAGTTAGTCATAATAATGTACATGCACACAGTTAAATTTGACTAGAAAATTTTTTACTGTGTACATACATATCGTGATTTTCACGACAAATCGTACGGAAAGTCCGATTTGGCTTTTGTTTCATTATTTTTTTAAATAGTTATTTCTACTGACATGGAAATAATTTTGCTTTAATTCATGGAATGTGAAGAAAATTGCTGACGCAATTTTCTTCACTGATTGAATAGATAAGTTAACCATGTTTTAAGCATGATTAGATTATGTGAAAATTTTATGGATGAAATCTTTTAAATAATTTTATTTTTCCCATTTTTCAGGTATGTTTTTAGGTATAATTTACGTACATAATAAACTCCTCAATATCCATCTTAATGTTCTAACATTCGGGAAGACACTAACTAAATTCTGATGCAATTTACTTTCCCCTTTTAGATTTTGTATAGAAAATATCAGATTCTTATAAAATTACCTGCTACTTAGCAGATTTTGTAGAAAATATACTGCTACCAAATTCTTATAAAACTTTGTTTATCACTATCTATTTTTAGATGCTTTATGATATGCTTTCTCATAGAACAGATTTTAGAAAATGGTTCTCGGCTTCGTTTTGGAGATATGAATTTTTTTATAATCACTATATACCTTAGCTAATATTTTAACAGATATTTACATCCCAATTTTTTTTATATAGAACATGTGGATTTATATAAGGCTTACTCATCAGGAAATGCATTAAATCTTGGATTTTGTTTGGATCATACTGTTACCAGATTCTAATAAAATTCTCTGCTGTATGTCAGATTGTGTATGGAACATACTGCCACCAAAATCTTATAGCCTTTCATTTTGCTGATATTTATTTTCCGATCTAATAGAATGTGCTTTCATCTAGAACAAAAAACTATAGCTCGGTTTGGGCACATACATATGAATTTATATAAGGTTTAGTGCCACATTCTAATAAAATTTTCTTCCATCTGTAAGGAACATGGCACATACTGTTACCAGAACTCTTCTTTTCTTCTTCTTCTTTTTTCTTTAGTCAAAGCTAATTATAATCTCCCATACAACTTGCACTACTCATCATCATCCAAGTGAACCCAAGAGCAGACACTTTCGGTTGTTTAAAATAATAAAAGCTTAAAAGCATAAATAGCTTATCAATTTAATCAGTGAAGAAAATTGCATCAGCAATTTTCTTCACATACCATTTCGTTTTACAAAAATATTCTTGTTGCAACTATGCATTTTCTACCCTGAACGAGGGCTCTTGATAGCGACGAAAGTGATCAAGAGCCAAGTTGGATTTGGGACTTAAAAACGGCGGTTGGGAATTGAATTTAAAAAACGAAATCGAGGGGAATTAGAAAAAATTTGGCAATTGAATTTAAAAAACGAAATCGAGTGGAATTAGAAAAAAATTGGCAATTGAATTTATAAAACGAAATCGAGTGGAACTAGAGAAGAAATTTGGATAAACGGCATTTTGACGGTCGAGTTTGTAGAAGTAAACGGATCGGTTTTGTTTTGAACTTGGTCGCTGCGGTTTCGGTTCAGATAACACCGAAGTACTTTGAAATTTGAAAACGGTTTTATTTGTGGCACCAAATTAAGTTGAAGAAAAAAAAAAGTTTATTTGTGAAATAGAAAAAAAAGGAATTTTGAAAAAGGTTTTTTCAGTTGAAATCTAGAATAAAAAAAGCAAGTTTGTGTAGTGTAAAGGAACGTAAAATAAAGGTCAAAATAATAAAAAAAGGGAGTATTATTGAAGCGAAAGCAGTTTGGAAAGGTAAAAATATAACAATTGGCGCAGCCGGGAGGATAGTGGAAGCCAGTTTTTCAAAAGTCAAGAAAAACATAAGAGCTCGAAAAGCCGCTATCCTACAAAGATCAAAAGGGGTTGATCAGATTAGATCAGGTTGATCTAATCGCCCCCAACGCTCGGGGTCGGACACCTTTAACCGCCTCTGTTTGTGAAGCACGCAGCCACCCTCTCATCCAAGCACTCAAGTGCCAACGGTGGACAAGAGCGGGCTTCATTCCAGCCCAAGTAAAGACGTCCATAGCCGAAAATCTCAACCTTGCACGCGAAGGAAGGAAGTTTGAAAACCATCCGCTACCTGCGATCCGGAGCTGAAAGGGACTTCGAAGTAGGCAACGCGTCCCTCTTTCAGCTTTTACCCAGGGGAATTTAAGAAAGCCAAGCCCCCCCCCCCCCCCCACCGGCAGCAAAATAACGTCAAGCGCCGAAACCAGCGATCCTGAATTGAGAGGGACATTTTACAAACGGTGGTCCATGAGCGAACAAAGCTCCCATCAGGAAACGCCGCCGAAGATCCTACCACTTGAACCAACTCCACAACAATCTTCCTCACCGGGCGACGCACAGGAAGTTCCGTCCTGGTACGAAGGAGGCAACGCGGGAGCAACATCCGCAACAGAGTGTGCTAATCAAACACTCCCAACAAATTCACTAACAAGAGGAGTCACTTTAAGGAGCGGGACAATTTAAATTTCGAAAAATATTTAAAGTATTTAGAGGGGAAAGTGCGAGACTCCTCCAAACTGTCGGTTTTGCAGTGCGATTCTATTGACAAACAGATTGCAAAGTATCGGGAACGATGGCTTGAGCAAATCGCAAAATTTGAAGAAAGCACTGAAAGGTTCAAAGAGAGCCTGAAGGAGTTTGGAGAACTCTCGCACTCGATCGAAGTCACAAATAAAAATAATAGTATAGATTTAAGTGAAAGTGCCAACGACAGTGTCAGTGATTCCACCGTGAGTGAAATTCTCTTGAACTGGCTGGGCGACTCCCTTCTGGAAACCAGCCTAGAAGATACTAGCTCCCAATTAGTGTCAAATTCTAGTTACAAAATCCCCAATTTATACATGGCAGATTACGCAGAAATCGCCAAGCTGACTGCTCAGCTGGTCCCCCTATTCTCAGGAGAACAGCCCAAAATTGAGCCTTGAGCTCCAAACATTCCCAGGATGCTGCAGGCAGGTAATTCAGTGCATTTCGGTGGAGGAACTATCAGCATTTTTACAAATCTTCCCCACCAGACTTCGAGGAGAAGCTTACCAGCTTTTTGCCTTAAATATGCCAACTACTTTCAAAGAAATAGAAGCACGGCTAAATCGTACGTACCTGCCTAGAGAAACTTACCAGAAACTGGGAAACAAGTAAATTACAACAAGGCAGTATCCCTTAGAAAACCTTACAACCTTCACGGCACGAGTAAAACAAATGCTGGCACTCTGCAATGAAGCAGCAGAATCCAAATACGGAGCCACAGCAGCACCAGCTGTTAACACGCAGCTGGAAGATTTCGCGAAAAATGCACTAAAAACAGGAGTCAATAACCCGTATAAGTACCAATACCTTCTGACCATGACAGACGGCACGGTGGATGACCTCGTACAAAGAGCAAAGTGTGAACTGCATCATGACGTGCGTGACTGCAGAAGAAACAACAATAGTTTTCAAAGACACCAAAACAGAGAAGCACCAAACCAACGTCCTAGAGAGACGCAAAACCCCAATAACAACTCCAGAGTCTATAATGTGCGTAAAAAGTATGAGTTCTGTGGCCGTTCTGGGCATATATTAAGCGCATATCAACGTAAATGGGAAGCCCGGAGTCAGGGAAACGACGGACAGCCGACCCAAAACTCCCCGGCTCGACTATTAATCTGATTTCCTAGCAAAAAACTGTAACGTTGAGGGTCCTAATAAGGCACTAAGGTTTCCTCGCACGGAGACTAATCCTGATGAACTTGCTTTGCCATTGATGCTTGAAACGGACAAGCTACATTCTGAAAAACCAGTCGAAGTAAGAACACTTGCAGTAGAGGTTGAGTCTAAACAGGCTGAACTATCCACCTGCAGTGCCTTCAAGGCTTCTCAAACGAGAAAAGCTGGCTGCCAAGCTCCAAAAGAGCTCAAGGAATGTGAAAAAAGCTGTCTGGGCGAACAAGAGACCGACGAAATTAGGCAGCAATTGGTTGCCTTTAAGGGGCCAATCTACATACCTGCGCGCTCTCAAATTATTGTCCCAGTCCCGTTACAAACTCAAGAAGAAATGCTCTGTTTATCACAAGAGATAAGCGATGGAGTCTTTTTGGCAAACAGTTTACTGTCATCTGGAGAAGAATTAGATCTGGTTAGTATTATCAACGTCAACAGTCATCAAGTAGTCATACATAGCTTAAAGTTACAGCTATTTCCAATAAACGACTAAACAACAGTCCCATTAACACAAACGAAAGACCACAACCATACGCACATTCCGGTACCAAATAAAAAGGCAATATCAAACAACACAAGAGACGGAACTGTGTGTCTAAAGCCTGCCAAAAAGGTGCATATAGCACTTCCGTCTAAGATCCCGAGGCATAAATCATTATTAAGCAAACAACGGCCATATAAGAACGGTTGCGAGTCGCTAAAGCCTATATTAAAGGTGCATATTACTCCACCGTCACACAACACACAGAATGCTACATGGTCTAAACTCACTAGCATAGACGCGCATGAGTATATCACACAACCTTTGGCAAAGACCACACAGGTGTACCAAACTCAGCCGTCAACAAAACAGGACGCAGATACCCTGCAACATGCTAAGAACAACGAACTAAAGCCTCAAAAGGAATCAAATAAGCCTCACCTACTTACAGGTCAAAAACTAAAAAGGAAGAGTAAGTGAAAACAAGGTTCAGCCGACAAAACGGCAATATTACAGCATGTACGATACATATTCCCGGATTATGATATTAATAGCTCTTCAAACAGGTTAGATAACAGCTTAACAGCTTTTCAAACAGGTCTGATAGCAGCTTAACAGGTTTTCAAACAGGTCTTATAACAGCTTACCAGCTTTTCGAACAGGCCTCATAATAGCTAAACAGCTTTTCAAACAGGTCTGATAACTGCTTAAAAGCTTTTAAACAGGTCAAATAACAGGTAAACAGCTCTTCGAAGAGGTCTCATAAAAGCTTAACACCTTTTCAAACAGGTCAGCTAACAGGCTAACAGCTTTTCAAACAGGTCTGATAACTGCTTTTCAAACAGGTGTGATAACAGCTTAGCAGCTTATAAACAGGTCAGATAACAGGTAAACGGCTTTTCGAACAGATGTAAAAAGAACTTAACAGCTTTTTTTAACAGGTCGCATAACAGCTAAATAGCTTTTAAACAGGTCAGATAAAAGCTAAACAGTTTTCAAACTGGCCTGGTCGACAGATGGTATTCCCTATTACGTGCTTGATTATAGGGAATCAAGGTTGTAGCCTCCAAGACACACTTCCGGTTTCAAAGGTGATGTCAGGGGCCAAGGTCGAGCCCACGTGTAAATGTTTTTCCTCAAGCCAACCTAGCATTCTGGGTAAAACCCTCAAACGTCCGATTAAGAGCTCGCTGTAGTGAGCAAATAACATTCGCGAGTTCTGGACTTAATAGGGAAATTGAATAAAAAGCATACCATATATAGAATATCATTACTGATTTATTATAAATTGGAAAATATTAACATTTAATTGTTAAGGTATCATTCTATATGGTTAGGCTTCCTTAAAACGGTTACCCTATAATTAAAACATTTTTTTTTTTTTCAATAATGCATATCTTAGACTATAATACAATTAAAACAAACTATTTCCTTAAATGTATTTTAGCTATTTTAGCTGCGCTAATTGCTATATTTATAAGTCGATTGCTCACCTTTTGAACTTGGTTACACTGCTAATCCAATTGGGGACTCGTTTCACAAAAGGTACACAACAAAACTTATTTTTTTTCTTTATTAATAAAAAAAAACACAACTTAAACTTCTCGTTTTTTTTCAGGAAGCACAATTTAACTTTCTATTCTTCCTCTTTTTTTCAAACTTTTATTTTCTTTTCTTTTATTAATTAAAAATCACAACTCAATCTTCTTATATTTTTTGTCGTTTCAGGAAGTACAACTTAACTTTCTATTCTTCTTTTTTTTATGAACACCGACCAACGATCACGAGGAAAAAAATTTTTTTTATATCATTCCGACCAAAGCCAAAAATACAACTCAGCTCTTGTTTTAAAATTCGACTGCGCTCTTGATCACTTTTATTGCGATCAAGAGCCGTCGGTCATTGTAGAAAATGCATAGTTGCATTTCTACCCTGAGAAAAATTTTCATTTATTCTGAACTTGTTTAAAGAAGTCCAGAATATTTTTCCTTGGACGGTGGCTTGAAAAAATGAAATTTGATGTTTTTATAAACATCAGCCACCGTCCCGTCGATTGAAATTGCGGTGCGCGTATACATATAATGTATTTTCGCAGCGCGCATTACGCGAAAGATTTTTTTTTGTGATATGTATGTACGTTCGTACACTGTAAAAGATTTTCAACCTGATCCGTATTAAAAGTGAACTATACCTTTTTGACTTCAAATTGGAAATAAGCAATATCAGATTTGAAATAAGCAATATCAATTTAGAAATAAGCAATCTCAAATTGGAAATAAGCAATATCAAATTGGAAATAATCATTTTCAAATTGGAAATAAACTTTAAAAATTTTAAAATGAAAAGGTATAGCAAGCCGTGCGCGATAAAACAATGTGTAAAGTTTTTCATTTGTTGTATTTTCGCCAAAAAGATAAAAGTTTTCTATTGTCGATATACAATATTAATATTTTTCCGCTTAAAAAGCCGTATATTAAGAACAGAGAAGCTGATAATATTAAAAAACAAATTTGTGCTTTGTATAACAATGGTGGGGATTGGAGAGCGCTCGCGAAAACATTAGGAGTGAAAACTACAACTTCCTATAGATGGGTTAATGGACAGAGCGTGGCTGAAAAGCAACGAGGTGGGAACAGAAGAAGTAAAATCAAAAACGAACACCGTAATTTTATGGAGCAATGCGTTGAACAAAATACAAGAATTACTTTAAAGCAATTGAAAGAGAAACTTATTCAGGCTTATCAGAATGATGTCTCCGTGGAATGTGTGCGCAAACATTTAGATGGTACGCTTTTTACACTCAAAGATATTCGAAGGGAACCTGAAAATGCAAATAATGAAATTAATAAGAGCAAAAGACGTCAATATGTTGAACAACTTACTGCATATCAATCTGAAAATAGACCAATCATATATATGGATGAAACGAACTTTTCGTATCAAGGACAAAGGGAAGATCCATAAAAGGACGCCGTTGTAGCTATATTGCAACAGGCTGCCGTGGCGCCGAGGAGCATTTAAAAACCTGCAAGCTTAAGAGTTCATACGCAATTGTCTGCGAAACGCTCTAACCAAATATCAATCACCAGTCGTAATGGTAATTGATAATGCACCGTGTCATTAATCTATTGAAGATGTGTTTCTTCAGAGTGAATTTATCAATCATCGGTCGTTAAGATTAGGATCGTACAGTCCAATGTTAAACCCAATAGAACTTGCTTGCTCAGCTCTTAAGGCTTCTATTAAACGAGATCTAGCAACTGAAATGCCACAGATTTTAGCAGATGAAAATAGGACAAATTTGACCTAAACCGAATTTCGCCTACAAAGGATTGAAAATATTATACAACAGAATGTACCAAATTTATCTGTTGCAACTTGTGCTAAATCTGTTGCATATGTTCAAAAATTGATACCAGATGTTTTTAATTTGATTGATATCATTTCTTAATTTATTATATTAATATAGTTTTGATCGTAAATATTGTTGTACACTGTGTGTTTTTTTTTAACTTAAATGATTATTTTCAATTTTTAAAGTTTATTTCCAATTTGAAATGATTATTTCCAATTTGATATTGCTTATTTCCAATTTGACATTGCTTATTTCCAATTTGATGTTGCTAATTTCCAATTTGATATTGCTTATTTCCAATTTGAAGTTGAAAAGGTATAGAGTGGATCTCCTAGATATTCTAGTAAAAAATCTAGTTGGAATCATTTAAGCAGAAGTCCAGATGAATATTTCAATTGCATTTCTAGTGAATATGTGATAGATTTCTGGACATGAAAACTATATATCCATTCTTATTTTATGAACTGGGTTTCAAGTAAATTTAAATGTTATGTCCCACTTGTCAACTAGATTAACTATTAAATTTTAAAATGCTTTTCTAGTTAACTAAAGAAGATTTCTAGTTTAACTAGCCGACCTAATCAGTTAGATATATCACCTGAGTTTACAATCAATTTAAGCCGAATTCAGTGTAATTAAACAGGGATCCAGTTTTCACAATCAGAACAGATTTCTAGTGAAGTTAAAAACATTCATTTAATTTCACTGGTAATCTGCTCTGGTTGCGAAAACTACATTCCTGTCTATCCTCGCTAATTTTCGTCTCCAATATCCTGCACCTTTATAATATACTCGTATAGATGTCCATGCATAACATTTTCACTTGGTAAAACAGAATTGGATTTATTTAAGGGGAAAGAATATTATTATTTAAAGAAACACTAGTTGTAAATACATGTGTACTTGTACTTTACATGGAAGACTAAATAATAAAAAGAAAAACAACAATATTTTCAATCCATCAATCAGAGTTTTGTGAAATAGAGACACTATACCCCTAATGGATTTACTTTTTTGCTTTTATAGATAAAAGCGTCAAAAAAAATAAAAAAAAAAATTTCAAATGCGTGCTGTACTTAAAATTGAACATATAGTGAGACTTGTACAATATATCAAAAGCATGGCGTACATCGTCCCCTGTTTCTATACAAATATCTTCTAAAAAAACATAAAAAAACTCCCGTTTCAAAAGTCGCTCAAATCTACAGATGATTATGGGTTGACCCCAACTTTTTTTTTTATAATGGCGTTGATGTCATCTTCAATCTGAAAATACGAAAAAAACAAAGTACAAATTTATTGTTGCATTCCTAAATTATTTTCAAACTCACCTTGATCCACTGTATTTGATCAGCACGTAGGTCATGAAGTGATCAGCACCTTGATCTGGAACTGCAGCGGTGAAATATTGCTCGGTATGATATCCGCTCGTGATATCAACTTTGTCTATGATTTTATGGGATGACGTAAATAATTGTAACGCACCACTTTATATAAATTTACAATCCATTTATTTAGAAGAGATAATAGTTATTTTAATTTACACTTGTGTTTTACTACGGACCACTGCACTTCTTGAAATCTGAATACTGAGTGGCCGCTTGGATGCTGGTGCCATTGCTTGGAGATAAGAGATTACGTTAGTATCATGACCGTTATGCAAATTTGTTTCATGAGGTGCTGTGGTTAACAATAATTAAAGAGAGCATGTAAGAGAATTTATAAACAATTAATAGTTGCAAAGAATTGCCAATACAAAATTATTTTGGAAACATCAAGTGAAAACTGAATATCTTTGAGGGCCCGAACAGTATTAGTGGCATAAAATAAGTTTTGCAATTTTTTTCTTCCAATCCTCCATATCTGTGGAAATTTGGCAATATGACCGTTTTATTTGGCGGTTGGGCTGTTTATTTAAGACCGTTCCGAGCATCCCTAAGTTATCTATGTAAGTATTTAAAAAAAAAGATAAAATATTTTATTAGAATTAGAATATATATTCTACGTCAAAAATAAGTTGAAATAAGAATTAACTTAATTAAAACGTATGAACAAATTCAAACTTTTAAGATAATATTAAATCTTACCATCTTTTAAAAATTCTCCATAAGTATCGCTTTGAAGGATTTTTACTTGGTACATAGCAAGGTCATCAATGCATCCTTCATGCTATCAGTAATAAATTTTATATAATTTTTTACCATAGCGCCTTTACAATATCATAGTTCGCCTAGTACCATAAGTTTCTTCCATTAGATTAATTACTGTTTGGTAGTTTTTTTCCACAGGCAAAATAATTTTAAGTTCAGCTATCTAAGTAAAATTATACAACATATTAGCAACATACATGATGGGCCGCATTATTGCTGTCTTTATGTTCCAGGCCGTGACATCAAATTCTTTGAACATATTAGAGTGGTACGATTTCGTACTCCTTTTAGCATTTATTCTTATGGATAATGCATTACTTTCACCTTTAACCTTCTGCATAATGTAAACAATCCTCCGGACTAAAAGTTTTATTTAGGAATCTAAGTACTTTAATTAATAAAATTATTTATATTTTTTCATTCAAACATAACCCTACACCTCCATACCACAAAGCGCACTGGAATACAATCAGAGCTTTATGCTTGCCTATTGAGTTTTATGAAAAAATGAGTCTTTCAACGTTTAACACACAGCCGACTTTGACGGCAATTCTGATTAGGTCTTTACAGCCTTTGAAGACCTTTACACTTTACTTACCTGACAATCAATTATAGAAAATAAATTATAGAAAATATTATTTTCTAAGCACTGTAAACACTTTATACACTTTGGCACGTCCGTCGACTTTCCCTTTATAATACTAAATGAACATAACTCAGTCCTCGTGTATCCTAAAGAATGAGGACTCTATTGAGTTTCTCTTTAATTTTAAATAGAATTTGGTATATTTGACTGGATTATCAGTATGCATAAGACAACGCAACTACAAATCAGTTTACTTTAATTGACTTTCATTTGAGTGAACTAGATATGCAGTTGGGGGAGTCATTGGAACACAATTACAAATCAGTTCACTTTAAATGATTTTCATTTGAGTGAACTAGATATGCAGTCCAGGAATGCATAATAACTGAACCTCCAAATAATTAACTGGAAACACATTTGAAAAAAACTGAATTTCTCGAATTCCGAAAAAACCAGAAATAAAAATAAGAAAGCATTTATTTATATCCGGAATCCTAGCTGAATTTTAATTTTAAATAGAAATCCAGTTAGTCATAATAACTGTACATGCACACAGTTAAATTTGACTAGAAAATTTTTTACTGTGTACATACATATCGTGATTTTCACGACAAATCGTACGGAAAGTCCGATTTGGCTTTTGTTTCATTATTTTTTTAAATAATTATTTCTACTGACATGGAAATAATTTTGCTTTAATTCATGGAATGTGAAGAAAATTGCTGACGCAATTTTCTTCACTGATTGAATAGACAAGTTAACCATGTTTTAAGCATGATTAGATTATGTGAAAATTTTATGGATGAAATCTTTTAAATAATTTTATTGTTCCCATTTTTCAGGTATGGTTTTAGGTATAATTTACGTACATAACAAACTCCTCAATATCCATCTTAACGTTCTAACATTCGGGAAGACACTAACTAAATTCTGATGCAATTTACTTTCCCCTTTTAGATTTTGTATAGAAAATATCAGATTCTTATAAAATTACCTGCTACTTAGCAGATTTTGTAGAAAATATACTGCTACCAAATTCTTATAAAACTTTGTTTATCACTATCTATTTTTAGATGCTTTATGATATGCTTTCTCATAGAACAGATTTTAGAAAATGGTTTTCGGCTTCGTTTTGGAGATATGAATTTTTTTATAATCACTATATACCTTAACTAATATTTTAACAGATATTTACATCCCAATTTTTTATATAGAACATGTGGATTTATATAAGGCTTACTCATCAGGAAATGCATAGAATCTTGGATTTTGTTTGGATCATACTGTTACCAGATTCTAATAAAATTTTCTCTTGTATGTTAGATTGTGTATGGAACATACTGCCACAAAAATCTTATAGCCTTTCATTTTGCTGATATTTATTTTCCGATCTAATAGAATGTGCTTTCATCTAGAACAAAAAACTATAGCTCGGTTTGGGAACATACATATGAATTTATATAAGGTTTAGTGCCACATTCTTATAATTTTTCTTCCATCTGTAAGGAACATGGAACATACTCTTACCAGAACTCTTCTTCTTTACTGTTTAGTCACAGCTAATTATAATGTCCCATACAACTTTCGGTTTCAAAGGTTAAGGCGACGTCAGAGGTCAAATACAAATTGCTGACTCCAAGACCATGTGTCAAATACACATAAATAGTAGTTTCATAACTTGTTTTTTCAATTGATATTTTGCTCTTTACCCAAACAAATCACTGTTTCTTGGGAAGCTTATTACGCAATAATTTCAACATGAGTTCTAAGGACTCTACATACTATTACATACCTAAAACATATCTGAAAAAAGGTAGTAAAATAATTGTTTAAATAATAAAAGCTTAAAAGCATAAATAGCTTATCAATTTAAGCAGTGAAGAAAATTGCATCAGCAATTTACTTCACATACCATTTCGTTTTACAAAAATGTTCTTGTTTAAACAAGTCCAGAATAAATGCAAAGAGAAGTTGTTTACCTAGGACATAAATGTTCTAGCGAAGGAGCCCTACCAGACCCAAGTAAGACGGCCTGCGTCCAAAAATTTTCTTGTTCCAAGAAAAGTAAGGCAAGTTCAGTCATTTTTAGGACTTGCCAATTACTACAGGAAATTCAGTCCAGACTTCTCCAAAATTGTACGTTCAATCACAAATTTACTCCGAAAGGATGTAAAATTTACTTGGATAGAGAAATGCCAAGAAGCATTTCAGAGCATAAAAAATGCTTTAATTTCCCCACCACTATTGATATATCCCGATTTCACATAATCTTTTAATCTTACTACAGACGCAAGTAACGAGGCTCTAGGAGCTGTTCTTTCTCAAGCAGAAGTCGGAAAGGACCAGCCCATTGCCTATGCAAGCCTCACATTAAACAAAGCCGAAAGTAATTACTCTACTATAGAGAAAGAGTTATTGGCTATTGTCTGAGTTACCAAGAATTTCAGGTACTATCTTCAAGGCCGGAAATTCGCGGTCTATAGTGAACATAAACCTCTCAAGGGTATCTTCTACTTCCCGTTTGGTGAGATTTCACCACAAATTATCTGAATTCGATTGCAACATCGAATAGAAACCCCGGAAGTACAACACTAAAGCAGATGCACTAAGTCGCATCCCTCAAGCATCAAAAGAAGACAGTTTACGTAATACCTTAACGGTAAAAGCCCTAGTCCACCACACGATGGACTCAGATGTGGAGGGGAACAATTCCACAAATAATAAGAAAAAGAAGAAATCCGCTCATTGTTTCATCGTGACTCGAGCTCAGAAGCAAAAGGCTCTAGAGACAATAAATAGCTCCAGTTTGGTGACAGAAGAGCAGACGAAAGCGGACCAAAACGAAATGAAAGTACTGGTAAGACATCCGAAGTTATTACAAGCCTCACGGAGATTCAAACAATCCTAAAAGATTATCACGATTCTCCATTCGGTGGCCATCAAGGTGTCATAAAAACTTACAAACGCATAAGACGCAAGTATTGGTGGAGACACATGCTTAGCGATATTAAAAAATACATTAAAAAATGCCCAAAGTGCCAGACGATGAAAGATCTCCACAATATAAAATGCCAAAAGTTATCACGGACATCGCATAACAACCGTTCGACAAAGTTTACCTCGATATTGTAGGTCCATTAGAAGAGACCACATCAGTTAACAAATATATCTTGACCTTCCAAGATAATTTAACAAAATTTGTCGACTGGTATGCAATTCCTAATGCAGAAGCAGGATTTCTTTGATGAAGTCGTTACGTGCTATCGCATACCCAAAAGAATACTCACCGATCAGAGAACAAATTTTCTGAGTGAGCTATTCAAAAGGATATGTAAGCTTCTAAAGGTAAAGAAGTTACAGACTTCAGAATACCACCCACAGTCTAATGGAGCACTAGAGCGTGCATATAGACCCCTGATAGAGGACCTGCGAACAATCGTAGATTAAAATCCCAAAACATGGGACCAATTCCTACGAACCGCAACAACAGTGTGCACGAGGGTACTAAACTTACCCAATGGACTGCCTATACGTCTTCACAGCGGATGTCCCATCAAATTTAAAACGGGATCCCGAACCCGTTTATAATCATGAGAGCTATTATCATCTACTGAAGTATAAGGTCCAAAAATCATATGCCATGGCACGAGGGAACTTATTGGCAAGTAAGCAGCGCTCAAAGCGGTACTACGATAAGACGGTACGGCCCCTAACTTTCCATGTGGGAGACAAGTTCCTTATCAAGAATGGAAGCAGAAAACATAAGCTAAATGACTCGGGTATACTTTTCGAGGACCTGGGAAATCTCGCTATATACCATGACACCTGGAATGTTCTCTCCGAGATAGATTTGGATGAATTAGATGCCCAGATAAAGCTAGCAGAATATGCAGAGTACTTGGTGCCTAAACTCTGGATAAATATAACAAACCCAGAGACCTGTGTAACGTAACGTGCAGCAACTACACATACACGCTATAATATATAGCGTACGAAAGCGCACGGAAACTATAAAGGAACTAGTACCAGCAAAACGCAAGGCCAGATCGCTATTTGACGGAATAGGCAGTGCCATGCACTATTTATTTGGGACCATGGACAATAACAACGTAAAAGAAATTTACAGCAGGTTAGAAGAACTTGAATCGAATACACAAGCCCTAGCCGAGCTAGAGAAACAACAAATTAGTGTTGTAAAAACTACCTTGGAAAAGATTGTAAAACCGCTGGCTATGTTAATAGACAGATAACAAAAATAGCACACCAGATAAACAATCTCCACCATGTGGCCGATGATTTAACTAGGAGGCAACTAAGACAAGAGATTATATCAAGCTTATTGCTCCAAATGATCGCAGTCGAATATCGACAACAAGCCCTACTGGATATAATAATAGATAGTAGAACCAGTCATATTCATCCACTCCTGATGTCTTCCAAAAATCTGCTGGAGATACACCGCAAAACAACCTCGAATTGTCCGAATGATCAAAATTGCCTGTCTGTCCGATATCAGACACCAGGAGCTCAGTCACAACCAATTTGTTTTGGAAATTCAAATCACAGTCTGGGGAAAATCGAGATTTTAACGAGAGACAATATTCATAAATCAATTTATACTGACACCCATTCGTTGGAAGATATCCAACACAAATTAGACCAATACAGTAATAAGGTATCGAACAGAAAGTCCTATATCCTGTCCACCACCTCTATATCATTTATGAGCCTACTTGTTCTGGCCATAATGATTGTGGTGGCAGTAAAATATCTTAACCCTGTTATCATCAAGATGAGACAACAGAGAAATCAACCACAAGGTAACTCCGAAATTTCATCAGAGGGAATCCCTTTAGAAGATCGAACTCCTGCTCCCCAACCCAGTTTGAGGCGAACTAGAAGCCTCGCAAAAACAAAATCAGTTAAAATCGTTTAAAAAATGGAACACGGACACTGTCAACATGGATCACCAAATCAATGTAAAATTGAAACAAAAGGAGTAGCCCTGGTACAATAAATACAAATAGAATTAAAAATAATTAGATTAGTAATACTGAAGAAAAAATTTTTGTTGTTAGAATTAATGCTACATAAATATAAAATATGCAAAAATAATATAGCATACAGTACCTACTCGAACAGTAGAGGTAATCGGAAAAGAAAAATAATTTAAAATCAGGTACATAAAAGTGGCATTACATGTAATTATTAAATATTCGCTAAACTAATAGCTTTAAAGTGAGTTAGTTAAACAAAAATAAACAAATAAATAACTATGAAAATAAATAGAAATAAAACAAAACAAAATTATATTAAAACTAAATAATAACAAACTAATTTGAAGTAAAAATAAAAAAAAAGATGAAGCAAACCAAACTAAAAATGGTTAAATAAAAAAAAAACAATGTATAAAAAGCATGCAGGACAGGCAGTAAGGCCAGGCTACCATTAGAAAAATAAATAAGCCTTAAATAGGTCAGGAAAAGAAAATATTTAAAATTAGCATTAACATAAAGACCTTTCAAAATCAAAACAAAACAAAAACAAAATGTAAAACCAAGCCGAATCGACCAAGTTCAATACTAACACCCCAATAAAAGTAAATAAGGAAGGGAATATACTTAAATTATTCTAAACTAATAGTTAAAGAAAAAAAAACCAAAGCCGAAAATCTAATTAGTATCAAAAAAAAAATTTTTTTTCAAACAAGAATACTCCTTTGAAAATTGTAGATTTCCGAAACGCTAGCACATTGGATCATGCAAATTGAACAAAAGACTCAGAGAAAAGGTACATAAAATAGTTTGCAACAACAATTCATTATAAGCAGGAATTGACCAAATTAAAATCATAATTCATCTTCAACGTCGTATGCTTAAAATATAAACGATGATACAGTCCTGAATCTCAGAGTTTAAAAAGAAAATCAAATGTCAGCGAATAAAGCCAGTCCAGAATCTTCAGAAGGAACAGATTTGGCTCCTTCTTTGTTTATTATCGCCACCCCGAATAACCAATTAAAAGCAAGCTGCCCGACCTCATCACTAACAAAAACGACAAGAAACAAAACACAAGAGGGGGAAATGGGAAGAAATAATAACACCTGAAATAGGGGTTAACCATTTTTTATTACTACACACAAAAAAAAAGAGTAAGGAAAAAATGCAGTAGAAAGGTGGCGTGCCTAATCAACCTCGGCTGGTCCAGCTGATCCAGGCGGGGGGGGGGGGGGGCATGACCTGGCGTATAATGGCCGTCAGCGGGTAATTGAAGACCGGGTGACAACACGCGCACAGTGGGTGTGGGTGCCGCCCAGTAATATGGAATGTGGCACTTAAGAACAAAACACAAATTTAAAATAAAAAGGCTATTGCAAATGCGTACACAAGACTTATCAACGCCAACCCCGGCTTGACCCTGGTGAGGGTACAACGGCAGGTCCACCCAATACATCTTTCCAACAACGGCCTCCACCCCCAACATGGTGAAGGGCTGCCGGCCGGTTCTATGCAGGACCAGTCGAACGGATCCGCGCCCGTTGGGCATCACGTGGACCAGATATATGAGACTAGCAACGCTAGTGAGGCCCGGGGGACACTTGTATGGTGTATTGCCAACCGTAGCAGTGAACAACATTTTTGGGCGTAGCTGTAAAATCGCTGGTAAAAAAGAACGAGGCCGATACTTCTGAATATCAGACGCCAATGATCCATTTGAAGAAAAATCACGACAATCTTTAAAGCATCCAACTGCAACAAAATATCCATTCAGCACATTTTCAATACAGAATCAAAAATATATATACAGTAATCATGTACCTCAGATAAGAACGCCAAAATAACACCCACAACAACTTCCCCTGAGAATTATTCCTCTTGGAAGAATAATTCTATTTTTCTCAGGGGGAAGGATTGTTACATACCTAAAACATACCTGAAAAAAGGTAGTAAAATAATTGTTTAAAATAATAAAAGCTTAAAAGCATGAATAGCTTATTAATTTAATCAGTGAAGAAAATTGCATCAGCAATTTTCTTCGCATACCATTTCGTTTTACAAAAATGTTTTCATGACAAATTTTGCTGAAAGCAAATAGAATAGAAATATTTAATTAAAAAAGAATAAAACCAAAGGCAAACCATACCTTCAGTACGATTTGTCGTAAAAATTACCATATGTATGTACGAACGTACATACATATCACAATAAAGCTTTCGCGATAAGAAGTGCGCGCCGCGAAAATACATTATATGTATACGCGCGCCGCAATTTCAATCGACGGGGCGGTGGCTGATGTTTATAAGAACATCAAATTTCAAGCCATCGTTCAACGAAAAATATTCTGGACTTGTTTAAACAAGTCGAAAGTGATCAAGAGCCGATTTGGATTTGGGACTTAAAAAACGGCGGTTGGGAATTGAGTTTAAAAAACGAAATCGAGTGGAATTAGACAAAATATGGAAATTGATTTTAAAAAACGAAATCGAGTGGAATTAGAAAAAAATTGGCAATTGAATTTAAAAAACGAAATCGAGTGAAACTAGAGAAAAAATTTGGATAAACGGCATTTTGACGGTCGATTTTCTAGAAGTAAACGGGTCGGTTTTGTTTTGAACTTGGTCGCTGCGGTTTCGGTTGAGATAACACCAAAGTACATTGAAATTCGAAAACGGTTTTATTTGTGCCACCAAATTAAGTTGAAGAAAAAAAAAGTTTCTTTGTGAAATAAAAAAAAAAAGTTTTATCAGTTGAAATCTAGAATTAAAAAATCAAGTTTGTGTAGTGTAAAGGAACGTGAAATAAAGGTTATAAAAGACGGGAGTATTATTGAAGCGAAAGCAGTTTGGAAAGGTAAAAACATAACAATAACTTCTAAAGCCTACGAGCGAAAGGAGTTAAGAATATTCATATAAGGCTCAGTCTACATCTATGAAATCGATGCTTTCCAGAAATAAAGAAGAAAGCTTTTCATCCAATAACGAGTCGACTATCCCCTACCAACAAGCCGACAAAACAGGATATTCCAACAAAGATAGCAAAAAGTAAAAACGGAGAGATGTTATTTGTGAAAATGGTGCACAACGAACCTTCTAAAGGCATAAGTAATAATCATTATAAGGATCAATCTATGTATATCTATGAAATCTGAGCTTTGTTGAACTAAAGAAAAACGACTTTAGACTTAAGCTATAATACAATTAAAGCGAATCATTTCAATAAATGGCATTATAACCATAATACAATTTTTATTTACAATACATATTTTATACTAGACTAGACATAATATATTTGCTGCGGCACATATCGCTTATTAGTGATAATTCAAGCAAGAATGATTGTTGCTCACACCGTGTGTCGCTTTCAACCAAATTTGTTGTTTGCAGATGAAGTGAACCTACTTTCCTTATGTAATCCATTGGTGTCACTTTTGATATATATTATGAAGCTTTGTTAATCATATTATGCAATTTTTTCAGACATGGTAAGATTTAAAGGTGAATAAATAATACTTCCATATCCTACTAGAATTATATCATTCCCAATACCCACTCTCAACATCGCGGTCTTCACTATTGAACTTGAAACATTATCAAATTTTCCTCGACCTTCCTGATACTCATACAACACCATTTCGAGGAGATAAATACCAAATTCCATGCATCAAAACTTTTAACACGATCTTCACTATGGACTTGGAGAATTATCAAATATCCAGCGAGATTGCTGATTAGGTTTTTACTGCTTACTCACAGCTCCCATGCAACGTCCACTACTCACCTCAGACAACATATCATACTATATTAGTATCATAACACAGCCTTCTTTCATCAAAGCTTTTAAATTAAAGTGGGTGTCACACCGGAAGCGGCGCGGCGCGGCATTTTTTAGTTGCCGCTGCGCGATTGTTCTTGCAAAAGTAAATCTATAAGTCAAACCGGGAGCGGCGCGGCGCGGCACGACCAAATAGTTGCCGCGCGGCGATTTTGGAGACTATTCAAAAACACAATTTTGACTCCGCCGCTGGCGGCAAATTTTCATTTTCGTTAGAAATATGTCCGCTCAATGCGTTAAATGAGGCTTATGTCATTTAATATTCCTAGAATCGATCCTCATCAGTATAATTTTTCCGTTGCCGCCAGCGTAAAATTACCATTTTGGACGGTGTCTCACCTAGTGTTTTGTGTTAAAATGGAACAGTTAATTGAGTGCGTGAAAAAAATTCCCTATTTTGTATGATTTTAGCAACAAATCATATAAAGACAACAATAGAAAGGAGAGGCTTGGAAATTGGTAGCAGAAGAATGCGGGGTGGAAGAAAGTAATTTTTAAGATTTGTATTGTAAGCTTTAGATTGAGACCAAAAATTTATTTTTATAATGCAGGTGTGGAAAAACACAAATGGAAAAACTTACGCGACACATATATGAAAAATTTGAGAAATCAAAAAACAACAACCGGACAAGGAGCTCAGAAAAAAAGGAAATGGCCTTACATGGAGTTGATGAGTTTTTTAAAATGTGATGTAATTTCTGAAAAGTATGTGCTGTATTGTTTTTAAAAATATTCTGAAAGAATCGTTGTTTTTTATAGCACTATCTCAAATGTTCCCAGAGAAGATAATTCATGTTGTTCAGTCCACAGACGTAGCTCAAATCCCTCGACGAACTATTAATTCCTAGAAAAGAAAGAAAAGGAATACACAAAGTATTTAAATCTAAAAAGATATAAACAAGAACATTTATCTAAATCCTAATTATCTATGGCAGTTCCACAACCTCAAAAAATTACTGCCAACAAACGAAAATGCAGCGACAAATCTCATTTCGGGCTGAACTTCTTCTATCATGGCTCGTATTTTATCTAAAACAATCAAAAGAGCGAATAAATACAAAAAATTACATAAATATTATTAAAATGCAGCAAAGCATACTTACCTCCAGAATATTTACATTTTTTGCAATATCATTAAATGACATTACGTCAAATCATTATTTTCGCCTCAGTCATTAAATCCAACAAACGTCGCTAGGGCAACACCGAGAGGCGAAAGCTCATAACTGGATGCGGCGGCTATAAAAGCCGACAAGCCGCAGCAGAAAATAATTCTTGGTTCAGAGCTCATCTGATTCGGAGACTAATCCGAGTAACAAGAATAAAATTCCCAAACCTCATATAGAAGATTAATTCTATATTTCAGAGATTAATCTGAAAATCCTATCAAATCCAAAAAATTCCATCCCACACCTAAGGAGAAGATTAATTCTACGCAGAGATTAATCTGCAAAAAGATCCATCCCACACCTAAGCAGAAGATTAATTCTGCGCAGAGATTAATCTGCAATAATCCGTCCCACACCTAAGCAGAATAATAATTCTGCTGCAGAGAATAATCTGCTACATCTCCTGCTCACATTTACAGAGGAATAACTCTGCTGCAGAGACTAATCTGCATTCTTCGTTATAGTAGCATATTGCTACATTTCTGCGCACGCTCAGAATACTGTCAGAGACTAATCTGACTAGTTGTACTGACAGAAGAATTTTACTGCTCTTGTGCCCTCACGCACTAGCAGCATCAATATTTTCCCCTTTTCTTTGTTTGACGACAGATAGTAATTCTGATCTTCTCTCCCTTTTCAGAGCGAGGAGAAAATTGGCAGCGCCTCAGCAGGAGCCCATAGAATTTGAATTTGAATTTTAGTTCGTCTCTTTTTCATTATTTTATTTTTTTTATTTTATTTTTCTTTGCTTGAATTTTTGAATTGAATTTTTAGTAGTTTGTAGGTAGGATAGTTTTTTAAATGAATTTGTGATATTAGGTTAAGCAATTGAATTTATAATACATTGAAGTATTTAATAAAATTTTATATTTGAAGTTTAAAAACTGAGTTATCCATTTAAAAACCGGCACTCCCTCCCACGTCCGAGACTAGCTCTCACATTGGTCCTTCAAAGCCGGATAACTCAGTCAATCAAATATAAAATTTAATACATTGCTTAATATCACGTGATTCAAGCCTTTCCATACAAAATGTCGAAAGATGGCGAATCCATTTCATCTGACGATGGTGACGAAACCATTCACTCTGTGTCAGAGTTGGTACAGTCCCAAATAGAAGTCAAAGATTTAATGGAAGACTTATTTAGAAGGCATCAAAGAGATGGAAAAAAGAAAACTGTCAAATCGACAGAAAACGCCTACAAACGTTCACCGAGTATTGGAAAGATTTCCAATCTCGGCACAGGTCCATACAAAGGAGAGTAAGAAAAGAAGATCTCCAATTAGAATATTTCACCGAAGAAACATTCAGCGAAGTTCAGGAATACTATATTGAAAAAGCAGCAAGCATGGAAGAAGTCATAGACAGATTAACACCAACACCATCTGTCAGCAATCCACCTTATACACAGACAAATTCTGCTAGCACAATGTCATGCAATAGCGAAAGACTTCCTAGAATCAAGCTGCCGACATTCAATGGTGAATATTCGACATGGATCTCATTTCACGATCTATTTAATTCGGTTATACACAACAACAATAATTTAAGAGACGTTGACAAGTTGTATTTTTTAAAAACTAATCTAATAGGAGAAGCTGAAAAATTGCTCAGGCATTATAAAATATGCGACGCAAACTAAAAAGCAGCTTGGCAACTCCTAAAGGAACGCTACTCAAATAAGCGAATCCTAGTCAACGTACAACTTAAAAAATTATTGCCTCTCCCAACCACAAATCATGATACTGCCGAAAGTATCAAAAGGCTACTAGACAATATAACAGAGGCGCTATTAGCATTACAAAATTTAGGTGTAGAAACAAACAATTGGGACCCTATAATTATATACTTGACTGTACAAAAGTTACACCCAGACACACACCAGTTATGGGAGCAGAGCCTTCACAACAGCACAGAATTTCCCAAATTAAAAATATTAACTAAATTCCTAGAGGCTCGCTTCAGAACCTTGGAAATGATAGGAAATAGAAATATATCTTCTAACATGACACAGAGAAAACCATTCTCACCAAAACCAACTTATGGATTCTGGAATAGAAGCCAAAGTTCAACACCAAAGCACCCACCTACAAAAAAGTCCTCTTGCAGCCATTGCAAGGGTGACCACACCATATTTCACTGTCCAACCTTTAGGAATATGAACACCCGACAACGACATGAAGTTGTCACAAATAAGCATTTATGCAAAAATTGCTTATCACCCAACCACCTAACCTTAAATTGTACAAGCAATAAAAGGTGTTACCACTGTAACAAAAGTCATAACACATTGCTCCACTATGAGCAAAACGATTCGGTGACAGAATCACCTAATCAATCCACCCAAATTTCCAGTATGGAAACTGAACCAAGCACACCCTTAGCTTGTAGAAATGACGAACAACAAGTTCAAAGTTTTCTAACCGCCAATATGAAAAGAGCTCTCCTCTCCACAGCTCTGATCAATGTCACTTCACCATCCGGAATCACAATGACATTCCGAGCATTAATAGACTCTGGATCTCAAGTGTATATTATGACCGAAAAGGCCTGTAAACTCTTACAGCATAAAGGATCTCCAACCACCCAAGAATTAATTGGACTTGGTTCAACTCCCACTAATACAGCTGTACAGCAAACCACAGTCACAATTAATTCTCTACAGAACAATGTTAAAATAGCGAGCAACATGCTCATAATCCGAAAAATCACCGATCTGCTTCCAACACAGACAATCGAAGTGTCAAATTGGAAACACATAAACAATCTCCCTCTTGCAGATCCTACGTTCTCAGTTCCAGGAGAAATCGATGTTCTTCTCGGAGCAAATATCTATGCCGCCATCATTAAAAATGGAATTAGAAGAGGATCTAACAATACACCTACAGCCCAAAACACCGAACTGGGCTGGATTCTGGTCGGAGGAGTACCAGAAATAAAGAGCACGACAACGACTGTGCTATCCACCTATACGACGACAAACCCCAAGTTGGATAAGAAACTAAAGAGAGTTTGGGAATACTCCACCATGCCAATATGTTCACCAAAACATCAAGTGCATACAAGAAAACTCCTACTCCCCGCAAATTATGAATATATGTCCACCAAGAATCATAATAGACCTCTACACCACATTGCTCAGAGAAAAAACTGGAGAAATACACCAAGTAAAGCAAAGAAGCACTACACTTTAATAACTCTGTCCACCATCAACACAAAATGGAAAAATGAAACAAAAGTGTCGCCATCTCGTTCAGTGTCAGCAACTTTACAATATAATAAAATGAAAACTGAACTAGATCACAGAGAAACTAAACCTCTCACCAATAGATGGCATCATTATCATCCAAAGACTCTCATATTGCATCAATAATGCAAGAGAATAATATTTCCCCAGTAATATGAACTGGAGCGAAACATTTCAGAGCTCTTTCCTCCTCATCCAATAATCAAAATGAATATATTATTTTCACCCATCTTACTTCAAAAAACTATCCTCTCCCTCTCACCAACATTTCCTGACAATCATCAATTATCCCCACCAAAGTCTATTGCTCTCTGGCACTACTAAGTTCCAAAACACCCGTTATATTTGAATATATTCGAATCCACAACCCGCCAAAAATCACTTCAGTTTGAACAGTGACAAGTGCGCGCAATAGTTTCAGTTTCGTTTTTATTTTTTTTTTTTTTTAATTTTATTTTCTTTATTCATCATGGAGGACTTATTAGAAATTTTCAACTCTGAGTCTTTAGACTCAGTAGATGTAGGCATCACACCTACACCTCCCGAGCTCTTGGCATCATTAAAACCAATCAGGCCCATCAGCCCACTGCCACCAACACCCAAAAAGGCACGCAGACCCCGATCAGCTATCGTGCGACCTCCACCCGCGGTACATTCCTCGCCTATTAAGAGGAAGGCAAGGCCATTTGAGGCAAGGCTGGCATCGCCTGAAATTAAAAGGTTAGTGCTAAAGAAATCGGAAAACCATCATAGCCTCAACTTTTCACCGAGGTCAAGAGAGTATCGGCCAGAAGCTCGGGTGCCAACTCGGCCAAGGCTTCCGACCGCATCACGCTCTAAGCCATTGAGCATGCCAAAGCTGGATGCTAAAATAGACAACGAACCAAGACCTACATCGCGGCCGAATAAACGCTGCCCAGGAATTTACATTCCAACAAAGCCACAAATTCCCAAACAAAGGGACTCAAACAAACCAATAAGAAGTATGCCAGACTTAAGCATGATCACGGAAACAGGACCAGTCGCCATAAATACACCACCTGTGCCCACACAGAGTACTACAGTGCCAGAACCAGTGATCAGCGCAACACGCAACACCAAGCTATCACCTCAGGCGACAATGATTAATCCAACAAGTCAATGCATGGATTCCCCAGCTAATCTACCAGCACAAGTTTTAAATTCGCCGATTACTCCCCCAAGGCAGTAGCAAGATTTGGCATCTAATATTGGAAATCCAGATGACCAAAATCGAGGAATTCCAAATGACCTAATTGGGAAAATTGTTGCCACGCCGATTGTCACAAAGTTACTCGAAACTACAAAAGCACCCTGGGACAGAATCAGGAACGCAAAGAGTTTTTTTAAATGGAGTCTTCCTGGAGACGTAACGCTAAAGTTGACAAAGAAAGGAAAAAGGATGTACATATTCCACCAAACAAAATGTAAGTTTATTATTTATAGTTTTTCCTTTTTTTCTTTTGAGGCGGGAGGATGTTCAGTCCACAGACGTAGCTCAAATCCCTCGACGAACTATTAATTCCTAGAAAAGAAAGAAAAGGAATACACAAAGTATTTAAATCTAAAAAGATATAAACAAGAACACTTATCTAAATCCTAATTATCTATGGCAGTTCCACAACCTCAAAAAATTACTGCCAACAAACGAAAATGCAGCGACAAATCTCATTTCGGGCTGAACTTCTTCCATCATGGCTCGTATTTTATCTAAAACAATCAAAAGAGCGAATAAATACAAAAAATTACATAAATATTATTAAAATGCAGCAAAGCATACTTACCTCCAGAATATTTACATTTTTTGCAATATCATTAAATGACATTACGTCAAATCATTATTTTCGCCTCAGTCATTAAATCCAACAAACGTCGCTAGGGCAACACCGAGAGGCGAAAGCTCATAACTGGATGCGGCGGCTATAAAAGCCGACAAGCCGCAGCAGAAAATAATTCTTGGTTCAGAGCTCATCTGATTCGGAGACTAATCTGAGTAACAAGAATAAAATTCCCAAACCTCATATAGAAGATTAATTCTATATTTCAGAGATTAATCTGAAAATCCTATCAAATCCAAAAAATTCCATCCCACACCTAAGCAGAAGATTAATTCTGCGCAGAGATTAATCTGCAAAAAGATCCATCCCACACCTAAGCAGAAGATTAATTCTGCGCAGAGATTAATCTGCAATAATCCGTCCCACACCTAAGCAGAAGAATAATTCTGCTGCAGAGAATAATCTGCTACATCTCCTGCTCACATTTACAGAGGAATAACTTTGCTGCAGAGACTAATCTGCATTCTTCGTTATAGTAGCATATTGCTACATTTCTGCGCACGCTCAGAATACTGTCAGAGACTAATCTGACTAGTTGTACTGACAGAAGAATTTTACTGCTCTTGTGCCCTCACGCACTAGCAGCATCAATATTTTCCCCTTTTCTTTGTTTGATGACAGATAGTAATTCTGATCTTCTCTCCCTTTTCAGAGCGAGGAGAAAATTGGCAGCGCCTCAGCAGGAGCCCATAGAATTTGAATTTTAATTTTAGTTCGTCTCTTTTTCATTATTTTATTTTTTTTATTTTATTTTTCTTTGCTTGAATTTTTGTATTGAATTTTTAGTAGTTTGTAGGTAGGTTAGTTTTTTAAATGAATTTGTGATATTAGGTTAAGCAAATGAATTTATAATACATTGAAGTATTTAATAAAATTTTATATTTGAAGTTTAAAAACTGAGTTATCGATTTAAAAACCGGCACTCCCTCCCACGTCCGAGACTAGCTCTCACACATGTGAAGAAGATACCGTTGTTGTGACATCACCGTTCCCCCAGATGCCCCTGCAGAACATAGCGAACTGCCACAAAAAATTTTTCAGTACAACACACTCCAACTGTGGACAAAGTAATACAGTACTTGGAAAAAAGAAGGCGAAAAAAGAAGAAATGGACGCCATTGACATGCTTTTTCTGAATTATGCGAAAACTTTGAAAACATTTTCAAATAAGCGGAAATATCGGATGTATTTGAGACGTCAAATATGATCAAAACACTGAAGATGAGCAAGAAATATTTTCACCGTCAATAAATTAGTCTGCCACGAACATATCTGTTACTTCAGCGTCTGCAGGGCTAGGTCGAAGTGCACAGCCCCCAACTAAACCAACCAACGAGAATCAAGACATCACACAACTCTCTATAACTGATTGCCTTGCTGAAAATAGTGGATGGGAATCAAATATTTTTACTTTGACATAAGAAATAAATTTTATTGATTTAGATATATACAGAATTTATTTTATTATTCCCATCGTAGTTTTCCTTGTTCTGAATCAAAATAAGTTACAAACCGATCTCTGACATCAAAAGAATCATTACGACCCCTTCTACTGTTTACTGCGATGGATCTCAACGATGTCATTGCTTTCTCTTGGGGAAACTGTTCTGATCGGCCCAGGTGAGGATTGTTGACTTTTTTCGCTCTCAAAAAATTGTGTAGGCAACAAGCTGCTTGAACTGGTTTTGTTACGGTTTTAGGTTCCACTTGCGTTGGACGTAGGAAAATTCTCCATTTGTTGGTGAGAATTCCAAAAGTGTTTTCCACCACTTGTCGAGCGCGTGAAAGGCGCTTATTAAAATTTTGCAGTCGCTCATCGTTTCTCACCTTATTTTCCGGAAATGGCCTCATTAAGTAAGTTTTGAGGCTAAAAGCCTGATAACCAACAATTACATGAGGAAGTATAGGTCCGTCCTTATAAAAAGGCTTATCGGGGGCAATATTAAATGTTTGATTAGTAAACCTTTGATCAATTGTAGATCGCTCGAATATTCCTCCGTCGTTATCTTTTCCATACCCTCCAATATCTACTGCTAAAAACTCGTAATTTGGGCCAACCTTTGCTAATAGTACTATGGAAAATTTATATTTATGACACCAGAAATTTGACAAGCTCTTTTTGGGACACTGAATCGTGATGTGCTTTCCATCGATGCTAGCTAAGTAATTTGGAAAATACCATAAACATTCAAAACCTTTGGCAGATTGCTCCCATAGTTCTTTGTTCGGCATGTAAATGGGTTGAAGTTTTTCTCAAAGCTTTCCACAAACATCTGAAACTTTACTAATCATGGTAGATCTTCCAATGCGGAAACTGAAAGCAATTGTCTTGCAAGAGTCTCCTGTAGCTAAAAACCTAAAAAATAATTATTAAATTATAATATATAGATTATTTGAAAATATGTATGTTTTTACCTTAAGGAAAGTGCAAGTCGCTCTCGTGACGATATACTATCTCTATAATTAGTCGTCTGCCTTCTAATATCAATTGCAATAAGTTGGTGCAATTCTTCAAACGCGGCTTTTGGCATTCTAAAGTATTCGTTGAATGGATCCTCATCACTTTGCAGCTCCCGAACAAGTCTAGAAAATTCTCCTAGTTGTTTTCTTTTTTTTATAATTGGATGTTCCCAATACTTTCTAACATTTCTCTGGATCTCTTCAAGCAGAGCTGCTAATATCAGAGCTTTTTCATCGGAACTAGAATACATTTTACAGACAATAATTGTTGTAATTCACAACCAATCACGACCGAACATTAAAAATGCACTGAACACAAATCTCGATTCGTTGCTGTTAGGAAGGTGTCAGTTCCAAAATGGGAAAAATCCGCCGCGCCGCGTCCGGTGTGAACAGTCGCTTTTGCCGCGCCATGCCGCGCCGCTCTCGGTGTGACCAGGGCTTAACCCACCCTCAACTTAATGGTAAGAAAACAATGTGTCTGTCCCCAATAGAATGAAGATAAAATTATCATATTCTTATTAGCCTCATGTGAACTTTTTTTGAGATATAGGAGTCAATCAAATCTCATAACATCGTAACTCCTTGATTTATAAAAAATCTGCTACCTTCCTATGCGCACTACAAGATTATATTATAGAGATGAAGCTAACACGAGCCACACTAGCCACAGAGCCAACTTAAAGAAAAAAAGTTCCTGCTTGGAGGTTAAAAAGTTTAAACCTTAAGATTTATACAAATAACACTATCCTCTTCCACGCTCTTCACTAAAGCTTTCATATCCTACTAGATTAATACACACCAATTAATATATACACAGCTTACAGTACCCACTCTCAACCTCCAACACGGTCTTCACTACAGGCTTGAATTATCAATTTTTTCTCCCTTCATACAACGCTATTCATTAGGATATTGCTTTAGAGAGATAGATATGAAGCGATATTGCTGATAGCTTCCACTACTCATCTAAGACAACATACATATCATGCTACATTAACATCATAACACCACCATCTTTCATCAAAACTTTTAATTAAACCCACGCTCAACGTAATGGTTAGAAAATATGTGCTCAATCTAATAGTATATGAAGATAAAATTATCATATTCTTATCAGCTTCTTGTGAACTATGATATCACTGTAAATAACTCTGCTACCTTCCTATGCTCAGCAGCCCTATACACAAAAAAACATAAATCGATTTGTTTATTTTATTTGAATGTATCATAGCATGATCACTCTTGTTTATAACATTTACAGCTACGATCTCCGAGATGAAAAAAAGTGAACTCCAGAAATAAAATCGAAAACCTATGCTATTTCCCTATCCTGGAGACAGCTGAAAGCGATCTCGTATCTGAAATACTCGAGATGAAAAATAAACGAACTCCAGAAACAAAATCGAAATCCTATGCTATTTCCATATGCTGGAGAGTGCTGAAAGTAATCTCGTATTTTCAAGCTCGAGATGAACAACATAAGTAGTACCGACTAATCCCACCAGGGGACCTTGCTCAAGAAATGGTGTTTGCACTCGAAGTAGCAACGATGAATTTTCAATACACGCACCCCCAGGACGCAATAATTATATTTTTTTTTATTTAAATAAGCTCTTTATTTAGTGGCTCTCTGGCTCTTTTAAATATTTCCTAAAAATAGGTGGCAAAAGGCTCAACATGTAACAAAAGAGAAAGACGCTAGCTAAATTAAATGTTGTAAAAAGTCAATAGGGACAAATAAAAACATTTAAAACAATTCAATAAAAACCAACAAAACTGACACAAAAATGTAAAAACCAATGACACAAAATTCTCAAAAGATACTAAAAAACGGATACAAGAATTTAGAACCAGTCCCAATTTTGACAATTATGTAAGTGGCAGTTCCAAGAAGCTCCAAATTTCCAAAATAATTTAACAAAAGCTAATTTCCTAAACGATCGAGATTTCAACATATAAATTTTGCAATTTCGCACCGAGACCGAAACCGAATAAAAAATTAATAACCGAATGAACGAAAAAATTTACCCGATACCGTTATAGAGTCCCGCGAGAGCAGCCTGTAGTATCATAGACCTCTACACACTGCTCTCATCATCCCTCCAGCTTAGCATCTCTAACAGAGTGCTTGTCCTTCCCACAGCACTTGCAACGATTCCTAAGCGGGGAGAAGCCCCGCGGACTAGTGTTGCAAATGCTGTGGCCTGTTCCCACCAGCGAAAGAAAAGAGCTCCATCCTGCACCGTCGATAGTGGTTGCCATATGCGGTTGAATGTGTCTGCGTTCGTTGCCAGATATTCGAGACGTAAGCGTCTCTTCAACCTGTCAACGAAGTGGCGCTTAAGTGCGTGTGCGTGGTGTTGTGAGTCAGTGTTCTGATTCCCATCTTCGACTCTCATGTAGTACAGGTGAATTGTACATTTGGCCAGTGTCAACACAAAGCTAACCAAACAATTCACTCAACTACAGACCTTTGGTCACCATAGAAACGATGTCCTAGTAATGCCGAAATTCGGGTGGATCAACTGACACATACCGCGCACGAGATCAATTAGACCCTGCAAAGTCGAACAAGTGAAGAACCTGTGAAACAGGGTGCCTTCACCAGCACAAACTGTGCAAATCCTCTGAACCCGCCGGTCAATATGTGACAACTGATTAGGATGCACAAGGCTGTGATGCAGCAATTTGAATGCTACATCAGCATCTTTGTAATTAGAAGGATAACTGTAGATTACTCTGCAAGTTATCCCACCCATCACGCCCATATTCACCCCGAGGTGTGTTCGCCATCTGTTGTATCCTGTATACTCCGGAGGTCTTATTGACATAAGCACGTCACGGAGCACACGTGTTGTAAGTGTGCTGAAAGGTGTGTGTGTGGTGGTCTATTCAGAACGAAAGCATCTTCCAACTTAGTGCCAGGGTCGCTGGTCCCAAGTTGGTGAAATCTCTCCCTCGCAGAAGCAGCCAGGTCGTGTAGCTGTGCATTGTCAGTGTTTATTCGACAGTTTGCAGAGATATCGATAATATCTCCGAGAACTGTCAGTGTATGCGTGTCAGCTTCAAAACCCCGAGCATTACTGAACACTGAATCTATTAATTCAGGATTAAACCTGATTGTAATCGACGCGAATTGCGTGAAACCTTAGAGCATTCCACTCAAGGTAAAATACTGGCCTGAATCTGCCCCAGGTCTGAATCGTTGAAATTAGATCCTGTGGTCAGTCACGAGGATAAGGTGGTCGAACAGAGAGTAGGTAGTATTACTCCCCTATGCCGATCCCTCTTTAGAATGCACGCACTTGGAGACACCTTGATTTCACAACCAAGTTAGTGAGACCTAATCCACCTATCTTGACTGGCAGACAGAGCGTGCTTTCAGGAACCCATCGTCTTCCGCACCAAAAGGCGTCTATCGCTTTTGCTTGAAGGAGACCTACGAAGCCTTCACCAAACGTCTCAGACTTTAGCAGATGAACGGTGAACGAGGTAAGCAAATAGTTTATCACGACTGACCTACCCATTAAGGATAATGGAAACAGTCGACTACGCCATGAGTTTACAGCTCTAGAGAGTTTCTGAAGAGCGATGCGGCTATTATTTGATTTACTGTCGCGTCCGATATACACACCTAAATACTTCAGGCAAGTATTAGTACATTGGATGTTCAGTGGAGTATCTGTACGATCTCTCCACCTTCCACACCACACGCCTTGACTCTTACTAAGGTTGATTTTAGCGCCCGCTATACGTTCGAACTGTTCGAAAACAGCACGAGTGACCGGGAAAGCTTCATCTCTTGTCACGAAAATAGACAGATCATCCGCATACGCCAACATAAGAGGCCTCACATTGGTATTTTTTTTTTATATTATTAAGCCAAGCTCAGGGGATAACCTATGATGCAAAGCACAGCGTGGCAGGAAGGAGATAGGGAAAGGATTAAGGCAGATGAACCGCATACTGTCCGAGCATTCGACGAAGATTCACCAGTAGCGGCTCCAACGAAAGATCATAAAGCATACCTGACAATGGACAGCCCTGTCTGATACCTCGATGAAACGAGATAGGAGCCAGAACTTGTCCTTGATGCTTAATCAAAATTTCTGAATCTCTGTACTGTTTCCCGACGATATCGAGCCACCTGGGCGGAAACCCAAATGCCTCGAGAGCAGTCAAGAGATACTCACGCGAGACGCTATCAAAAGCCTTTTGTTGGTCTAATGAAATCTTGGCCGTTTGTGCACCTGTCTGTTAATGGTAGGCAAACAAATGCTTGGCTAACGCGATATTGTCGTAGATACTACGACCAGGTACACAATAGGACTGTTCCGGGTGTATTACCGAAGCAATCACTGAGCGGAGTATCGCCCCTAATATTTTGCAGACGATTTTGTAGTCTACATTGCATAGGGTTACTGGCCTCCAGTTCCCCATCCTCTGAAAATCTCCCTTCTTTGGAATCAAGCGCATAACATATCTCCTCCAACTAGAAGGAAAGTCTGAATGTGTCTCAACCGCCGAACTGAAGACTTCCAAAAGGTCAGGAATTAATAAATCCCTGAAACGTATGAAGAATTCTGGAGTCAAGCCGTCATAACCAGGTGAAGTGTGTCGCCTTAGATCCTTTGTCGCAGCAATGATAAACTCCAATGTGATTACTGAATCCAGGAGCTCATTACTGTCCTCAGAGAAAGTGGGAATATTCTCAAGAAATTCATGAGTGGTCGAGGATGTTGTCGACGTCGATTCAGAGTAGAGACTACTGTAGTAGTCTCGAATATATTCTGATAGCTGTTGTCCGTTGAGGACTTGTCCAGATTCATCAATTATCGATTCGACCTCACAAGAAGCAGTACGACGTCTACTCGCCTGAAAGAAGTACTCGGTTGGAGAATCGCCTTCTCTCAGCCAGCGCGATTGGCCGCGCAGCACAATCTCCAAGCTGTGCTTGTAAGTCTGTGTCGCCAAGCGTTCCTTTATTCCATTGAAATAAAGAATCAATCCCGGCTGAGTTGGGAGAAGAGCTGCCACCCGAGAGACTTCGGCCGGCCAGATAGCCACTTCGATTGAAACTCGTCTCGATAAAAGACCGAATCTGGAGCTCTCCAACATTCCACCATTGACTAAGAAAAGGAAAGTCAACTTTCCTGCTCGGAATTCAACAAACATTTGTTGAATATCCAGTATGCAGTTCTTCATTTCAACTAGAGTGCTGGTCGCCACTACAAGAAGATGATCGCTAACGGAACACACTTCACCAACGAAATGTTCTAGTATTCCAGGTGAGACGTAAAGTCTATCAATTCTGGAGCCTGCGAGACTTCCATGGATATTTCGCGAGACCCTCGTGTATGATCTAGTCGTAGGATGCATCCAACGATAGATATCCACGAGTCTGAAAAGACCGACAAAATTCCTCAATCGAGTAGCATTAACAGAGTTGAACTCAACTCCAGAGTGCCGATCCATTGAAGGATTCAGAGTGCAGTTGAAATCACCTCCGAGGACAGTTTCGCCGCTAAAATTCACCAGACAGGACTGAACACTATCCAGAACTTGTCTTGTAATGTCCTGGGCATGACGGAGGTACACGTTTACTACCTTGATATGTTTGTCTTGAATGACAAAATCCAAGGAAGAAGCGCAGCCTGGGAAGATATCTGTATAGACAGGAGAGGATAGTGTAAATTTGTTGGAGCCTCGGCGAGGCGCAGGTGTGGCAAACATTACATAGCCAGTGTGTAAATCAGAATAGCGTTCAAGTTGTGTATATGTGTCTTGAGTGAAATTCGTCTCCTGCAGAAGTGTAATGACTATATCGAACATTTTGACATGTTCTATAGTACTGTGTAATCTTGTATGAGCACTTAAACCCCCGGTGTTGAGAGAGCCTATCTTACACATTCAAAGAGATGAAAAGCTCAAACGATGAATGTTCGACATCTACTGACGAGGAGAATCGGCCAAGCGATGCTCCTGAAGCAACTCCTCCACGTTCCTATGGAGACGATCTAACCGAGATACATGGTTGTACTTCCTCCTCTTCTTGGACTCCTGTTGTAGGATTCGAAGCTGAGGAAGTAACAACTCTGGCCTCTCCAGCTCCTTTACAAGAATGCTCCAGATTTTATCTGAGTTCTTCTTGTACTGGAGCTGGCCAAGAAATTCAGAGATCTTCTCCATAGAAATGTTTTCCATCCCCTTCGAGACCTCAAATTGGCTACCAGTCGAAATGGTACTACCACACGACTCGTAGCCACTGAAGCCGGAGAGACCAGTCTCATCCAAACCGGTCATATCGCAGTCCGAAAGCTGTTCGAAAGATGCTTCCGCCTCTCTCACAACATCCTTCGAACCGCGAGCTCCACTATCGTCCTCCTCCGAGTGGGGCCGTTTTGGAGCGACCGGCTTTGCTGGCTCCGGAGGAGGCAGCATCGCCCGGTTCACCTTTGTCTTCCTCCTCGTCCTCTTTTTTTTCTCCGTAAATGGCCGACGTGGCGCCGTTTACAGCCATAACTATTTTTGGCTCTAGGACAACTTCGCGCACCCTAACCACTGGCTAGGTACTAAAAAAATGATATAGGTATATTCATTCCTGTAATATTACCATCACTACATTTATATTCTTCATTTATCTATTTTCGCTATATTTCTTCTTATAATTTTTTTTTTCATAAATACCGCATATACCTACACGTTTTATGTACTACAGATATTTTTTTTTCTTGTCGTTTTTTTTCGCTTTATTACTTTTAAAGTGAGTATGTTCGGGGAATGGATATATGAGGATTTTTTTTGGGAGAAGTGCGTAGGGAAAAAATAGAATTTGTAAAAATCTTTAAACTGTGATTAAATTCGTTGTAATAATGTTTCAGCGCACAGAACAATACAAAAAAATATTGTCATTGTCAAAAAGCTACTAAATGACGATTGTGATCACTGCTTATCGGTTGTTTGTTCTTAGTGTTCTTATCTTATGTTTGGTTTTCTCGGAGTGCTGTATTTCGAGATGAAAGAAAAAAGGTATTGGAGTGTGTTCTTATATATATAAGAAATCAAAAAAACTTCGAGATGAAGAATTTAGTAATCCTTCAGCTAGCCCAAAAGACTATTATGGAACAATTTTATACCAATTATACCAAAGACGTCGAGCCCAGAAGAACTGCGCCATATTATTTAAAGAGACCAAAGGATTTTCAAGATCTGTGGAATGAGGCGACGGTTACTCATCGTGAAATATTAATGAAACAAATTTTGAACCCAAAAATCACTGATGAGATAGTAATCAACTACTTCGAAAAGGAGATTTATTCAATCATGGAAACACACTTCATGGGCAATTATGCTCGAATAGAAGAAAGATTTCATAAGGAATATCCTGATTATAAGCCTCAAAAACCGGTTCACCATTTCGGCAACGGAAATGACTCCACATCTGTCTACATGAAAGGTGAAGACTCCATCAGACTTCCAAAAATATCTTTAGAAATGGAAATTTAAAAGTTCTAAAACTTTTATCAAATTTATCGGTAAATAAATTTTCTTTTAACGTGATTGGTTATCTTATGATAACTGCAAATGCAATAACATATTTCTTTACCCCTTTTTTATGTTTTCTCTTTTCATATGGTTATTACCAAGAGTTTCTTTCAACCTTCAAGGTTGGTAGCTCTTGACCCTTTTCCAATTCCATCCTCGATTCTCGAAGATATTTTCGATGATCGGATCGGAGGTGTCAGCTGTCACAAGAAAGTTGTAAGTATTATCATATTATTATTTTTGTCCGAAGAGCTCGTCTGGAATATTGAAATGTTCCTAAGTTTTCTTGCATGTTTTGTACGTTATTTATTGTGCTAGTTGACTATAGTTCTTGTGTTAAATTGTTTTGTCCTGTGGTAAGAGGGAATTTGTTTACATTTTCTAGACATTAAATAACTATTCTATCATTGCATCTTTTATAATCAACAATCAACATTTTTATTGTTCGCTAGATCGGATATTGTTATTCAATATTGATGTTTAACGCGAGACACCTACATACATCTTGAAGAAGATTAACGACATGTAAACTGCTACTACTGCGTTAACAAAATAGACAGCTCCAACTATTCAGATAAGTACAATAATTTTTATATTTTTTAAACAAGATTCTTTGTGTGGTCTTATTTTGTTCCAGGCGTTCAAAACAGCTAAATATTGGACGAATCCGAGCCTGAACACATATGTATGGATGACTTAGAGATTGGGAGGGCTTTTTATGCTGAGTTTGCTCCTTTTGTCTTGCGAATTTCTTACCTAGAGGCACGGAGATCCATTCGGCGAAATGATTTTCATAAAGCAACTTCGGTCAACTAAATATCAAGTGACGGCTCCATATGCCGTGCGTACTACCGGGGTGTACGTGGAGTCCGTCCTACCTGGCTGGCATGGACCGGTGAGGCTTGTCTACTCTTGCGAGTTGGATCAGATTACTGTATGGGGCGCAGCCGCCCAGCCTCAGCGGTACCATACTTTTAACTTGACGTTGTTTCCGGATTATGGGATAGGAATTCGTGCCTATGGTTAATTTTCCTTATTTTTCGATTCTGATTTTGATTTGTTTGTTGTGGAGATTTAAGTGAGTTCCTTTTTTCATTTTTCTTTTTTTCGCAGGTGGTACTCTGGTTTTAATTGGCGAGAGCACCATGTGTCTTCCTCATCTTGAAGAACCGTACCTGCATGAGCCGTAAGGATCGGAAGGCCAGTCTGGCGGAGCGCCTCCTCACGCTGATGAATAAATGCGAGCCTATATTTGCTGCTTTTCTCAATCTTTTATACATTCATTTTGTTTATGAAATTTTTCATTTATACTTTGTTCGAACCAAATTGCTTCGAATATATTTTTACAAACAGGCAACTTCTGAAAAGAAAGTATGCTGAAAACAAAGCATAAAAAATTTAGTAAACTTGTCTCAAATCTGATTTTTCTTGATAAAGATAAAGGTACACAACCCAAAAAAGTTATGTATTTGTCTTTTACATAACAGATTGCACGAATACAATACAAAATTATAAACCTCAACGAGCAGATCAAATAAAAATTATTTCCATTTGTTTAAACCAGTTAGATCCGTGGTAAAAACCATTCCTGAAAAGGGATCATATTACAAAATATCATGCTAAAATTGAAATCTGAAAAACAAAAATAAATTCCATCTAATTACAATTTTCCTAAAAATGGGTACGACATCAAACAAAAACATGTGTTGTCATGTAGCCTACAATGCATGGCACAAATACAATCAGATCAAGCCGATCAATTTGCAACTCTATCATTATCATCATCACAAGTACCATCCAACGGGAATTTCTTCGCAACATGATAGAGAGAATATTTAGCAAATATAATTAATTTAACACAGCAGCATGTGAAGCTCAAAATTTCTTGTTGCTATGCATTTTTGTTCGTTGCTAGGCAAATTTTATCGCTAGTCCCGTAAGAGCACAGCTGCATTGCCAATTCTTGTAATCATGCGCCGCTGCTACTCTATCAGTGGTGTCGTGTGTAAGCAAGGGCTATATAAACGACAAGCTGACTGATCTCGATCTCTTTTTGCACTTGGCATCGCTTGGGATAGGTTGACTAGGTAGGGACTAACATTTTATATCGGGTATCGACTGATATAAAACTTTTATTAACAAATTATTATTTCGGGGATTGACTGAAATAATCACTTACTAACATACACTTTATTTCGGGTTTTGACTGAAATAAAGAATCTTACCTCGGGTTTTGACTGAAGTTAAGATAAGACTTTAATTCGGGTATTGACTGATTTAAAGCATATTGTATCTCGGGTCTTGACTGAGATCAAAATTACTAACATTAACACTTTATTCCTGGTCTAGACGGGAATAAAGAATTGTTCTAATAAAATATTAGAACAAAGGATCTTAACATTAGCTTAAAGCCAACCTCCTCAAATGCCAAGTTTAGATCGGTGAGTACCACCCACTTGTAACACTTTAATACTTATTCATATATCTATTTGACTAAATTTTGACTTATATACACATATATATATTATACATTTCATGTGCATATCTATTTTACACATACATTTTTATTACATTTTTGACGATCTTATATTATAACTTGGTGCTAATAAGTGTTTTAGTGTAATACAAAAATCTCAGACCCAAACTTATGTACAGAGTTTTGTCTCAACATATCTATTTCTGGAAATTGTGCATTACAAATCTGTGTTATTAAGTGTGTTTTCTAGTGTGTGTGCATCTCTGACCTAATTCCTTATATTTAATCTAATCTGAATACAAGTAGTAGTTTAAGTGTCAGTTTAAGGAACGTTAAAGGAAGTGGACAGTGTTTTTGTAGTTATAAGAAGATAGACCACTGATCTTAATCCATAATTATCAGTGCATTCATTGCAGTCTTCAATAAATTCAAATTTGCGTGTACGTTCATACTTAATCATTAACTTGTAATTTGCTATCAATAAAAAAAAATATTTGGCTATAATTTGATGGCTCGGTTTTCTTTTTTTTAACACTTATAGGCCTCTAACCATTGTCAACTAAATATGCGCAGACTAGTTAGCTTTGTGCTATTGTTGTTGGTGTCATTGCAGATTTGTCCGTAATTTTTTTCTGTTTTACTTGAGTTCCTTAAATTGCTTAGTAGTAGTTTTGTTTGGATGGAGATGGATATAGGGCGACAAAAATTGGGAAAGGAGTGGTTACTGTGTCAGTTTGTCATTGTCCGTAAATTAGGCGTTTTCTAGCGTTTTCCTTTTAGGTGCTGGGGTCACTTTGAAATTCAGTTTTCGTAGTGCTGGTCTAGGTATATCATCCAGTTCTTGTTCTGGAAGTGTATTTTCAGACTCTCGGGTTTTTCGATTGTTTTTAATACACAGATAAACGCTTAGAATTGAAATTGTCAGGTACGACAACGTATAGTGGTGAATATGGTGATTGTTTATAGGATTTAAAGGAACTAATTCTTGGTCTTTTTGGAAACGAATGAATTCTAGCACTTTCTTTAGATCAGCGTTTGTTATAATCCTTAAGGGATCTGTTTCTATATGAGTTTCCTTTGGAGAACACGTCATATTCCATATTATAATGGAAATGTTTATAGTTGGGATAAAATAAGAATTAAATTTAGAAACTTTTACGCTATGTCCGTGCAAGATGAATTCTTTCCTTCATACATAGCAATCGGGATAGATATACATTGTTCCTGTTCCTTGCAGAACTTGTGAGCTAATGGAATTTTCGCAAATAATATCTATGTGGATGGAATTTTTAGGGAGGAAAGCAAAGCGTTCTGCTGTGATAATTGCGTCCAAAAACAATCTTGTTCTAATGTTAAAATTTTACAATCGGATATAACCGGCTCCTTTTTTATTAAATTTATCTCGCATTGATTTACCCTAGTATTTGCATTTAAGATTAGGGATGTGATCTGGCAGTAGAAGTGCGTATGATCCAACGTTGCACAATTGTGAATGTCTTGGACTGATAGTTCAAGATAGTGTTCGCGATTGTAGTCGATTAGTATATATTCCAATGATGGTTCAATATATACGAGCGATTTTTTAAGGATAGTAGGCAATGGTATTGTTTTAAAGATTTGATATGGTTCCTTGAAAGGAATGGTGTTGAGCACAGCTAAAAAGAAAATAAAAAAGACATTAGCATTGGATAAAAATTGTACTTCTTACTTCCCTTGATGTTTACCAGATAATTCCTTCCAGGTCATCCCACAGTGTCAGGAACTGATCTGAAAATAAAAAAAATGCATAAATTAGTTTTAAATGCATCAAATAGAAAACTAACAAACAGAACAAGAATAAATTCTACAAATCACATGCAAAACTGCCAAGAATCCAATATCTTGGCAGTACAACAACAAAAACATGCAAAATGTACATAATGTAATTTCTTTGCAAAATTCATATGCTCTGCATAATAAACATTTGCAAAACATGCAAATATGCTTGAATATGAAAACATAAAAACTTGCAACACGCACATACATTATAATTAGGGAAATGCAACAATTTATATCATTGTTGACATTTCAAAATCTACATTTCCAACATGAAAAATTTAACAGAATTTGTATATTTCTTGCAAATTATTCATATTGAAACACATAAATAATTAATAAGGAACACTTAGAAAGTAATAAAATACACTTACCTGGACAATTAATCCTTAATTTGTGGAGAAAACCACGAAAAACAACACGGCACTAACGAACTAAAATACCGCGATCGCGACTGTCAACTTGACACGGTGAAAAGCTGATTATACGAAGTTGGCTACGCGCTACCTGTTGGTAATGCTTAAAAACCGCGAAAGTTACCAGGTAAATAAATATTCGCGGTAAAAGGTAAAATTAATTAACATAATAAGTGGGAAAGAGAAAGATGCGAAAACGAGATGCAAGAAAAATGAGAAATATTTGCGTTCCACGGTGGAAATTGGCATAATATGGCAGGGAGCCGCCATCTTGATAAATTTCAGAAAAATTAAAATATTTAATAAAATAAATTACGAAAATTCATGGATAAATTTAAATAAATCAGTTGAAGGAAATTGGCACATTTTGACATAAGTATATGTACAAGTCAAGCAAAGTCGAAAAATATGCTTAATTTGCATTTTTCTTGTGGAACGTATGTCAAAATGGCCGCTTAGAGCCTATAAAAAGGGGGCAATTCCTAAGATCTCTCTCAGTTTTCCGACAGCGATCACACATACCTAAGCATAAGATCCAAGAATTTAACCAAGTTTTTTTTCAGTTCCAGCAATAAAGCATAAAATAAAAAGTGCCATATTTAAAGTACAATATTTTACATGCTTAAAATTTGTGTGCAGTTGGTGTTGGCAAAGGACAGGAAGTTTTGGGTTCTTTTTTTGTTCTAAAGATAAGTATTGTGTTAATTAAACACATGCCAAATCTGGCATTTTAAGAATATATGCAACGAAACAAAATAGTTAAGTATTTAAGTTAAAATAAGTTTAAAGTGAATTAAAAATAAGTGAAAGGCGTGAAAACCTAGAAAAGGCTACAAATTGCATTTAGTTGAATATATGCCAAAATACGGCATAATAACTACATATGCAATCGAGCAATTAATGAACAGAATTAAATTAGTGAATTTATAAATTTGAGTGTTTCGCATTAGAATTATTCAATAAATACAGCATTAAACATAAGCACACATATCTTTTATTTCATACCGCTACACTGTCCACCTAAATGCCGTAATCTAGCTGTAGTTATTGATTGCAGCTACATTACAAAACATTTAATGGTGGTTCCATCCAGGATTGTGTGCCTGTTTACTGTTGTGATTGCGAATAATTCTAGTACACTCAATTGAGTGATAAACATTTTCTTAAAAATTATTTTTTCGAGTTAAAAAACATCGAAAATTAAGTTATAACTGTGCTTAGACGTGGCAGTTCTCATTAAAAACTACAAAAATTAATTTATAAACGTGCTTAGACGTAAAACTTCAGGGTGCCCAGACGAGGTAGCTCGAATATTATCGAAATTTCTGTTATAATTGCTGAACTTACATGTCAGTAAATCGCGATAAAAAATTAATTGCTGAACTGACTTGTCATTAACTTTTAATAAATATTTGGTTAATTAAATTAATTAGAATTAGTAACAAAAATTTATTTAAATATTTTTCACGTCAATTTGTCATACACGGCATCCATTTAAGTTCTTCGACTAAATTTTCCATTTATCCCACACGTGGCATTAAATTGCTTCCTTCAATTATTTTCATCATTTAATCCACACGGTTAATTAACTATAATAGTAGAATATATATCAACATGGATTCAGTAGATAAACTAATCCTTACGGAAAGCATATTGCGTGCGCGAATTGAAAGGTTAATCGAAAATGGAAAGAAAACGAACCTTGTTAAATGACCCCAGGCTTTTATGAGACTAAAATGACAGAGTTGAAGAAACTATGGGAAGTATATAGTGATACAGATATGGCAGTAAATCAGGCTTTATTAGAAAGTTCTGATGAAAAGCAACATGAGTATTTAGCCCAAGATAATCATAGCTAAACAGGGTTAAAATATTCCGAATATATGGGAGAATTAGTAGAAGGATTGCGGAAATTTGTCCCAGCTACTGAAGCATCAAGCTCGGGACAAGTACCAATTCATTCGACAACTGTTGTTCAACGAGAATCGTTCCTTCCGCGCATTCAGTTGCCCAAGTATAACGGCAACTACGATTTATGGCGATCATTTCATGATCTATTCATTTCTCTTGTTCATGACAATACAAAACTAACACCAGTTCAAAAGCTGCATCATCTGAAATCTTGTTTAGTCGGTGATGCTGAGAAATTGTTGCGGCACGCCCCAGTAACAAATGAAGATTACATGCCAGCATGGAACAAGTTGAAGGCAAGATATGAGAACAAGAGAATTTTAGTTAATCATCAATTAAAAGTCTTAGTAAACCAAGCCAAACTAAATGCAGAGTCTGCTAAAGGACTCAAATCAATAATTGATACAACAGACGAATGTATTCAACAATTACAAAGTTTAGAAGTTGATACAACATCGTGGGATGTACTTCTAATACATCTGTTAGTACAGAAATTACCCTTCAATACCCTCAAACTGTGGGAAGAAGAGCAGGGACGTACACAAGAACTCCCAACATTCAAGTCATTTAAGCAGTTTTTAAGTACGCGTTTAAGAATATTAGAGTCTTTAGGAGATAGTTTAATTAAGTCCACACAATCCAAATCAAGCTGCACACCTGATACAACCAAATCATACCATATTACAAAGGGAATCCAATGCCCAGCATGCAATGCAAGTCACTTTTTACAAAGATGCCCAAACTATCGTAGGATAGATATACCATCCAGATACGAAAAAATCAAGGCATCAAGCCGTTGTACCAATTGTTTAGGCTTGCATCATGTCAACAATTGCACCAGCAGAGTTTCCCACAAATCCGATTCTCAACAAAGAAGACAGAGAATGTCAACAGAGATAACAACTCACTCATCAACGTCTTCACAATGGTACTTTCCAGGTGAAATTACCATTTGTGAATGATGAAGTGCCTGACCTAGGGCAATCAAGACCACAAGCAATTAAACGCTTTCAAGGAATACAACGTCAACTTGAATCAAAATTTGAAGTCCGAATATGAGAGATGTTGCTCAACTGGCGTAAATACAAGATTGCTATGAACGCGGACATTGAAAAGATGTACCGTATGATAACCTTGCATCCGGATCATCTTACCTTTCAGCGAGTCATTTGGAGACATCCTAAAACTAAGGATATCCAAGATTTTCAGCTGAATACGGTGACCTTTGGAACGTCTTCAGCGCCATACTTAGCCATTCAGACGCTTCAACAACTAGCATGTGATGAACAACAAAAATGGCCCCTAGCTTCAAAGGTCACAGCCACAAATTTCTATGCGGACGACCTACTCACTGGAGCTGAGAGCATAGAAGATGCAAAGGATCTATTAGATGACCTAATTAGCATGTTGAAAGCAGGAGGATTCAATCTGAGGAAATGGACAAGTAACAATTGGTACTTGTTGAAACATCATCCCCCAGAACAGCACGAATTCAAGGATGCGTTAATGATTTCGGACACGGAATCTGTTAAAACGTTAGGAATTCGTTGGCATCATAAATCAGATAAATTTTCGTTCTTGACCAAACCTTGGAAAACGCATGCCAAGATAACCAAATGAACCATTTTGTCAAATCTTGCATCACTGTACGATCCTTTGGGTTGGTTAGCACCAGTTGTAATTATAGCAAAGGTGCTTATGCAATCATTGTGGGTCAGGGGATGCGCATGGGACAATAAGGTTTCCGAAGCCATTGAACATCAATGGGATAGTTTCAAAAATAATTTGAAGTCTATCGACAACTTACAAATTCCTAGACGGATTAACTATTCGTCAAATGCACATATCCAAATACATGACTTCTGTGATGCATCAACAAAGGCATTCGCTGCAGCAGTCTATCTACGTGTAGGAGATTAGAATGGCATGTTTACGACTACTTTACTTACTGCCAAAATCAGGGTAGCTCCCATAAAGCCAACGACCATACCACGTTTGGTGCTAAATGGAGCTCTATTATTAGCAAGACTGCTTCAAGCTACAATGAAGGACATGCGCTCACAACAGGTTCCAGTTTTTGCTTGGACAGATTCTACGATTGTTCTGCAATGGATAAAGGAACATCCCTGACGATGGAAAACGTACGTTGCAAATCGTGTAGTAGAGATTCAGGACATCGTACGCTTTGAGCAATGGCGTCATGTGTCAACGAATCATAATCCTGCGGATGTGAGGAGTGCCTGCTGCGTATTTAATAAATAATCAGCTATGCTGGCACGGCCCATCATGGCTATCGGCGGAACAAGATGCATGGCCAAAATTTAAGGATATTTCGGATCAAACCAATTTAGAGGCTAATGAACCTATTGCGATAAATCTTTTAGCAAAAGTAGATAACCAATTCCTTCTATGATCATCATATACTAGCCTTGTTCGCATAGTAGCTATGATGCAACGATTCATACACAATTGTCGGCATGCTCAGAATAAACGCTCACAGTACATCGATTCGCTCGAATGGAGCCAGGCAGAACTAACAATATTTAAATTGGTACAACAAACTCCGTTCGCAGATGAGTACAAAATTATATTGAACAAGAATCCGTTGTCACAGAATAGCAAGTTGATTAAACTTAATCCTTTTATGGACGACAATGGCTTGTTACGAGTGGGTGGTAGACTCGATAATGCTTCAATTCCCTACAATAGGAAACACCCAGTCATCTTACCACGTGATCATCATGTCACATTAATTTTAATCGACAAACTACATGTAGAAGCTGTACATGGCGGTCCCTCATTGGTTCTCAACACTAGTCGAAATCGATACTGGATATTAGATGCTAGACGTTGCATTACCAGTCGATTACATAAGTGCATTACATGTTTCAAATATCGCACTATGACTAGAACCCAGTTGATGGGAAATTTACCAATCCCGCGAGTAAATGAACGAAACCATTTACTAAAGTGGGAATTGATTATGCCGGATTTGTAGCAATAAGAAGCTCAAAGTTACGCAACGCCAAGTTACAAAAGGCATACTTCTGTATCTTTGTTTGTATGGCTACAAAAGCTGTACATTTAGAATTGGTGTCAGATCTCACATCTGAAGCATTCCTCGCAGCATTAAAGAGATTTGTAGCTAGAAGAGGATTGTGTACTGACATATATTCAGATTGTGGCACCAACTTCATTGGTGGAAAATCTCTTCTGGAAAAAGATTTACGACAAGCCATTCATGCCTCAACACCAGAAGCAACAAAATATTTGTCCTCCAAGCAAATCAACTGGCACTTTAACCCTCCAGCCTCTCCACATTTCGGAGGAATCTGGGAAGCGGGAGTAAAGTCAGTAAAATATCACCTTCGAAAAACACTACAATACTCCAAATGTACGTTTGAAGAGTATTCAACCCTATTAGCTCAGGTCGAAAGGTGTTTAAACTCTAGGCAACTATGCTATGTTAGAAATGATCCAGCGGATTTATTTATCCTTGCACTTGGACATTTCTTAATTTTCCAAGCACTAAACGCGATTCCAGAACCTGATTATACAAATGAACCTGTAGTATTGTCCAAAAGATGGCAGTATATTCAACAATTGAATAAACAATTTTGGGATAAGTGGTCAAAGGACTACCTCAACCAATTGCAGAACAGACCCAAATGGTACACAAGACAACCGAACATGCATGTTGGGGATGTTGTCCTTGTGAAAAGCGAAAACATGCCACCCACTAGCTGGGCAATGGGTATAATAGAGCAAATACATCCAGGTGCCGATGAGCTAGTGCGGGTAGTACGAGTCAAAATGCGAAATGGTAGTTTCTTACGACAAATCGCTAAAATTAGTCCTCTACCACTAGCATAAGACTAACTGCCTATTATTAGTGTCGTCATGTGTCTGTGCAAAAGTGTCACATTGTTGGCTTAGGGTCATCATCATTTTGATATACCATACTAACAAGCTACTATATGCTATACATTTTAGAGGATATACAGTTTAGCCCACCAGGAATTCCAGAACGCAGGATACTTCGTGACCCAGGGTGCGATATCTTCGGCATGCCTCGACTAGAATTGGCTCATGAATTGATACCACGGGACAGAGGAGAACGATCAACGAGCCGAGCATCAACGAGCCGAGCATCAACGAGCAGAGCATCAACAAGCCAAGCAACGACGAGTCAAGCGACCAGGGTGACAACTCGACCGTTTGTGCGTCCGACTCCCTACACGGATCCACATCCACAACAAACAGCAGTAGTCAATGGCAGCCGCATTATTGCTTTGACAAAGCTTCTGCTGACTACAACCATCAAGTAATTCGAAATGAGAGCAAATAACAGCTTTCAAAGATTCCTAACTCGAGAACGTGAAGATATATATTTGCCTCGATACGTTTTGCAGCGCATTGACGTCAGGGCAATACAACAGCGAAGAAATCCGGAAAAGGTCATTAACCTACCCGACAAATACCAGGTTCAACTACGAGTCAATAAGGATGGCAAGTTGACCTTCCATCACTACCATAAAAGAGGTATGCGCAAAATAAAAACTGCTTTAGTTGAACAAACTGTTCAACGGGGGGGGGGGGGGGGGGGGGGTATGTTGAGACAGCTAAAAAGAAAATAAAAAAGACATTAGCATTGGATAAAAATTGCACTTCTTACTTCCCTTGATGTTTACCAGGTAATTCCCTCCAGGTCATCCCACAGTGTCAGGAACTGATCTGAAAATAAAAAAAATGCATAAATTAGTTTTTAAATGCATCAAATAGAAAACTAACAAACAGAACAAGAATAAATTCTACAAATCACATGTAAAACTGCCAAGAAACCAATTTCTTGGCAGTACAACAACAAAAACATGCAAAATGTACATAATGTAATTTCCTTGCAAAATTCATATGCTCTGCATAATAAACATTTGCAAAACATGCAAATATGCTTGAATATGCAAAACATAAAAACTTGCAACATGCACATACATTATAATTAGGGAAATGCAACAATTTATATCATTGTTGACATTTCAAAATCTACATTTCCAACATGAAAAATTTAACAGAATTTGTATATTTCTTGCAAATTATTCATATTGAAACACATAAATAATTAATAAGGAAAACTTAGAAAGTAATAAAATACACTTACCTGGACAATTAATCCTTAATTTGTGGAGAAAACCACGAAAAAACAGCACGGCATTAACGAACTAATAGTGAATTCTTTTCTGAACTTGGAATCACACCCGCACCAGAACAGTGCTGACACCATTCCTGTTCGGAGCTGTCAAATTTGAAATTGGCAATTCCGGTGTGCATTCGGTGGTGACGGTGGGGTTATTCAATGGTTAGAAAGAAACAAATAATATTACGACGCGGACGCACTATGAAGAACAGTACAGTTACGGAAAATTGGGACTAGGGATAAAAACGGTTCCACATTATCTTCCTCTGAAGTATCCGCCGAATCTTCATTTAAAATATTTAATGCCAATAATAAATCTTTTTTATTAGGCATATTGTTATAATAATAATATAAACATATAATAAAATAATAAATATAATAATAATGTTTTTCCACACACAAATATTAAAAAATTCAAAACAAACGCTCTAATGTTTTTTCCACACACAAAAATAATATAAAACAAAACAAATGTTGTAAGACTGTTCTATCCAAACACAAATTACAATATACCAAAACAAAAACGATGTAATTAATTTTTCCACAACAAATAACACAAAAACCCGCTCAATCAAAACAATAAAACAAACTTCAAACACCAGTCAACACCCGACACCGGAAAAAATTTGTGAGTAGAAATTTGCAACCAGGGGCAGCATCAAAAATAACAGAGGTAGAAAAGATTGCGCGTTTGGGTTTGCTACTGGTGTGGTGGGAAGAAAAGAGTACGAAAATGACAGATTCGGTGGCAGTGCTTACACCGAGTAGCAGAAAAGAATTCACTATAAAATACCGCGATCGCGACTGTCAACTAGACACGGTGAAAAGCTGATTATACGAATAGTCCAGTCATTACGTCGGAAAAATCGAGTTAGAAATGAAAATGAACCAAGAAAGCCCAATTTTGGATATTACGTGGGGGGGGGGCGGCTAGAAAAGCTTAAGTTCAAATTGTCGACCAAAATAGCCTTGTGCGTTTTCCGCCATCTTGGCAATTTTGATTCGTTGCAAAATATTTCTCCACAAAATAAACATCGATTTTTAAAATCAAAAGTGGGAATGACCTGCAGTTGTTCTTCGGGTTCTGGTTCTTGCGATGGAGACTCGCTTCGTCGAGAAGCAATTGGCTAGCCGTTGGTTTCCAAATTTTTTGTAGCACGAACTATGAACACTCACTGAGTTAATATTTTGTAACATCTGTTGATGCTCCACACGTCCTTTTTTCACGCTCGCCGCTAAGAGAGTCTGAACAGTTCTCTTTTTAGCCACATAAACATCGTCAATCAGAGGTTTTTTGCAAATGAAACAATCACCCATTTTCACACAAATTTTCAAACATGTACGCTCGCTTCAAAAAACTCGAGACAACTGACTGGAATACTACGAATAAGGAGCAGATGTTCCGGCACGAACACGAGAAAATGGTCTTTTATACCTGACCCACGCCCAAACTCTTACGGTCGCCGTATCTCGATAACGATGATCGATACGTGAAAAATGTATAGGACCTTAATTGTAGACCGTACAAAGAGCAACAAAAAAGTATTACATAAAAATTTTCGTATCTCAACGGGGAACCGAGTTATGATGAAAAAAACGAATTTAACCATTTTTTCAAGATGGCGGAAAAAGCACAAGGTTATTTTGGTCGACAATTTGAACTTAAGCTTTTCTAGCCGCCCCCACGTAATATCCAAAATTTGGCTTTCTCGGTTCATTTTCATTTTCAAATGTATATAATGACTGGACTAGAAGTTGGCTACGCGCTACCTGTTGGTAATGCTTAAAAACCGCGAAAGTTACCAGGTAAATAAATATTTCCGAAAAAAGGTAAAATTAATTCCCATAATAAGTGGGAAAAAAGAAAGATGCGAAAACGAGATGCCAGAAAAATGAGAAATATTTGCGTTCCACGGTGGAAATTGTCATACTATGGCAGGGAGCCACCATCTTGATAAATTTCAGAAAAATTAAAATATTTAATAAAATAAATACGATAAATTAGTTGAAGGAACTTGGCACATTTTGACATAAGTATACAAGTCAAGCAAAGTCGAAAAATATGCTTAATTTGCATTTTTCTTGTGGAACGTATGTCAAAATGGCCGCTTAGAGCCTATAAAAAGGGGGCAATTCCTAAGATCTCTCTCAGTTTTTCGACAGCGATCACACATGCCTAAGCATAAGATCCAAGAATTTAACCAAGTTTTTTTTTCAGTTCCAGCAATAAAGCATAAAATAAAAAGTGCCATATTTAAAGTACAATATTTTACATGCTTAAAATTTGTGTGCAGTTGGTGTTGGCAAAGGACAGGAAGTTTTGGGTTTTTTTTTTTGTTCTAAAGATAAGTATTGTGTTAAATTAGTGCGTAGATTTAGTAAGTTTCTTGCATAAAATTAAACACATGCCAAATCTGGCATTTTAAGAATATATGCAACGAAACAAAATAATTAAGTATTTAAGTTAAAATAAGTTTAAAGTGAATTAAAAATAAGTGAAAGGCGTGAAAACCTAGAAAAGGCTACAAATTGCATTTAGTTGAATATATGCCAAAATACGGCATAATAACTACATATGCAATCGAGCAATTAATGAACAGAATTAAATTAGTGAATTTATAAATTTGAGTGTTTCGCATTACAATTATTCAATAAATACAGCATTAAACATAAGCACACATATCTTTTTTTTATACCGCTACACTGTCCACCTAAATGCCGTAATCTAGCTGTAGTTATTGATTGCAGCTACATTACAAAACATTTAATGGAACAGGCACACATTCCTGGATGGAACCACCATTAAAACGCCTAAAACATGTAAACAAAAACTTGCTGATAAGTTTGAGTTGAAATGACGTAAATCCAATGAAAATAGGTAGAGAATATCAATTCTTATTATTGTTCACATATAAATTTTATTTTATTTCTAGGATCGGTACCAACGTCGCGAGTTTTCAAAGGCTTATCATCCAAACCAAGAAGACTGGCTTAAGGAAACTTTTAAGTCCCCACTGGATTTTTTTCTTTTGATGTTTCCTCCTAGACTCTTTGAGATTATTTTAGAGCAGAGCCAAATATATTTTCACCAACACAATTTGACTACTTCTTCGCTTTCGTTAGAAAATATACATTGTTTTTGGGGAATTCTGCTTTTGTCTGGATATATCAAACTACCGAATCGGCGGATTTTTTTTGAGCACATCACCAGATACTTATAATAGTCTCGTGTCTGAATCAATGAGCCGAAACGCATTTGTAAATATTATGAGAAGACTTCATTTAGCTGATAATCAAGTCGCCACCAATGATCGGTATTATAAAGTGCGTCCCATGTTTGACATACTAAATGAGCAGTTTAAAATTGTTATTCCTGATCAGTACCTTAGTGTGGATGAGAGCATGGTACCGTATTATGGAAAGCATGGCACGAAGCAGTTTATACGGGGAAAACCGATTCGATTTGGTTTTAAATTGTGGTCATTATGTTTTTCCACGGAATATATGTTGCATGCAGAACCATATTGTGGTTCTAGCACTCAATTGGATACCACGGGAAAAGGATAAGGCTTCAATGTTGTAGCAGGTCTTATAAAGAAGGCAAATATCAGTCCGGGACAACTTATTTACATCTTTAGATTTGCTTTCTTACCTCTCAGAGAAGGGAATTGCAGGAACGGGAACTATGAGAGAGAATAGAACGAAGGGAGCTCCTTTTCAAACATAAAGGTTTTCATAAAAAAACCACGGGGCTATATGGAAAAGGTCTCTATTGATGATATATTTATAGTTCTTTAGAATGATAACAAGCCAGTCACTGTTGCCTCAAATTGCATGAAAACTAGACCTCTTGTGGCAGTTAAAAGATGGAGTTCGGCGACGTGTACGTATACGCTCAAAAAAATTATGGTACCTACTCTTTGCTTGGAGTGTGAATGCGAGTGTCGTAAACGCGTGGCTATTATACAGGAAACTGAACGAAAACATACCTTTGATTAATTTCCAGAAGCAGTGCGCGTTACAACTACTAACAGTCTATGGAAAACAACGAATAAGACCCACATCAAGGCGGCTTCAAATATTTGGACCAGCATATATATTTGGAAATCAACCAAACTCGCGTTGTAAAAATTTTGTGGCCGTCGCACCGTATACCTATGTCGAAAATGCAACATTCCATTGCATCCAGAGTGTCATCTTCCATACCATATCCACTAATACTCTGGTCGTGTTTTTAAAATCATTTAAGTAGATTTTAAGCGAATTTACTATTATATTTTGGATTTAATAAATTTTATTTTCGTTCACACTAATTTTGGTTTATTTTTATATTTTGACTCATGAGAACTCCCATTGGCAGGATAATCTGCCAGCACAAAAAAAAACAAGTTTTAGTTATCATACGGCAATATTAATTTTTTCAATAATGTAAGAGTGCCTCAGGTAATTACTTCTCAAAATTTCACTATAATCAGACGAAATAAATTTGCTGGGTTCAAAATTCAGGAAATTAAGTATGAAAGGAAAACTCACTTTATTTATGGTACACTTTCTATCATAATAGCTATAATAATAGTAATAGTTGAAACCATTTTTTATTGCAAATGCAAAAAATTAAATATAAAATATCAAAATGTGACTCTGGAGAGTCTCAAACCTAAGGAGGGAGGAGTTACGTCAGCAAAAACTGATAGTAACCCTCAAAACGGTGAAGTTGCAAATACCGTGCACTTAACCGAAACTAGACAAAACAAAGGATCTCATTACATCTCATACCACACGTTTGAGGGAATGCAATCCTCCACTTTCTCACACTAGCTATCTACTTACCTACAAAAAGATAAAAGAAAATAAAAATGTAAGAATTGTTTTTTAGATTTAGACAGTTTAAGTTTAGCTCGAGGAGTCTTAAGATTGCCTTTGTAAACTAAAATCTCGGAATTACAATTTATTCAAGAAAATAGTTAGAAATTGAAATTTCTTGTATTTTGATACAATTTTTTTTTTTTATTATCTCTCGTTTTCCATTAAGTGGTATTAGAAACAGCAACATAACTCGCGCATGACCCTATGCATTTTGGACTACAAAATCGTCTGCAAAGTATTAGGGGCGATACTCCGCTCAGTGATTACTTCGGTAATACACCGGGAATAGTTTAATCGTGTGTGTTACACCCACTTTCACAATTAAACTATCTACGACAACATCGCGTTAGCCAAGCATTTGTGTGCCTACAATAAACAGGCAGGTCCATAATTTGCTATGATTTAACTAGACCAAAAAAAGGCTTTTGATAGCATCGTGCATAAGTATACCTGGCTCCTATCTCGTTTCATCGAGGTATCAGACAGGGACGCCAATTGGCAGGTATGATCTATGATGTCTCGTTGGAGCCACTACTAGTGAATCTTCGTCAAAGGCTCGGGTAATACTCAGTTCGCCTACCATATACCAATGTGAGGGCTCTTGTGTTGGCATATGTGGATGACCATTCTATTCTTTCTATTTTTGTGACATGAGATGAACCTTTTCGGATGCTCGTGCTCTTTTAGAAAAACTACGAAGATTTAGTAGGTGCTAACATTAATCTTAATAACAGTCAAGGCGTGTGTTGTGGGAGGTGAAGAAACTATCCAATGGACTAATACTTGCCTTAAGGATTTAGTTGTGTATATCGGACGCAAGAGTAAATCAAATAACAATTGAATTACTCCTGAGCAACTCTCTAGAGCTGTAAACTCATGGCGTAGTCGAATTTTTCCATTTTCCTTAATGGAAAGGTCAGTCGTGATAAAATATTTGATTACCTCGTCCATCGTTCATCTACCTAATTCTTAGACGTTTGATGAAGGCTTTGGAGGAAGATGATGGGCTACTGAAAGCACGCTATGTCTGCCAATCAAGATAGATGGATGAGGTCTAACCAACTTGGTTGTGAAATCAAGGTGTCTCCAAGTGCGTACATTCCAAAGAGCGTTTTGCCACAGAGACACCTTGATTTCTCAACTTTAGCTGAATGTACTGGAAGTGATCTGCACAGGGGAGTATTACTACTTGCTCTTTGTTCAACCATCCTATCCTCGCGACTGGCCACAGGATCTAATCTCAACGATTCACACCTGGAGCGGAATCAGGCCAGCATTTCACCTCCTTAAGTGGAATGCTCTATGGGACACGAAATTCGCGTCGATTCCTATCAGGTTCAATCCTGAATTAATAGATTCAGTATGCTCGAGGTTTTGCAGCTGACACGCATACACTTACGGTTCTCGTAGTTATTATTGATATCTTTGGAAACTGTCGAATAAACACTAAGGCAAGCCACAAACTGCACAATCACCGACTATAGGCTTAAACACAATTCCGACGACAGAGCGACAGAACGACAGACGACAGCGAAAATATCGTTGCGAAACAGGCAGTCGAAAAATTGGGAACACAATTGCAACGACAGGCGGTGGGCGACGACTGTGAAAAAAGAAAATATTGAAATTTCATTTGTTAAATGTTTCGAGCGTTTTAAAAGGAGATTTTTATCAAGAATATTTTATATTATATTGAGAGAAATGCAATGGAACAAAGTGTGAAAAAAACTGAAAATAAGGAAATTAACTAAATTAAACGTTTTGAAATATCCATCCAAACCACGTCTTTTTTGTCTATTTGTCTTTCCTGTCTTGTAAACTATAAATTATTTTATGGATTTCGCATTCCCTCGATCAATTTTTCCTCAAAGCTCATTATTTTAAAATTACCGCGGCGTACTACCACCTGAAAAAGACAAAAGTGAATGCCACAACCATTTCATTCGATTAATTTTGTTGGTAGGACTGCAGCGACAACGGCAAAATTAGAAACTGATCAATCCCGGCGATAATGTCGTCGATCGCTCAACGTCGGTCGTCGCAATTTGGTGCATTCGCATAAGATGCTGTGTTTTTAGAAGTTTGACAGCGATATATCGTCGTCGTTTGTCGTCTGTCGTCGCAATTGTGTTTAATCCTTATAGCCAGTGACTAAAAAGTGATTTGACCTTGTTCATTACACGCAACAGCGTTCGGTACCGCATACAGCTCTACTTTACGTCAATCAGCAACTAAAAAGTCAGAAGGCAACTGACTGAATCGAACCGACTGTTGTGCTCAGTTTCCATCAGCAACTTTAATATCAATCAGTTGATTGTTGTTGATTGCTGCCGCCGTAAGAATAGGTTTTTCTTTTATTAAACCTTAATAAAGTTTTTCCTGACTAAAGTACATATTTATGTAAGCATTTTAAAAAGGGATTTACATATGATATTTACGGGGTTAGATCTTATTGCTTTTCTGAAGAGAACATCCTGAAAATTGAAAGTGGAAAAAAATCGTATTATTTTTGAATTTTCTCGAAGCCACCAGTAATTTAGGAATCTTACAGCTTTGATAAAAATTTTAACTTTTAAGGAAAGTTCGGTTTATTTTTTTGTATTTTAAAAACATTAATATCTCAGTAATTATGGTTATGCTCGGAAAGGATGGATGGATTTTTCCACATCCTTTTTCTTAAAATCCGTCTTCTTCCTCTCCATCTCCTCAACCTCTAGTAAATTACTACAGGATTTATGTTTCATATTGCAATTTTTAAATCAGTTCCCTAGTTAAATACTACTAAATAATAAATACTACAATACGTATTAAACAACACTTTGAAAATTCATTAAAAATCGAAATACCACTCAAACTGGATTAATTGGATTACTAATCAGGCAGAAGACGATGTAATATGCGCACATCTCGGTGGTACGTCACCAGACCAATCGCTGACTGGACAATCGATTTAGTCGGTAGTATGCGGTCTCCCTAAATCTCCATAACTACACAACTTGCCTGCTTCTGTGCGACATATTTCGCCAACTTGGGACCAGTAATCCTGGCACTAAGATGAAAGATGCTTTCGTTTTCAACAAATCACTTACAATACGTGCGCTCCGTGACGTACTTATGTTCAAAGACCTCCGGAGTATACAGGATACAATAGATGGCGAACATACCTCTAGGTGAATATGAGCGCGATGGGAGGGATAACATGCAGAGTAGGCTGCAGTTATGCTTCTAATTACAAAGATGCTGAAGTTGCATTCAAATTGTTACAACACAGTCTTAAGCATCCTTATCAGTTGTCACATATGGACCGGCGAGTTCAGAGGATCTGTACAGTTTGTGCTGAAGTCACCTTTCTCACAGGCTCTTCCTTTGCCCAGCTTTTTAGGTATGGGATCTCGTGCGCGATATGCGTCAGTAGATCCACCCGAATTTCGGCATTACTAGAACAAAACTAGAACCAAAGGATTCTAGTCGGGTGAATTGTTCGATTAGCTTTATTTTGACACTGTCCAAATCTACAATTCACTTGTGAGTCGAAGATCGGAATCAGAACACTGACCCTCATCACCACTCACAAGCACTAAGGCGCTACTACGTTGACAGATTGAAGAGACGTTTACGTCTTGCAGGATGGCCCTCTGGCTTTTGCTGGTGATAGCAGGCGACAGCATTTGTAACACTAATCCACAAGGCTTCTCCTCGCTTTGGAATCGTTGCAAGTGCTATGGGAAGTGTTATATTTTACACACACTCCGTGCTCCAATGGAGAGAGCGCGCGCGGGTATAATTATAAAGAAAACTCAGCACAATAATTCCTTTTAGTTTTTATTAGCCGTATTTGATTTTTTCTAATTTATTCCACATAAAATTTATCAGATCGTTTTCTGATAATTCACAATTATATTTTATATTGCTTGATTTTTTGATACTTCACAATTAAATTAATTAAATTCTATTTCGATTGATTCGTTGATACTTCACGATTAAATTCTATTTCGATACGTTCGGTGATATTTCACAATTAAATTTTAATTTCGATTGATTTTTTGATACTATACAATAATATTTTGTTTCGATTGATGTTTTGATAGTTCACAATTATATTTTCCTTCTATTGATTTTTTTTGATACTTCACATTTATATTTTATTTTGATTGAATTTTTGATACTTCACAATTATATTTTGACTCGATTGATTTTTTGATACTTCACAATTATATTTTATTTCGATTTATTTCTTAACATCACCCGCTTCCTAAACTTCCTCGCCCGGTGGTTGAAAGAAAAACTCCTCGAGGTTTGGGCTATTGCACCCAGGTACCCGTGATATTTTTAAAAGCTTTTTCATTATCTTTTGCTTTCTCACGACGTTGAAAATTGTACTTGAGAAAGCACAAAAAGCTTAGACACAGTGCATATGCATGAAATCTGATATACACTTGTGTCTTGAAGAAGTAATATGTTTAGGTGATAAGAATAATTATGTGTATGTATGTACATACGATTAAGTTTTATGAATTTGGGAAAAGGAAACTGTATGTATTTATAGTACATGCAGATAATTTAACAGAAAAGCTGTATGTAGGTATGTACATAGTAGTGGCCTGTAGGTAAGTATACATGCCGTGTGAACGGAATGTATGACTGATAACAAAATGCAATTTATGCTAAATTGCATTTTGTTGCAGTACGTAAATGCATTTTTAAATGCATTTAAAGTATAATTTAGTTTTTTTTAAAATAAAATAAATTTTACCTTTCAGGGTGAAATTTGTATTACATCGATATATTGCATGGGGCGATATATCGGTGTGTTTAAACTAATGGTTGTGATTCGGGTCATAGGTACCTGGGTCATAACATCCCTCCCCCTTGGGGAAAAGAAAGTTTTATTCCTTTTGAGAAAAAAGCCTTCTATACTTCCTGAAGTAAGCCGAACTGAGATAAATAGGCAAATACAAGAAATGCTTGAGTCAGATATCATCAGACCTTCAAATATTTTACCACACTCGACTGAGCCAGTGGATTCCACCAGATAAAAATGGACTCGACAGGGAGAAAACTAACTTTTGCGTTCGCTATGGCCACTACGAATAATCGTATGCCATTTGGTTTAAAAGGAGCCCCTTCTACTTTTCAACGAGCCATGAACAATGTTCTATCTGGACTTCAAGGTATTTATTGCTTCGTATACATGAACGATATCGTAGTCCATGGATACAACCATAAAGACCATAACTCAAGACTCACAGCAGTATTTAATCGTCTTCGTGAAGTCAACCTAGAACTCCAACCCGTGCCATTTCCTAAGAAAGGCAATTATGTATTTAGGGCACATTATAACTGAAAATGGAGTCAAACCAGATACAGCAAAGATAAAGTCAGTTCAGTCCTATCCCAGGCCAAAAAAAGAGAAAGATATTAAGGCCTTCCTTGGTTTCGTCGGCTACTATCGCCGCTTTATACCAAATTTTTCGAAGATAGCCAAACCACTCACAAATCTTTCATGAACTATTCTATCTTATCCTGATTTCGACGAAGAATTTTTTGTCACCTCCGATGCCAGTGACTATGCCATCGGAGCTGTTCTTTCACAAGTTGATGATCAAGGAGATCACCCAATCGCCTATGTGAGTCGAGTTGTCAGTGATGCAGAGACTCGTTACTCAACAGTAGAAAAGGAGCTCTTAGCTATCGGCTTCGCACTTGAGCAATTCAGACCATAAGTTTATGGTAGACAGTTAACAATTATAACTGACCATAAACCATTAGTATGGCTCATGAATCTGAAAGACCACTCATCAAGAAGAGTAATGAGATGGAGCATACCTCTTGAGGAATATGACTATAAGATAGTCCATAAATCAGGTAAGCTCAACACAAATGCAGACGCTCTCAGTAGAGCTATCCCGGATAGTAGCGAAAATTTCGTAGAACCTACCACCTGCGTAAATCTGGTAACAAGGAATCAAGCTAGAGCTTAGGCGAATTCGAATACTCCCAACGCAAGTGTCATTAATCAAAATCCAACTCCATCACAAGTAAACAATTCCTCAGTCATAATAACTGAGACTAATTTTCCTCTTTTACTGACTAAAAATGCGAATCCGAAATTCTTCATCTTGTCAATGCAGGATACAGAACTCGAAAGAGTGTTGGCTTCGAAACTAAAACTTTCAGATAAATGTCCACTTATAAAAACTGAACTGAACTTCTTCACAAAAAAGGACTCCAAAATAATCATTTCAAAAACTAAATTACCTTGTCGATCCCAAAGACATAGATAAGACCTCGAAAAGATTTTAACTGAAATCTGCTCATACACCGAAGCAAATCAGTTTAACCAAATAAATATCTCCTTCCCTATATTAGATCCACAGAATCTAATAATTATTAAAAACGCTTTTGTCCAGATCTTCGCTAATAAACAAATAAACATTCAACTTCATCAGGATTCAATAAAATATTTATACGACATTAAGGACATCGAACAAGTATTAAAAGATTTTCACTTATTACCAACGGGAGGCCATCAAGGTATTTCCCGTACTATTAAGAGAATCAAAAAGTAATTCTACTGGGCTGGCATGTCAGACGACGTGGTCAAATATATAAGGAAATGTAAACTTTTTCAGGTGAACAAAGTATCCAGAAACCCTAAAATTCCAATGAAAATCTCGAGCATTAGCTCCAAACCTTTCGAAAGAGTGTACCTAGATGTTGTAGGACCTCTCCCAATTTCTCATTCTGGAAACAAATACATCCTTATATTTCAAGACGACCTCTCAAAATTTTCTGAGGCTATTCCCATAGTCGATACCGAGTCTAAGACATTAGCGGAAGCCTTCATGACAACGATAGTTTGTCGACATGGTATTCCAGAAAGTATCCTCACAGATCATGGTTTCATCCTCATAAGTGGCATGTTCGCCGAGGTATCTAAATTGCTGAGAATTAATAGGCTCAAAACTACTCCATATCATCCTCAAACGAATGGTGCATTGGAGAGAAGCCACAGGACCTTAGCAGAATATCTCCGATCTTATGTAGCAAAAGATCCACAAGACTGGGATACATGGATTCCTTATGCCATGTTTGTATACAATACTACCCCTCATTCGAGTACTAATTATACACCTCGCAAACTCCTTTACGGATTCCCAGCCGAAATTCCAAACAATTTGACATCTTCTCCAACCATTTGCTATAATTACGACAATTATGCAAACGAGTTAAAAGCGCGTCTACAGCATAGCTTCATAATAGCTAAAGACATAGCCATGGCCAATAAAGAAAAATCAAAATTGCAATACGACAAAAGCTCCGTCCAAAAATCATTTAATACTGGTGATATAGTCTTACTGAAAAGCAGAGTGAGAGATAATAAGTTCTCACCACTATGGTCAGTTGCGTATGAGATAATGGAGATTAATTCCCCGAAAATTCCACTATTAAAATCAATAATAACAATAAAAGAGTCCATAAAAATGACCTAAAACTGTTCTCAGAGTAAAAACTTTATCATCTTCAAACATCATTCCAAAATGATGCATATAGCATTCATTATAATTTTCATCCCCATAATCCACGGCTCAGGAGTGGAAGTGAAACAGCTAAATGCTAGCGCGGGCATTTACTTCGAAGAAATCAGCAGAGCCAATTTCTACACAATCAAATGGAAAATCGTAATTTACTACGAGTGAGAAAACTTCAAATCTGAATTCAGGAATATGCATTTCATCGCACACCAGATTACAGCAATCTGTCAGAAACTCAATAAAAATTCAGCGATGGCCAACACTTCTAACGGTACGTTTCTGCAAATTAGTCTTATATTAGTAAATATAGAATATAAAAATATGCTCCTAGTAACACAAAGCAGGAAACAAGGAGCCTTATTTATTGCAATAGGGTAAAATTTCCAAAGCTGTCTTCGGTACAATAGACGAAGATGACGCCAAAGTTTATGATGAGCAAATCCGTAATCTCACGCTAAACCAAAACTCCCTCCTATCACTTATGAAAAGCCAAACCGCAATAGTTGAAGCAGCCGCAAACATTTTCAACAAAACTAAAGCCGCAATTGAAAAGGAATTCATGTTCATGCATAAAAAACTAATATCAGTGCAGATAGCCACATCATTGATGAAAAATAGGTCACTTGATAACAAAATATCAATTGAACTGTCATCGCTCATTTCACCAGTCTCACTAATGGCATTCAGATACCAAAATACCCAGGCAGAATTAATAGATCTTCTAACGGATTCAAGGCATGGAAAATTTCATCCTATACTAATAACTCCTAGAAAAATAGAAGAATTTTTATCAAATATCAGGAAAGAAATACCAAATACAATGATGCTTCCCATAAATCCCAGAGAAAATACATTATCACAAATTTATAAATTAAGTACAATCTCTGCGAACATTTTCAACAACAAAATAATTATAGAACTCAGAATCCCCGTTCCTTTCAAGGAACCATATCAAATCTTTAAAACAATACCATTGCCTACTATCCTTAAAAAATCGCTCGTATATATTGAGCCATCAAAGGAATATATGCTAATCGACTACTATCGCGAAGACTATCTATATAAAATACTATACACTTCGGAAAGTTCGTTTGGACTTAAAATCTGCTTTGAAATTATATTTAGTTTTGCAAGTAAGACAGCTTCTACTATATTTGACAAATGATTATGTAAAATTTTGATATTGTAATTTATTTGGTTCAGAAATTTAAAGTGGTTAAAGTTCTTCTTTAATTTGGTTGTTAATTAAATTTTGATTTTGTTTGAGATAGTATGTGATTGTTTCTTGTTGTGTTTTTATGTGGCTTGTTGTATTCTCGAATCTCTTGATCATTCCGTTGTTTATATATGATTGCTGGTTAATTTCGTTTTCTAATTTTGATTGGTTTGACATTAGTATTTCGATTTCTTGATTGAGACGTTCGGCGTCGTTTGCGTCCATATTACCTGTAATGAATTTTATAGCTGTTCCCAAGCCGTTTATGATACCTATTTTTGATCTTTCTCTTGGAAGAAGGGTTTGCAGTTTTGTTTTTAATTCGTTTAATTTAATCCAAGTTGTAGTTAGTGTAATCTTAAGTTCATCTATATGGTCTAGGTTGTTAACAGCGTCCTGTAATATATCTATCGTTTCCTTGTACGTTTGTAGTTTAATAATATGTAGAAAGTCATTATGTCCTTCTATTAGTCTACCTGTCCCTAGTTTCAGAGGCAAAAGTCCTTGGTTGTTCCGTAAATCGTGGACTTCCAATTTCTGGCCTAGTGTCATTGCTGTCCTGAAATTTTCGTCTTCGTTTAAGTTTTGTCTTATGTAGATTTTGTTTGTTTGTATAAATAATAGTAATTTTATTATTTTTCTTTACTCTATGTTTAGTAAACCTAGGTGTACTTTTATTTCTCCTGCATTCTTTTCTAAATACGGGCTCGTTTTTTTTAAAATCTATGGGTTCATCTCTGTTTTCGTTTAATTTTTCTATATTTTTATTTGTTAAAGATTCTATGTGGGCTTTTATGGAGGGATATAGTTCCTTTTGAAATTTATTGGGTTTCTAAAGATATTCGTGTCCTGTATTGAAGTTAATGTTTTTGTTAAATTTATAGGTTCTACCATAAAATATTTCGTAGGGTGTGTACTTCGTTGCTGAATGAATAGCATTGTTATAAGTAATAAGGGTTTCTGAGAGGATTTTATTATGATCTAACTCATATTTGTTTTCTTTGTATTTTTGGAGTATTATGCGATAAATTTCCGTAAGTGTGGAATGTAGTCTTTCGACTGGTGAATTACTGCTTGTTTGTTGAAAGGAAGTCTGGTGAAGCACGATATTGTATTGATTGCAGAAATCCTTAAAAATGTTGGCAGTGAATTCTGATACTATTTTTGATGGCAGGCCGTGTAGGCTTATGAAGTGTTTTATCGCTTTTACAGCGTTTACGCTAGTTCGGGCAGTTAAATTATAGGCAGAAGCGAATTTTGAAAAGTTATCTAAAAGTGTTAGAATTTGGTTACTATTAATCGTATATATATCGAGGTTTCAATGGTTGTTCTGGTTATTCGAATTTTAATTTTAAGGGTTGCCGATCGTATTTTAGTTTGCTGCAAGCTTCGCAGTTGTTAATGGATTGAGCTATTTTATTTTTCATAAATGGGAAGTAATATTGTCTTTTTAGATGCCTCAATGTTTCGTTTATTCCTCGGTGGTTATATTTTAAGTGATAGTCTTGTATGAGTTTGTCCTGTTCGTCATTTTCAGTTACGTCAATCATTAATTCGGTACATCGAACCATTTTGAAAACTTTGCTATTGGAGAAAGATTTTGAGTATACACTTTGTACTATTTTAAATGTGTCATCGTCTGTGTAGATTGCTGACAGTTTATTGGGGGCTACATATTCTTTGAACAATTGTGTGATACTATCCTCCGTGAACTGGGGTGAACGAAATATTCTTCTGTGTTTGTTACGAAATATTACTTCAACGGAAGTTGGGGGCGTTTTATCAGTTTTATTGAAAATAATTTGAAGGTTTCTGGGGGTAAATTTTCTTGTCCGACATTGATCTCAGTCACTCTATTCCCATTAACTGGTTTGTTATCCTCAGGGATAATGACTCGGCTCAAAGCGTCAGCATTGGAGTTCGTACTTCCTTTTTTATATAATATTTTATAGTCGAACTTTTCAAGTTTTAACCTCCACCTGACTAGTTTTGAGTTGGGATCCTTTAAGTTCATCAACCATGTCAATGGTTTATGGTCGGTGCCAATCGTGAAGCTCTTACCATACCGGTATGGTCTAAAATACTTTGTGGCCCAACCGATGGCCAAGAGTTCCTTCTCGATTGTTGAATAATTTATTTCTGAAGTAGTCAAAGTCCTACTGGCGTAGCAAACTGGTTTATCTCTCCAAATTGGGCCTTGTGATAGGACGGCACCTATTGCGTATTTGCTAGCATCAGTGGTAAGGATGAAATCTTTTGTAAAATCCGGGTATTGAAGAATCGGGTCATTTAGAAACAGGTCTTTACAATGCTCGAAGCTTAGAATGTACCTTTGGTTTAGCTCAATAGTTTTTCCCTTTTTGAGGCATTCCGTAAGTGGTTTGGTAAGTTTTGCAAAATCCTTTATGAACTTCCGGTAATATCCAAAAGCCCTAAAAAGGATTTTATTTCCTTCTGTGTTCGAGGGATTGGAAATTCTTTAATAGCTCTTACTTTATCTGGGTTGGGTTTAACGCTTTCAGTGGTTATAAGGTGTCCCAGGAAGGAAACGTCCTTATGCATGAACTCGGGTTTGTCAAGTTGCACTTTAAAGCTTGCTTCTCTTAGCGTCTGAAATACTTTTCTTAGGGATTCGACATGTTCTTGCAGTGATGTCGAGAAAATAATAATGTCGTCTAGGTATACAAGGCATATTTTCCCTTGTAGCTCTTTTAGAACATTATCCATCACGCGTTGAAACGTGGAAAAGGCATTCGGACGTACTCGTAATGCCCGCCTTCGACCGCAAATACCGATTTGCAAATGTCTTTAGGGTCCATTTCAATTTGGTGGAACCCACTGGCTAGATCTAATGTGGTGAAATACATAGATCTCCCTAGTTTGTCGAGTATTTCCGTGATATTCGGTAATGGATATCGATCACTGATAGTTTTTTCGTTCAGCTTTCGATAGTCGATTACTAGGCGCCATTATTGTTTGCCGCTAGCGTCCTTCTTTTTTGGAACTATCCAAACGGGTGAGTTCCAAGAAGAGTAGCTTGGGCGAATGATACCTTGTTCGAGCATCTCGCTTAGTTGGTGTCTGACCTCTTCTTTTTGGGCATATGAATACCTATACGATTTCGTATATATAGGTTTTTCATCTGTCGTTGAAATCCTGTGTTTAATTTGGTTAGTGAAGTTTAGGTTTTGTCCTTCTCGGAAGAATATGTCGTCGTATTCTCGATATATTCGAAATAAATTGTCCTTTTCATCTGCATTCAAATGTGAAGCATGAAGCAAATTCGTTATATCTTCTCGGGAAATATTGGGATTAGGACATTCAATGTTGAAATTATTTATTTCGACGTACTTCGATTTAAAGGGTTCTACCTTTAATGGCTGTTCTTGGAGTATGTCTTGGGGTGTTTTTGTTTTATTTACTATTTCTACGGATGTATACCAGTCTTTCGATTGGTAAATTCCCTCGGAAGTATAAACTCCTGGCTTAATGGCAGTTTTTTTAATATAGATATCTCCATTTTCAACATCGACTGGAAGATTAGCGATAATTTTGGATAATTTTTCCGGAATAATATATTTCTTAGACATGTAGTTCGGTTGAAGATGTAGCGGTAACGAGGCATTTTTTGTTTTAAGAATTTTATTTCCAAGGTCTATTGTGGCTCCAAAGGCTGTAACCGTGTCGAGCCCTAGCAGTCCGTCAAAATATCCATGAAAATGAAAATCAGAAAAGTACTTACACCCGGTTGGTCGAATTCCAGAAAATTTTGTAGAGTAATTTGTTTATTTAACTTATGATGGTTGAGTATAGTAGTGATAACTATTGGCTCTATATCGACAAGATCTTTAGGGTGTACGTATTCGGGATTTATGAATGAAGCTGATGCTCCTGTGTCGATTAGGATCTTAAGTGGGCGCCCATATGGAGAAGAAATATTGACATATGGGAGGACAGATCCATGCTTATTAACATCTATGTATCCAACTGGTTCTGCGAGGCTACTTGACAAAAATTTGAATCATCTATTTCACAATTTGGATCTTGTTGGTCAAGATTGTTACTATCTGTTTCGTAGTTGTAAATATGGTCCGTATATTGAGGATCATAATATTGATCTAATTGTTGATAAATCAGATTTTCGCTCCGATCAGGCTCTGTTGCAGAAGAGACATTGACATTATATCAGTGCTTGTAAATCTAGGAACTGCATGTCTGAATGGAATGTTTTGAGTGGGTCTATTTTGATGTAAGGTGGGGTAGCGATATTGTCGAGTATTTGTGGAACTGGTATCCATCGGCTCTAGGTTTAGCAGATTTTTATTACTTACTGCGCTGCCAAACGAGTTATTTCTTTGTTGAACTGATTGGTTGAAAGAATTATTTTGGAATTGCTATTGAGGAAATCTATATTGAGCTGATCTGGGAGCTGGAACGGAATTATTGAAGTTCGAGAAAGCAGGTCTATTTTGATATTGAGGAGAATAGGAAGAGTTTGGTGTTCTATTATACACTGCAGGTGCAAGTCCTGTTTGTGGTGCTGAACGGTACCAAGTATTTGAGGGTGGCGTTTTCGCCATAGAAACATTTTGATGCGGTGCTCTCGTTGCTGATAAAAGTGAGGTATTTGCTCTTGAATTTTGGGTAAATTTAGAGACAGAGCTTTCATATCTGGAATACGATACATTTTGTTCTTTCATGCAATATGCGAATGCATTGGCCAGAGTATCCGGCTTCATTGCTCTTACAATTGAACCCAAGGGTTCTCTCAGACCTGACAAAAACACATTTAGGCACATTTCTGTGTATAGATCACGTTTTGACTGCATAACACTTTTGTCACTTTCGTGTATTTGTATATGATTCTTTATGGTGGCTAGTATCTCGATTATCTCACTATAGAAGCGTTCAACTGGTTTATTGGATTGTTTGATTGCATGAAGATCTCTGATAAGCGAGGTTTCGTTCCGCTTATCTGAATAATGAAGGATCAAGTTATGTTTTATTTCGGTCAAAACTAGTTGAGTTCCGTACATGTTCAATACTTCATTTGCAGGTCCATCGATTTTATTTCGGATGGCCCTAAGCAACAATTGAGCATAAGGCGTACCTTCCGTGCAGGAAATTAATGATCGAATTTCTTCCACATTATTCAAGAATTCAAATAGTAACCGTGGATTACCGTCAAACTTGGGTAGGTCTTTGATCACATCGGGTACACGAAGTGAATTAAATATGTCGGTTGGTGTGATTGCAGGATTCTGAGCGCTTACGTTCGCCCTTGTATTATTAGCAGGCATTTTAGAACAATCAGGATGATTTAAGCGATTCGAGTTATATTCTGTGTATCTGATACACTTGCTTCAATTTCTTTGTTAGTTCCTAATATTGACCACTCACTTTCTTCTTCACTTTCAATTTCTGAAATTTCGGAAAGCCTTTCGAGAGAAAAGAATCTTTTTAATCTGTTATATCGGTCTCGTTTAATTGATTTATTTTTTGATTTAGTGTGTTTAAACGACATTAACGAACACTCACTTTCTTAATGTAATATCTTTAAATTAATTTCGTGTTTCACTTTTGATGATCGATAGAAAATAGAAATCACTTTATTTATATATATATTTAGAAAGAAACGAAAATATATTTTTATTTCTAAATGGCATCAACAATATAAATGTATTTATGTATTGAAAATTAAATAGGAAAATGCATTGAAGGGAAATATTCAAAATTACTTACAATACCACAAGAATCAAGATCATCATCATTTTACTTGATTTGCAACATACGATATTCTTTCGTTTATTTGATGTTCTCGTGATCTTTAAAAATTGTGGTGACGATATTCCTTCGTCGAGTCGAGATTTTATGCGTAGGATTCTTGACGAATATGTTGCAGCGGCGATATTCTTTCGTCGGTTAACGCAACACTTAATTATTCCCTTTTTTTGAAGAAATCCGTTAAGACTGCGCCAGTTAAAGTCTCTACTTGCAACTTTTATAAAAACAAATAAGATTTACTTTCCGTGATAATAATTTTTATTTTACATGTCTTCACAACTTGAGTACAAAACTTAATGCCGTTACTCTACATACCGAAATTCTATCCTAGCCTGCTTTTTACAATTATTTTGCTAACACTAGAAGAAATTGTGACTGCAAGTAATTCTTAATAATTTTCTGGGTAACTGCTGACATAAAATTTAAATGAACTTTAATGAACTTTATACAATGCTAAGTAAACGATTTATTATTTGTTGGGTATGTAGAGATTGTTTATAGTTATGTAGGTATGTAACTCGCGCGTGGGTATAATTATAAAGAAAACTCAGCACAATAATTCCTTTTAGTTTTTATTAGCCTTATTTGATATTTTCTAATTTATTCCACATAAAAGTTATCAGATCGTTTTCTGATAATTCACAATTATATTTTATATTGCTTGATTTCTTGATACTTCACAATTAAATTAATTAAATTCTATTTCGATTGATTCGTTGATACTTCACGATTAAATTCTATTTCGATACATTCGGTGATATTTCACAATTAAATTTTTATTTCGATTTATTTTATATACTATACAATTATATTTTGTTTCGATTGATGTTTTGATAGTTCACAATTATATTTTCTTTCTATTGATTTTTTTTGATACCTCACAATTATATTTTATTTCGTTTGATTTTTTGATACTTCACAATTATATTTTGTTTCGATTGATTTTTCGATACCTCAGAATTATATTTTATTTCGATTGATTTTCGGATACTTCATAATTATATTTTAATTCGATTTATTTCTTAACGTTACCCGCTTCCTAAACTAACTCGCCCGGTGGTTGAAAGAAAAACTCCTCGAGGTTTGGGATAATTGCACCCAGGTACCCGTGATATTTTTAAAAGCCTTTTCATTACCTTTTGCTTTGTGTGTATAGGTATGCATGAAATCTGATATGCACTTGTGGCTTGAAAAAGTAATATTTTTAGGTGATAAGAATAATTATGTGTATGTATGTACATACGATTAAGTTTTATGAATTTAGGGAAAGGAAACTGTGTGTATGTAGATTATTTAGCAGAAAAGCTGTATGTAGGTATGTACATAGTACTGCCTGTAGGTAAGTATACATGCCGTGTGAACGGAATGTATGACTGATAACAAAATGCAATTTATGCTAAATTGCATTTTGTTGCAGTACGTAAATGCATTTTTAAATGCATTTGAAGTATAATTTAGTTTATTTTTTTAAACAAAATGAATTTTACCTTTCAGGGTGAAATTTGTATTACATCGATATATTGCATAGGGCGATATATCGGTGTGTTTAGACTTATGCTTATGATTCGGGTCATAAGTACCTGGGTCACAACAGAAGGACAAGCGTTCCGTTAGAGATGCTCAGCTGGCGGGATGATGAGGGCAGTTTGTAGAGGTCTACGACACCACAGGCTGCCCTCGCGGGACGCTATAACGGTATCGAAATTTTTTTTCGGTCGTTCGACTTCTTATTTTAATTCGGCTTCGTTCTGTGTAATAATTTGCAAAATTTGTATGTTGAAAATTCGTTCGTTTCAGGTAATCATTTTGTATTACATTGTTTTGGAAATTTTAAGCTTCTTGGAACTGCCTCTTACCCAATTTTCAAAATTGGGATTTTTAGATTTTTGTCTACCTTATAGACCTTTTTCAAAATTCTTGCATCCGTTGTTTAGTCTCTTTTGAGAAATTTGTGTCATTTTTGTTGTATATTGCTTTTATAAATTGTTCTAATTGTTCTTATTTGTGTATATTGACTGTTTATAACTTAGTATAGCTAGCGTCTTTTGTACGGAAAAGTGGAAAAAAAGTGAGAAAAAGTATTGCGAAATCATCAATTTGTTGATTTTTTGTTCTTTTTCTCACAGGACGTTTTCAAATAAATTTTATTAACAGTATTGATACTATGATTCAAAAAAATATTAAATATAGCAAAGAAGTTGTACATACAATATTTCTCGTTCGCAATTATAACACATTTTTCGATATACTGTGTGCGAACTAACGACTCAATTAAAGGTTAATAGTTGTTTGAAATCAGTAATCGCTACTCATGGATTTACGGTTTACTCGAGAAGTTCACTCATGATGTCTGTTGAAAATTAATACATGTGTATATATAAATACCTACACAAATAAAAATTGAAAAAAAAGAGTCGAACAAAACATTGAAAATTTAAAAAAAAACAAGTGAAAAAAGCTAGAATTGGTATAAAACCAATTCTTATGATACTCTAGAGGAATGCCCGTATGAAATTTCGTATTGTCACCCTTCTGTGCAAGTTTGATTTTTTAAGTGAATTTTCGCAAATATTTCTAGAACGGTTTGTCGGACAGAAAAAATGATTATAACCAATTTTATACGATTTCGTATTCTGAAGAAATTTTTAGTACAATAAAAATGGTTTCACAGTATACGTAAAAAACCTAAATTTTTATATGGCAACACAAACAAGGAGTTGCCCGATTTAGTCCATTTTTGAAATTTTATTTGCTAGTACAATGAAAATACCATGTACCAAATTTCAGCTCTCTATGACGATGCGTTCTCAGGCAGTGTCCACATATATAGTGGAAAACGAAGGTTTTGTATGGTAACCCCACGAAGGAGCTGCCCGATTTGTCTCATTTTCGTACATAATTTTACTTGTTTCTTTTAAAGTTCGTGAACAAAATTTCAGCTCTCTAGCTGTATGCGTTCTCGAGTTATCGTGCGCACAGGCGGACGGACGGGCATGCAAAAATCAAAATAACTTTTAATATTATGCGTGGGTCCATTTTGATCATTATTTGGAGGTATTAGAAACGGAATGACAAACTTAGTATACCCCGTAGATTTCATCTAGGGTATAAAAATAGGAATTTTGTTTTAAAATAGCAACTTATCTGCACTTGTATTGCTCTTTGAACAATTTTTTTAACTTCTCGGTAGGATGTCTACTTGTACTGTTGCTTGAATTAATAATTTGAGTTTTTTGCGTACTTCAGTGGTTATGCTTTTGTTAATAATAGTATAATTGCTGTAACGCAGAAATATAAAATATAATCTTATGTTGAATGGTATATTTAATTTAAAATAATATATTCAGCAGATAACGAGTTATTTGAAAAAAATCTCAAGTTTATATGTGTCAAAATATTAGAGAGCCTATTTCCATAAAAAAATATATTATTATTCATAAATTCATATAAAGGTACATATACATACATACATATACATATCATATACTAGTACCAATAGAAACTGTTTAAGGAAAATTACATTCTGGAAAGTTCAAAGAGATAAGAGAAAAAATGAATATAAATATAATATGAAGAAGCAGAAAGAGTACACGTTAAGTCAACATCCAGAAGATTACTTAGCACTAATTACAGAAAATATGAGATTAAAATCTACTTAAGCACAAGTTCATGTTGGCTCAATCGAAGAAAAAAAATAGGAATTAAACAACATATGATACAGGATGCCTCTTAAACGCACTAAGAGTGCCTGCGCGTTGAACGCTATATTGAAGAGCGTTCCTTAATCGAAAAGCCTGGACAAAGTGGGAACCCTTCAAAATAGATGTACGGTAGCGGTTAATCAAAAGGTTGTGACCTCTCCGAGATTGTAGAAAATTAATATATTCTGCCAGATAACTAGGTGCATCATTTTGAATAATTAAAAAAAAAAAAAAAAAAAAAAAAAAAAAAAAAAAAAAAAGTTTGACATGAGCTATAAGAGAGCAGCCTACTAATTTATTTCTCAAAGGTATAATATTATACAGTCATTAAATTCCACCTCTAGTTTCCTGCGGCAGACAGATTCAACACGACTAAAGAGTAGTCGTCAACTAGAGAAATACTGTAGGAGGAGAGTTTCTATCACCTTCTGACGCATACTAACACTTATATTGCTGGTAAATAACCACAAGCGACGTAAATTGTAGACAAAAAAGCACTCATGTGGCCACAACATTTCATATGAATATTAAGGATAATTCCACGATTACGTACCTTATCGACAAATGGCAAGATATTCCTTCGTAACCAAACAGAGGAAAGAGTTGATCTTTGAAGCCCAAAGCCTTGCACTGTGACTTTTCAGCATTTAGCCTTAATTTGTTCGATATGGGCCACTGCAAAATTCTATCCAAATCTCTGTTAATACACTCTACACAATCTTCCATAAGCCGAACTGGTCAACTCAAATAGATCTGCACATTATCTGCATAAATATGTATGCGTACATCTTGTAAAACTTTCGGAAGATCATTAGTCTAAGCAGAAGAAGACCAAGTGCAGATCCTTGGGGTATGCCTTAAACTAATGGAAGTAAATCAGACGATATGCCAATATCAAGTAAAACCCTCGGAAACCTATGAGAGAGGAAGTTAAAAATCAACCGAAGAGCAAATGAAGACGAATCGAAATTATCTAAAAGCTTACAGAAAATCTTGTATAAAAAGAATGAGTATCACTGTTCTGCGCTCATTTAGATAAAGACTGTTAGCAATACTCCCAGTATAGGATGCTGGAAAATAAATATAAGTAATAAAACAATTTGAATAAATAAAGATGGGTAATAATCGGGTTAAGTTCTTTCCGTATGGTTTTGTTAGTCAAGACTTAATATCGGTTCTAATCTGCCGATCTGTCTTGTTGACTTCTTAAGACGCAAGTGAGTTAATGCGTACAGCAGCACGCTATTTATAGCTGTGACAAGCATTGGCTAAATGTCAGCTCGGGTCTGTTGATGGCTTTCCCGTTGAAGCCATGTAGTGCCATATGGTTGACATGGACAGCTCTTGTTAATCTTGATAACTGTTGTCACTGTCAGGAGAAATTTTGTGGAGGATGATAAATTTTTTCAATTTTAGGGTTCCATACCCAAAGGCTAACAACGGGAACCCTATTACTAAGACTTTGCTGCCCGTCCGTTAGAGGTAGACAGTTGAAATTTTCACAGAGTGTGTACTGCCGCTATAACTACAAATAATAAAAATAAAATTAAATTAAAAATTAAAGGGGGCCCCCATACAAGAAACGTGATTGTTTCGACTTTTTTCCTCGTTTTATTCTCATTCATTATTATTATCATAAGTAGGCATATCATTTTTTCAAATGACAGCATTATTATTATTTTTTCAAATGAAAGCATTATTGTTTCACATGACGCCTACTCTCATTTGAAAAAATAAATAAAAAGCACATAATGAGTAATAAATTTTGTACGCTGGTACGGAACCCTTCGTACGCGAGTTCGACTCGCACTTGGCCGGTTACTAAAAATTATTGGTTGTATGTGTTAATTTTTTTTTTATTTTTTCAGATCAACAAATGAACGAATTGTGGTACTACACTAGAGCAATATTCAAGTATGGTAAGTTTTGTTTTAAGTTAAAGTAATGATCTTTAACAACTATTTGCATTTTTGTAATATTTGCCTTTTTGTTTATTTTTAGATTAAGTACACCGTACATTGCGGGACAGAGGAACACACTTTTCAGTAATATTATAAATAAATGATTATGTTAATTAAAACAAGTTCAACTTGCTAAGCAATGCAATACTATTTTATTACATCTTTAGTGTTTCTAATCGATCTAATTATGAATGTGTACAGTTGTTCGAAATAAAGGATTTTCACAGCCTGTTCAAAATTTGTGCCATTTTTCAAGCAAGAACGCTCCATTCTTATTACAATGTCGGTGATGGTACAGAACAATTTGTATTAATAATAAGTAATTAAGTACATATTACTAAATTCTTATACCTACATACAGTTAGAGTTCCGAATTAACAAAAAACTTAATGTATTTAAATAAAGAAGATTATGTATTTAAAAGGAGAGTTTATTTCCTTTCAAGTTATTATGTGTAAACGAATGCCTCCCCTAAACATTTATGTAGATGGCTTTCAAAATTGGAATAGTTAGTCAGGCTTTTATTTGTGTATATATTTATGAGCGCTACTCGTATATCGTTAAATAGTTGACCTATATTAGTTGACTTGAACGTCGTTAAGGCAAAAGTAATTCAATCAACAGTATATACTTTCATAGGCAAGTACATATATATAATTAAAACCCTAAATTGAAACGTAGTGCTCCACTTCACGGCAATTAAAAGGTAATTTTGTGCTTAACTCATCCGGAAGCACTCAGTAAGTAGCGGATAGTACTTTGATCAGATATACAAGCTTAAATTTTGATTTGGAAGTTAAGTGTAAAACAGAACGTAATGCGAAGGACAAATAAGAATCCAAATGGTATTACGTAACAATTTTAGAAGTATTAATTAAAGCATTAATTTAAGCTTTTGCAGGGAAAAGGTTTTCCCGAAATCAAAGCAATTGTCTGTGTAGTGGTCCATGTATTAAGGAAAACTGTAAAGACTTCTGCAACACTTCTTCTCTTCATGGACTTAAGTTTGTAGGAAACCCGGAACTATCCCTTTTTGAAAGGTAATTAAACAGTACTTTAATGTATATTTTTGAAAGAAAATTTAAAACCTGTAACAGTTAAATAGTAAAAACTGTAATAGTTAAATAGTATATCTTCATATTCAGAGCGATGTAACAGTGAATGAATATGTTTGTTTGAAAATCAAATTTCCTTCGTGTTTTGTAAATATCCTATAACTTTTGAATATGTACCTTTATGTCGATGCTTAAATATTTATAAGATAATCGTTGGAGTACCTACTATTTGGAACTGATTTTTTTTTAACTACACTAATGTAATTTTAAAATCATGGCTTGAATACAAGCTCTTTATATTTACTTCGGTTTAAAATAACCCACGATACTTCAATTTATGTTTTGGCATAGCATATTTTGTAAACATATCCAGAGGAAATGATTTGAAAATCACAGAAGAAAATTTCGCAATATTTAACATTTATTTATCTATTTTCGGTAGATTTGATAATGAAGAGGTGTAAAGGTTTGTAATTTGTGTATAAAGTCTGATAGGTATTTTTGAACTGAAGGGTTTAGGCACAAAAAATAAATAGCACAAAGAAAAAAGTTAGAAGTGGCCTAAGACCAATACTTACGATACCGTATGTACTTTCGTATGGTTACCCCTCTGTGCAAGTTTTGTTGTTACGGTGAACGTCGCATCGATTTGTAGAACGGTTCGTCGGACAGTAAAAATTATTATAAACAATTTCATATGATTTTACATTCTGAAAAGCTTTCGAGTAGAATGAAAGCGTGGAAGAGTGATCGTTTTCACATTATACCAAGAAAAAAAAAGAAATTTTTGTATGGCAGCACCAAGAAGGTTTGCCCGATTTAGTACATTTTTTAAATAGCATTTACTATTTCTATGAAAACGCCGTGTAAAACTCAGCTCTCTACGTCGACGTGTTATCAGGTAGTGCCTAATATATAGTGAAATGCGAAATTTTTGTATGGAAATCCTATGAAATCTTTGTCCCATTTTGAACTTAAATTTATATTGTATTTTTTTTTTTTATAAAGGCTGTGTACAAAATTTCATCTCGCTAAGTACTCATCTTTTTCAACATGCAAAAATCTAAATCACTTTTAATATTATGCGTGGGAGTTGAATCCATTTTACCCTAGGAGCATTATTTCTATGCGTTACAAACGGAATGACAAAGTTGGTATACCCTATGGTCTTATCTAGGGTATAAAGGCGATATAGCCTGGAAACAGATAAAGGTTCGAAGATGCTCCCCACCACTCGCAAATATCAAAAGCACAAAATTAATTATATAAATATGTGTCGAACAGATAAACGAGTGGTAGCCACTTGCAACGTAGAAAGTCAAATTGTTTTAAATTATTTATTTTGTTTTGGTTTGTAAATTGTGGAAGTGAAAAACCTCTAAGTCATCCATTTTAGTTAGTAAAAATAGGGAAATACATTTTGGTCAAATTGGCGAATTCATCACAAATTGTAACTTATCGAAATACAGGAATTAAAGCCCTACGAACTGTACAGATACGGAAGTGTGACATTTTCTTTATATTATTAAGCCAAGCACAAGAAGAGAGATTGACAGATTACAGAGCCCTATGATACACCAGCATTTATAAGGTGAGGCTCTGATGAAACGCCATCGAATACAACCTGCTTTAGGCGAAGAGATAAATTTTCTCAATCCATAATAGAAGAGGAGGGGGAGATCGAATGCGTTAAGAGTGACTAAAAGGGTTGGATGCCAGAATCTATCAAAGACCTAGGGGTAACGATTATGAAGACTAGATTTCCAACTACCGTAAGAAAGATCTGCTAGTTTCTAGATGGGATTCTAGTCCGGAAGTCATATTGGCAACATTGATGTGTTGATTGGTTTCTAGATACTTCATTGATTTCGAGTTAACAATGGATTCAAAATCCTTTAAAAGAATCGTAGAGATGTGTCGTTCCGATGAATTTTCGGAACCGGATCCACTGTTCTTTCGTAAGTCAATTAAAGGAAAGATGTTGTTAGTTCAGCAGATTTTTTAGAATAGTACTAAGAACTAATAACATAGCTTCTAGTTAGAAATATAAGCAAATAGAATTTAGAGAACCTTTCATCAGTAAGTACTTGGACAAGCTTTGCACAAAGCATTTTCCCATGTGTTGATGGTGGTATACAAAGCCTCGCTTTTATCAATTGTAACAGAAATTAAACGTAAAAACAACGCGGTTCAGTTTCACCAACAAATAAAAAACCCAAGGCCGGTCAGTGGGATTTTCTGATTTTGTTTTATACAACTGATAAAAACGGGATGATACAGGCGATGCGCACCTTTGCGTTCCATTACGCATATAAGCTAAATTAAGAAATACCAGACCAGTATTTGTGTTGGGCATAAATTTGCTACTGTAATAGCACATTGTATGCTGCACGCATAACCAGCTAGCAGAATTCATGGAGGAGCAGTCGATTTATTCTAGGAGAGCAAATATATCGACATTTCTACACGCTGTCATTCATCCATCACTCAAGTTTCTACTTGTTACTGTTTTTTCTTTCCTTTTATCTAATTTTCTCTGCATTTTGCGTACTTTGACTCACTACCTTTTCAGCCAAGAAGGGTAATTTTGGTTTCACTCGTATACTGTACTGCCCGTAGTTAGAGAGTACATGCAATAAATGAAGATTGTTGTGAAAATTGTACCACTGGGGTAAAGCTCGAGGTTTTATTCATTTATTCACTGAATATACACTTCATATTTACACTAAATGTTTCAAGCTCAGAAATACACGACTTAGATATATTTTATAGTAAAAGAAACTGAAACCAATATTCAATAAATGATTAAGATATTAATTTGATTTATAAATCAGTTGCAATTGACTTGTACTCACCTGATCGATATTTGGCAGCTGATTTACTTGACTTTTTATTTGATTGAGTTTTTGGAGTAGGATTTTCTTTATTGCAGTCGATATCCGCAATAAAGTGGCTTAAAGTGAATGTTAGTATGTATTGTTACAGGATTTTTTCGAATTTGTTCCAAATGTTCTTCCTTCTTTGTATCTAGTCACGCGCAGAGTTTTACGTACCGTCGTGACAAACGAACGCTTTCCGTTATGGGGCCCGTTAGCTCTATCACCTGGCCGAGCGGTCACCGTGGCGTAGAGTGGAGTTCAGGTGCCCCAATATTCGATCAGTGCAAACTTAATGGACAACAAGAGAAGAGAGAGTTTTACCTGGGTTTCGAGCTTCTACTTCGCCTAACGTGCTTCCTTCCTCTCCAAAAGAACAATAGGATGAGCTGTCGGGTCCTTGTATAGAACTTTATTCTCGCTGCTTTTCCAGTTTAGTTTATTCTTTTCCTCCCTTTTTTTTCCTTCCTTTAAAACAAAACAAAAAAACAACTTTTTAATTTTGACTTTAAATAAAACTTTTTTCTTTTTATTCTTTTCTAATTTTTCGGTTTTTAGTTTTTAGTTAGTTTTTAGTTTTTATCAGACCTCTTTCGACAAGACTCAGTTTTACAATCATGGCGCCTTTTTCATCTTTACTTTACCTAACCCTAACTTTCATGTGCTTTTCTAATCTGACCTAAACTTATCTGGCGACCTCTCGTTGACCCTAGCTTAGCATTTTTGTCGTGGAACAGTTCTGATATAATTTTATCCCAATCTTAAATTACTATCATTTAATTTAGATTTCGTTTTAATAGTTTTTTAATTTTGACAAATTTTGAGCTAAGTTCTAGTTGACATTTACTTTAGATTTCATTTTAATAGTTTTTAATTTTGACAATTACCTTTAGATTTTATTTTAATTATTTTTAAGTTTGACAAAGTTTGAACTAAGTACTAGTTGACTTTAGATTTCATTTCAATAGTTTTCAATTTCAACAATTCTTGAACCAACTATTAGTTGACATTTACTTTAGATTCCGTTTTAGGACTCGTTAAGTGTCGGTTTATTTCTGGGTTTTTATTCGTTTATACTTGCCAACGTGGTTCGTACTTTCTTTTGTTTTTCTTTTCAAAAAAAAAAAAAATCCATGTTTGGCAGCTTATTTATTGACTTATTGACGCTTTATTTAAAAAAATTTGGTGTCAGCTTATTTAATTTTTTATTTTCTATCTTTGCTAGTTTGCTTTGTTTTATAATGTGATTAATGACAGTTTATTTATTGGTTTTTAACCCTCCTATATTTGCGGGCTTAATTTATATTTCAAATACGCAATAAGCTTGTTAAGCCAGTTTTCTTTGTTTTAAAATGTGATTAGTGACAGGTTATTTATTGGTTTTTAACCGTCCTCTATTTGCGGACTTGGTATATATTTCAAATACGCAATAAGCTTGTACTTAATAAGCCAGTTTGCTTTGTCTTAAAATGTGATTAGTGACAGTTTATTTATTGGTTTTTAACTTTCTTATATTTGCGGACTTGGTTTGCATTTCAAATGTGCAATAAGCTTGTACTTACTAATTACTTTTAAATTTTCTATATTTCAACTCGATTCTATTTTAAAATTCAATCGCATTTCTACATTTTTGGGCGGCATTGTACCGGTGAACTTGGGTTGACGTTGGGTTGAGTCCTCACTTAAGTTTGAGGTTCCAATGCTTCCCGCTGTCTACTTCTGTCCTAAAACAGCTGATCTAAATGCCATGTTGGTAGACGACATTCTTTGCGGAGCTTGTATTTGTTATGTAGTGCGCGTTTAGTGGATGTGGAAATCTTTATTCTTATTTGTGCTACTTACAGTAAACCTATTTGCAACTACAATCTCATTACCTTCCGTTTATGAGAGGTTACCGGACAGATGTGTCTATCTTGCATTTTCAGTTGTTGTTTTGTATAGCATAGCACCGCCGGATTGGGCGCTTAATATAGGTAAAATTCCTATTATGGCCACAGTTAATTCCTGCCTGTGCATGCTACTTTTCGTAACCCCTGATTTATTGTAATGCGATGAATATTTCTTATATTGGTCGTCTTATATTTCAAGAGATCTTTTGCCGTGTATGTTCCTGTATCACCAGTTTCAAGTGTCAAGTATATTTCTGTACTTCGGAATCAAATGCTAATGAGAGCTACGCAAGCTCCCCGACTACTATCAGCATTGAGTTTGTCTACCATGGGAGATGATGGAAATTGTTTACCGCTGTCACCCCTTCGCGTTACGAGTCTGAAGGGTGCCTGTGCACCTGCGATAACCCCTTCAAAATTGAAAATCCAGCGTAACTACGAGGAACCTCTAAGTAGTTTTGCTACACTACTCCCCCTCCACAAGCTTCTAGCTCCGTCCAAGCTCCGTCTTATATCTCGTGCGATCCTGTGGTCTTAGTAGGCGCGTATGCCTTGGCCGGGGAGTATTGTCCGGGTCTACGGTGAGATTTATTTGAACTGGAAGACGGGCCGTATTGTTATGTTTACTTCATCCAACAATAACTAAAATGGATAATGAGGTACGCAGAAACAATTCATCATGTAGTAATAAAAAAGCATATCTGGAAGTAGTAAAAAGGGGCTCCCAAGCCCTCCGGACCAAGGTATAATAATTAAATCCAATAACAGCGATCAGGATATTGAAGTCATTAGAAAACACGCCAAAGATAAAATAAACCCTATTGCACTAAAGGTTCCCATCACTGAAGTGAAACCCCTTACCAAAGGTGGGGTTATAATTAAAACAAATTCAATAGATAATGTGACACTTCTTCAGGAGGCTAGCAAAGTACTGGGGTAGAAGTATAGTGCTACGCTCAGCAAGAGAAGAGTTCCTGTTTTATTCATTACAAATCTAGATAAAAAATATACATCGAATTAAGTACCCATAGGTTTACGGTGTTTGTGCATCTACATACTACGCGTATGGTTGGGCAGTTTATCAATGTAGATTGGAGCTCCCACTATGTCCGTGAGGATTTCAATGTCGTGAGATGTTTTAAATGTAAAAGGTATGGCTATATGACTAAAAATTGTGTAAACCACGAAAGTTGTAAAAACTGCTGTGAAAAACAGGAAATTTCAAGTTGCACAAGGAATAAAGCCTCATGTATAAATTGCCAAATGAGAGTAAAAAAAAGTATGACAGCCATAACAGGCGATTGCAGCCACTCAGCAGACAGAAAAAAATCCCCGAAATATCTTAAGCGAGTTGTTGCAGCGAAACCTTGGTCAGAAGACATCATTGGAACCTGAATAAAAATACACACAAAGAATCCCTTCGTCTTCACATAACAAAAAATAATAGATACTTATCTGATATGTTAACACAGATCTTCTACTGTCTTTAATCCACATAGGTAACCTTTTGTTTAAATCTGAAAATAATAGAAATTGCATAATTAGCTTGGTAAAGAAAATTCAGAATGTAGTACAAAACTTACCACAACCGGAGACGAAAATGATTCCAATCACACAAAAAAAAAAAAAAAACACAAGACCTCAATAGATTGCGCTGAACACATATTCATAAAAATAAAAGTAAGAAATATACTTACATTATTAATTCAAGTGTTTTTCCTGCCGATCACCTCAAAAGTCAAATGAGAGCGTGCCTGACGCAATGACGTTATCGATGTTCTATGAGTACTTATATATAGAAATCCGATCAGTTTCGGAGAAGATATACTCAACCGTGGAACCAATAGTTTATGACGACTTTAATATCTAGAAAGAAACCTGAGACAACATTATGTTCTGAGGGGAAGTAGAATTTTTTTTAATATGATCAAAATCCCGTTAGGGTTTATAAATCGAATTTCCCATTGGTTGGTCCTTTCTAGAAAATATAGATAGCGGGTTCATAAGAGGTAAATCTAGAAAATCATAGAACACTTTGGTAAAAGAAAGTAATCGCGATGGGAAGTTGACTCTATCTTTGAGAAAATCTGTTTAAAAATCGAATCTAAATCTTTAAATTAAAACAGAATTTAGAAACCTAGAAATGGCGTCATTAAACTTGGCTAATTTTGAAATGCGGTTACGCTTGAAATCATGTGTAATAAATCGTTGGCGTCTCTGGTGCTTGTGGAATTTTTGATTAAAAATTAGCATATTTCTTGTTGTCGTAATTTGAAGTTGAACATGTAAACGTAGATTTGTATTTGGAAACTAGTATAAATAGACCGTGAACCTTGAAAACGAAGTACTTTGTAAGAAAAAAAAAGTGGATTTTAAAAATATAGTATTGAACTTATTATATGAGGAAATTGTTGTTTTAATTTGTTTATCGAATTTGATTTGTAAAATGAACTTTGGTGTAATGGACGCAAGAACTGAAAGTTTAATTCTAGGCGTCGCTTGAATTTTTTTTTGCTATCGAATTTTGAATTAATTAATTAGTGGAAATCTATTCTCCGGCTAAATATCCTTAGAATCCTGCAAACATTTGTCCTTCGAGCCGGATATTAGTGTCGGTAGGAAGAACTTTTCAGAAAACTAAAAACGGGCGTGCTCTTTCAAGTGAACTTTGAACTTAAACCCTCAAGGTCTCTGAACATATAATGCAAGATACTTAAGTTAAAAAAGTAAATAAAAACTAATTTTTTTGTATTGGCAATGAAGAGAGTATAAAATCACTGAACTCTATTCGGAAAAATTTGGATACAATTTGAAAAAGTCTGGTGAGTCCGTTTCATCTTATTTGTTGCTGCATGGTCATTTTTTTTACAAAATACATATATACAAATACTTAATCTAATATAATGGACAATTTAATAAAGTTGCAAAATCGTAGTAAAAAGTAATCGAGGATTTCTATGCTAGTAACAAAAAGGATGGTAAAGATTGCAGATTAAAACCTTATTATGAAGCAAGAATAACTAATCTAGAGAAGCATTGGGAGGAGTTTAAAAACCGCGATGCTTTATCGGCGACCGCCGAAAATATGAAAAAGGAGCCATATTTTGTAGAAGAAATATACTTCTCTGAGGTTGAGAATTTTTATATTGACGCGTCCGCAAGAATCGTATCAGATTTTCAACGAGATTTCCCACCAGCTATAGTTGGAACATTTGTTGAAAAAGACAGTGAGATTAAGGTTAACAGTCTAGACACAAAGCGTGATGAGCTAAAATTACCACAAATATCATTACTTACATTTCCGGAGATTATCTCGCTTGGAATACATTTAATGATTTATTTAAAGCTCTGATATATGATAATGATCATCTATCTCATGTGCAAAAATTACAAGAAATTAAAGGCACTTCTCTCAGGCGAAGCTGGAAGTCTTCTCAGTAATACAACTATTACTAGCGCAAATTTTGAACCAGCATGGCAAATGTTGACATCGAGATATGATAATAAACGTGTTCTAGTTAAGGCCCAGTTGGGTGTTCTATTTCTAAATGTAAATCAAGAATCAGCAAAAGGAGTAAAAGACCTACTCGATAAAACCGTAGTGTGCCTCGCTGCTCTCCAAAATCTCGAAATCCAAACAAAAAACTGGGATCCCATTTGAATTCATTTTGTCACGCAAAGGTCACCATACCAGACCCTTGAATTATGGAAATAATCGCAAAGCTCAAAAAGTAACCTTCCCACTTGGAACGAATTGAAAGAATTCTTAGAAACTAGGTTTCGTACGTTAGAAGTAATGAATGTAAAAAGAAAGCCAATATCCAAGGAAAACAAACCTGCACCACCTGCACAAGTAGAAAAGTTTTGGAGAAAACCTCAAACGTTTTACATACCGACAAGTTCTCCTTCTTTCCTTTGTCGTGAACTCCAAAAATGTTGCATGTAGCAACTAAAGTGAAATTCAATTGTTCTACTTTCCAAAATATGAAGTAACAATGCTATTGCTAACAATCGAGCGTACCAAATCGCAAGCGTAGCACTTTCACTGAGACATTATGTACATACCTGCAATCATTTACATGAGAACATATCAAGCATTCTCAGAGGAGAATGTCTTAAAAGTAAAATGCACGCACACTGAAGAAATGCTCAAGCATTATCATCACTGGAAAGCTTTAAAGCATATAGGAACCAATGTGAACTAAGAACGAGTATCGAAGAGATACTCGCTAATTCTTACAAGAACCAGACCGAAGGGGAAATCCTAAAATATCTTGCTGCGTCTGTGATTCGCTGGAAACTTAACGTAAAGGGGCGTGGTTTCTAGTAAATAAGAGATACTCATCTACTGATCATGAAAAGATGGCCTAACCCATTATTATAAATTTCCGATCAGTTCTACGATCGGGACAGTCGATTTTTAAAAATTAAATAGTTAATAACAACTTCTAAGATTCCCCCGACCAACGGTAAGGAATCTTAACAGGTAATAAAATAAAGAAATAGAATTGTATTGTGTGTAAAATAAAACCTAAATGTGTAAAGTAAAGTGACAGTTTTTTTTTTATTTTCAATAAATACCCTAATCTATCTCAGAAAAGAGCAGGCGATCTTCCTCCATTTTAACGAGAAGCACTCCCTCGTCCTGTTGCCCAACAGATGCGCAACAGAAATTGGTGGCAGCAATGCCGATTTCCACGTGTATCACAGAAGGGGATTTTCTAAATTTCGAGTAATAGCAAGAGAAGATCTCCATGTGCTACCGCAAATGACAGGAAGATTTACCCGCAGAAGAGGTGGAGGAAAACGTCAACGTCGTTTTAGAAACTGAAGAGGACCTCCGCAGCGATTACGAGGAAGAAGACAGTGAAATCGACTATTCAACGGAAGAGACCAGTGACGCCGAAGGCCCCTTTGATAGACAGCTCAACTCCCTGCTGGAGAACGAGGCCTCTGCCGAGGACATATACGAAGCCATACACAGGACAAACAACACTGACGACAACGAAGCGACGTGGGATTTTGACACGTACAACCAAGTACGCGCAGTATGGACAGCAACCACTAGAAACGAAATAAGCTAACCAAATCAGGAGGAAAGGAGGAAATGAATAAGTGAGACAAAAGGAAGGGTGCATTCAGACAAACAGAGCAGATTGGCACAAGGGACAACAAAAATCAACAGAACAAAATAACATTCGCGCAAGTGAAGTAAATGTGCAGTGCCAGTGAGTGAAGAGGGAAGAACAGAGCCAATGAACAATTTAATTCACGGAAGGGAGGAAACCATTTTCATCATGGGAAAGAAGCAGTAAGTCCTTTTTTTTAACTTAAATAATAATTAATTTATGATATAAAATACAATATAAAATAAATTATTATAAAAATAATTATATTATATAGGTATATAAAATATACTATCTCCTTCTTACTATTATAAAAGTGAAAATGTAAAGTGTAAATGTACATTCATGTCACCTAGAGAACTCTCTCTCTCTGTCATATTACGCGAAAAAAATTATATAAGAAAGTTAAAAAAAAAAGTTGAAACTCACAAGTTGAAGTACTAAATTTTTCTCATTAGTTAAAATGGCCGTCACTCGCCTAAATAATCATTCAGCATGAGCTACTAATAACAACAGTTCTCTAAAGGTTAAAAAAAAATTATTTTTATTTTTCTGCGTTTTACGTACACATAATCTATATATATATATGTATCAAAAGAAGAGCAATAATATCATTATTTTTTATGTATGCGCAAAATTTTTCATAAAGTTTAATTCAGATCCCCAACTTTTAAGTACACAGGGCGGTTCGATTTAAATAAAGCAAAAATTCGTTTTAAATATTGTCTTTTTGTTCAGACTAAATTGTAGTGACACGTGCAAAAAATTATTCAGCCCAGGCTACTCATAGCAAGATCCCCGAGTTCGATGGCAGAACCGAGGACCTGCATCGATTCATTACTTGCTGTGACTTTCTATTCACGAAAGCCAAACTCAACGCGGACAAAAAACTCTTTCTCATTATAGTAAAAACAAAGCTCACAGGCCCAGCTTACGACCTGTTGAGATTTAAATCCTGAACGCTCAATTTCAAGAAAAGAGACCGCGAGTGGCTATACGCGGAGAGCTAATGCGCCTTAAGCAAGGTACGCGTGAAGATCTCACTTTATTTGCAAATAGGGTAACGAAGGCGTTATCTGACTTGAATTCAGCTACCTTCAACGAAGCAACAGAAGTCACCTCAAGAAACTATCTGCTCAAAGAGAACGAACAAAATGCAGTACGCGCATTCGAAGATGGCCACAGGAATGAAGAATTGAAAACAATTGTAAAAGCTCAATCTGAAAACGAACTACAAAAGATAATCACTTTTGCTAGTAAACATTCACACAGAATCGAGGATGCACATCAAAGCGCGCCTCGCACAAGTTCACCCAATGATTGTGAATATTGTGGTAAAAAGGGTCATAATAAAGGGACCTGTTTTAAAAGAAAACAGCTCCCAATATTTTCTACTTTCCTTAATGTTAATAGGGAAGTAAATAGAGTAATCTGTAGCTATTGCCATAAGCCTAATCACAGGCAAAATTAATGTCGGAGCCGGCTCTATAATAAGCGGGCAAGGTGATCAAACTTCGAAAGAGATCGACCACAATTCTCCCCATGGCAACAAAACCCCCGTCAAGGAAATACTCCCCATAGCCAACCGAAAAGTTTTAGATAAGTCATATGGTCAGATGTACGGAATCAATTTCCGAAAAACGAGTTCACGCTGAAGGTATCGGACGATGAACCTGCCCGCCGTATGGCTACTCAAGCAATCATTCACGAGAATCCCCAATAAAATATCAAAGTTTTTTAGCAAAATTAAGGGTACCTATAAAGGCTCCAATTTCAGCAAACTTCTCAATAAATACCCCAGCTACATTCCTACTCGATACAGGGGCTGAAATTAGCTTGACAAAAGCTGAGTCTACCCACGACGAGGAACTTGTATACGAGGATAAACGATGCTTCATCACTACTTTGGCTGGAGATAGTTTTCCTTCTTTAGAACATCTAAAATCCCGTCCAATTCGGTAAGTGGAAATTCGGAAATTATATCAACGGACTCCACTGCCAATGTGAGTTGTACAGGAGAAGATGCCTCAAGGGAAGATAAAATCAAGAAACAGTCAAATAAGCTGTATCCACCACAATTACACGATGCTAAGACTGTGTCCTGTGGAAAGGAGTTTTTAAAGAAGCAAAATCCCCACAAAGAAGGGAAAATTACGCAAATTACATTGAGTAACGATAATAAAGATGATCAAGCGCATATAATGAGTACGCAATGGGAAGCCGGAAATATGGACCATTCCAACAGTAATCCAGAAATAAGCAATAACCCTTCATCGCTGATTATTGACCTTACTCCTCGCTCAGAAGTAATTGTAACAATACCCGTAGAAAGAAGCGGAGAAACTTTTTTCCCAAAGAAAGAAACACAACCAGGCGTTTATATATGGAATAAAATGGTAAGCTCTAAAAACAAGGTTGCAAGTTTACTAATAATGAATTCAACATCGAAATCAGTAAAGATAGATGTTCAAGATATTAAACCCATTTGGGAGGACCTGATCGATTACAAGGTCCTCCAAATAAATTATGATGAAGATCCTGTAGTAAATCGGTTACATAAATTATAGAACCATTTAGCTCTGGAGCACTGTAACCTAGAAGAACGGCAATCTGTTCTTAAAATCTGCCGCGAATTTAATGATTTGTTCCTTTTTGAAGGAGATGATGCTGCTAGTCACGAAATACCCATCCTCTGTAATACTGGGCCGATATATGTGAAACCATATCGTTTGCCTGAATCCCAAAATTTGGGAATAAATCGTCAAATAAGTGACATAGAGAAAGAAATTATTAGCCCAAGTCGAGGCCCGTGGTATCTTCCACTACTGTTAGTTCCAAAGAAACCAGACAAAACCGGCAAGAAGGTATGGCGAGTTGTCGTTGATTTCAGAAGGTTAAATGAAGTAACTATCGGAGATGCTTATCCACTACCCAATATAACAGAGGTATTGGATGAGTTAGGAAGGTCTAAGTATTTCTCGACACTGGATCTAGCTAGCGGTTTCCATCAGATTCATTCCTATGAGCAGTAAGGATAAAGATAAAACAGCATTCAGTACTCCATTTGGTCACTTTAATTTCAACCGAATGCCATTCGGTTTAAAGGGTGCCCCAGCAACGTTTCAAATATTGCTCTTAGAGTTCTCCAAGGCATTGACTGTTTTGTTTACTTAGACGATATAGTCATCTACGGCTATAATTTGAAGGACCATAATGCCAAGCTTATACAGGTGTTCAAAAGATTAAGAGAACATAGACTCAAGCTTCAGCCAGACATATGTCACCTCTTGCAAAAAGAACTAGCTTATCTTGGACATATATCGTAAGTGAACAAGGCATGTCCCGGACCCGTAGAAAATCAAAGCCGTTAAGACATATCCAACCCCTAAGCAAGCCAAGGATATAAAGGCTTTCCAGGGTTTTATCGGCTATTATTGGCGTTTTATCCCCAACTTTTCAAAGCTGGCTAAGCTCCTAACAGCTCTATTGAAAAAGGATACACCATTCAAATGGGATAGTTTTTGCGATGAGTCTTTTAGAATCCTCAAAGGTAAATTAGTAGCTGCACCCATTCTTACTTATACAGAATTCGACCAAGAATACAATTCACTACGGACGCGAGTGAAGTTGCTTTAGGTGCAATCTTATCTCAGGGTAAGATTGGTAAAAACCGACCAATTTGTTACGCCAGTTGGATTTTAAACCCTGCAGAAACAAGACATTCGACTATCGAGAAGGAGCTTCTAGCAATCGTATATGCCGTGGAATAATTTCGGCCATATCTCTATGGGAGGAAGTTCAATATTATAACAGATCATAAACCTTTGATCTGGCTTATGAATTTAAAAGATTCCTCCTGCCGCCTTATGCGCAGGAGAATAAAGCTAGAGGAATACGATTATAAGATCCATCACAAACCCAGATCGCTAAATGCAAATGTAGATGCTCTGAGTCGCTTAGTTCCAAATGAAGCCGAGCTGAAAGAAGAGTCAAAAGTTATAAATGTAGTAACCAGAAACCAAGCAAGGTTCCCACAAAAACCCGTAGATGAAAAGATAAAGAGCCTAGTCACACAAAAAGGTATCTCTTATAAGTATTTTCTACTATCAAGTACAGATAACCACATCGAAGATTAGTTAAAGGAAATCTTCCCTACATTAGATATAACAAATTCTGGTTTAACAGTACAGTTATACAAGAAGCAAACCTTTGTCTTGTGCAAAATCACCTTTCCTATGCGATATAGGAAATCTTACAATGAACTAATCGAATCGTTGTTAAGGCTACGAAATTATTGTAATGAAAATGAACAGAAGGAAATAAATATGTACATACCAGAGACTGATAGTAGAATTCACTTCGAGCTTAAAACTTTGATTTCGTTGATATGTGAAAAACTCCAAGTAAATCTATTCCTTTCACAAATTATCATTGTCACGGATAGTGAATAACAAAAAGCAATAATAAGAGTATCCAATGACACGCCTATAGGTGGTCACCAAGGTGTTACAAGAACATTAAAAAATACCCTAACAATGCATACTTGGGCAGGTATAACACGGGATGTTCAAACATACTTAAAAATGTGTGATTCTTGCCAAACTAATAAATTGAGCAAAAATCCCAGAATGCAAATGTAGATCACTACAACCAGCTCTCAGCCATTCGAAAGAATCGCTCTAGATATCGTTGGTCCGTTACCAGTGAGTCATGAAGGTAACAAATATCTCCTAACCATTCAGGATGATCTCACAAAATATACAGAGGCTATACCATTGCAAAATGCAGAAGCCCGAACAGTGGCCGAAGCTTTTGTAACAAACATTGTTTACAGACCCGGAATCCCGGAATCCATACTAACGGATCAAGGTTCCAATTTGTTGAGCAAAATGTTCACTCAGACGTACCAATTACTGCAGATAAAAAATTGCAGACAACACCTTAAAACCCACAAACTAATGGCGCCTTAGAAAGAAGCCATCGGAAGTTGGTAGAATATTTGTGTCACTACGTAAACCATGACCCGTTGAATCGGACGTTGGCAGAATACTTGTGTCACTACGTAAACCGTGATCCGTTAATATGGGATACATGGATTCCTTATGCCATGTATGTATATAATACTAGCGTTCACAGCAGTACAGATTTCACCCCGTATGAACTTGTATATGGATATCCACCGAGAATTCCTTAGATTGTAAAATCAGATCCCGGATTATGCTATAATGATGATAATTATAGTAATCATAAAATTGCCAAAGAAAACTTAATTAAATTCAAAAACAAATCGGAGGTTTCGTATGATAAAACTTCAAAGGAAAAATCTTTTTGTCTCAGTGACAAGGTCCTATTAAGAAATCAAACGCGAAAGAATAAATTGTCTCCTTTATGGACAGGACCCTACGAGATAATAAAACTGAACTCGACGGAACACTCTATGATTAGAATAGGGAATAAGCTTAAAACTGAACATAATAATAATCTTAAACTATTTCTGGAATGAAACTTAATCCAAACTCTTATATCAGGACCATCACTCTGATGTCCGCCCTTGTACTTTGTGCATGTGTACCAGTTACCGACTGCTCATTAAAAATCACCCCCTAGAATCGAGTCCTGGAATCTACTTTGAGGAAGTTGGACGCGTCGCCCTACATAGCAACGAATGGCAGGTAATAGTTTACTTTGACCTAACAGATTTCAGCTCACTAATTGTACAGAATCAGCTCAGAAATTCTGTAAGAAAATAGAATATAAACTCCCTCTCTGCGGCGATATCACACATCAATTAAACACACTCACGCATGTTCTTAGACAAAATGCACTATATATAACACAACAAAACCACAGATAGTAGACAGTAGTGGTTTATACTACTTTAATTTAATTACTCTATATATTTAATCTATACACTTACGCCGCGTTCTTAACCTATCGAAGGTATACTCAAAACTCGACATTTCCTCAAACTCAGGCTGCCCTGAATGAAACCTTCCCAATCATCTCGCGATGCTGGCACTCACCTACTTTCATGGCATTGCTTAATTCATTTTTGTTGATTTGTGATTTCAACAATTAGGCATCGATACATTACAAGTCGCTTCCTAGTGGCAACATAATTGTGTGACCATTATTTATCTAGGTTGCGTGTACTTGTTTTGTAATATTCGATCGACCTCTTAAGCTGATTTATATCACACATTAATTTCGTATTTATTTCTGATACATTGTTTACATCACATTTTCGTACTTATTTCTGATACATTGTTTACATTATATTTTCGTACTTATTTCTGATACATTGTTTACATCACATTCCTCCCCCTTTGAAGTGGAGACTGTGGGTTTTGAAGTTTTTGTGCATTCTTTGTGCAACTTTTCCTGGAAAACTTTAAGTGCCTTGTGAAAGGAAATGAATGAATTGAGATTCATGTTTCATTTAATTGTATAATATATAATAGTATGTTATATTTTAAACAAAAACTTTTTTTTATAACTTGTACATAGTATTTGTATCTTGTTGTAACCCTAGTTTTAGCTGTGCTTTCCCTAGGGAGAAGAGCGACTTAAGGGGAAAGCTCAGGTAGGGTTTTCCTTTTAAAAAAAACAAACACTCTTTAAAAAAGACGATTTGAATTTCAATTTTATATTAGATAAAATATTTTTAAGTTATCAAATAAAACTTCGAATTAAGATTTTAAATTTGCTTAAAATAAAGACTTCCCTAATCGCGTATTCACTTGAAGAGTGCTTCTCCTGAACGTCAACTTCTTTACTCTTGCAACATAATTTTTATCATCGAAAATAGCTGAGACCCTTGCGTCAGCAAAAGTATCGAAAAGTTTTTCTGATTGGTGCATTCAACTGGCCAATCGGACAATAAGCATAAAAAAATGGAAAGATAAGACGATTTTAAAGCATGTGACTTCGTCAATCTCCTGGCTTGGCTCTTGTAATTTTATCCCGCTCTCGAAATTGCGAGTGATATGCGATGTGGAGTATATTAACTCCGTGATTTATGTTTGAACAAAAATGTTGAGCAAGCATTCTGTTTACTTTTCATAAGTGGCTATTTATGCGAGAAAATTTATGGAGGTAAGAATATTTGTGCATTTTGTGCATTTTTGGACATATGAAGAAATTTATGAGGGTAAGTAGTTATGGATATTTGTACATTTTGGATATGGATATTTGTATATGGATGGTGTGGTATTTTGAGACCACAATATGAATGCTTATGCAATCTATGCTTATGTTCTTTTGGAATGTCCATAGGGGTTAAGTAATTGTACATGTGGCTGTGATTTTGGGATCACAATATCCCTTCCCCCTAATAAAAAGAAAATTCATAGCCTTGAAATGGTAAAGAATTTTCTGATGAATTAAAACTTCGAAACTTGTTCCAAACCAAAAATGTTGTCAAGTACATATTTTCGATACGTAAAATGAATAAACTTTAGTAGCATTCTCTTGAAAGAGAGTTCTTATGGCAATTGCGTCGCGATAGTCTTATTTAGAAGCAATTTGAAGGTACATATCTTTTACAATTATGCTAAGTATAAATGATTACCTACATATTTACTTATTTATTAATAAAAATTCTTGTATTGTTACTCTATTTTGAATAAAATTATCTAAGAAACTTATATAACTATTTATATTTTTATTTATTTTTTTTAGATTTATTTATTCTGTTGTATATATTTAATTGTTGAATTATATATAATTATATTAACTGTTTCTAAAATAATGTTTATTTTGCTATTTTACATAGTTTTATTTTTGTATTGAGGATAGGAAGGCATTTAGGTTTTGTAACCTTGCGCACTAAAATTAATAAAGATATATAATTATTGATAATTTTCACTTAGATTTTGTAATCTTGCACACTAAAATTAATAAAGATATATACTTTTTGATAATTTTACACAGATAATGGTACTAGTTCTATAAAAGAAATGCCTAAATAAATGCAAATTACATTCATATTCATTAATGTCTGTCGTTTCGGATTGGCTCGTTTCCGATTGATCTACCAATGAAAAGTTGGTTAACTATTAAAAGTAACAATCGTAATTTTTTTTTTGGTTCTGTTTTTTTTTATTATTATTATGCTCCAGTTAACTGAATGTGTGTTTCTCGATCTGGACTTTCCAAGTTACTACTCTCATTTTTCGGTTCTGACCTGTTTTTTCTTTTACAAACGTTACATTTTGTGTAAATAATGTATCAGATTATTATTAATATTATCAGGAATGATAAGTAACCAAGTGTGTAATGATGTATTATGTGTGGGTTTACTGATTCTAGGCTTATTTCTTCTTGTTCCTTTTGGGTCTTTATTTGATCGGATAATTCTTTGAGCTCGTTTGGCATAGAATAGTTGATTAAGCCAACATCATCAGATCTTGGTTTAAACTTAATAGTTTGGTTAAAAATTTGGGTTATGTAGACAGCTGTACCCAGAAAATAGCATGATTGTAACTTAGAATATTCTCGTTTGAGTAAATTTACTTCACATATTGAGTTGTCTTTATTTCCATTAAAAATGGGGTGATTTAATTGACAAAGGAACTGTGCTTCACTGTCAGTGGCACAACTTCCTAGTTCGTGTGCATCCATATTATAATAATGTTCACGATTAAAATCAGCTACTAGAAATTCAGTACTAGGTTGGATGAAAGTGAAATTTTCTTTATAAATTGTAGGTAAGGAATGGGTTTTGAATAATTGGTAATCTTCCTTGTAAGGAAGTGGAATTCTAAACTCGTATATAATTTTGCCGTTATAAGCAATGGTACTCATTTTTCCCAAATGATATATGAATAACAGTTTCGTTTCTATTAGTGAACTTGGTAATCTAAGCTCACTAGAAATTTCTCTCCGTATTGTGACGAGGAGGGTCTCTAATTGACTGGGAGAAATAATAGAAGGGTGCGGTTTCCCGTGTCTGACATCTGTTACGAGGTTGATTATATTGTGCTAACTACTCCGTGGTACCTTAATATCAAAAGAGTGTTTAGGGAAGTAAGCGATTCAAATTCAGCGACAATCTTGTTAGCATACGTTACGTTGTGAAGTTCATCCATAAAACCTCGAAGCGTTCTATATTTGTTATTTAGAGTTACAAGTTGCATTTGCATTTGGTCGTTTCCTGGGAAGTTAGTTTGATAACCTCATAGGGTCCTTCCCATAGGGCTGAAAACTTATTCTGTCGCACGTGTTTCTTTAATAATACTTTGGTCCTATGTTAAAAGATTTTTTTCGTTTGTTTCCATCGTAATATTCTTTGGATTTTTCTTTATGTTTTACGATGGTTGCTCTCGCTAATTGATATCCATGCTGTAGTCGCACTTTCACCTCATTCGCGTAATTTTCGTAGTTGTAAGTTGTTTGAGGTGATTTCTTCAGAGTAGTAGGTATTTTTGGTGGATATCCATAAAGAAGTTCATAAGGTCAGAAGTTAGTACTACTATGAGAAGTGGTGTTGTACACGAACATTGCGTACGGTATCCATTCGTCCCAAGTCTGAGAGTCATTATTAACGTAGTGTCGTAAGTATTCCGCTAAAGTGCTTTGTTTATCCTAAGCTAGATACTTCAAGTGAACGTAGAATGGAAGTAGCCTTTAATGACTGTCTTCGGTTTATCCATGGACTGCGGCGTTATGATCACATCACGCCCTATAGAATATCGTTGTTATGCTGTACATTGCAGACATACTTGCATCGCAGAGGGTTGACCTTCCTCTTCGGCCTTATTACCTCACGTAAACCTAGATATCTATATGATCGCTTACAATTTCTGCGTTCAGCAAGACACCGAAAAATCCTTATTCCCAGATTCTCTAAACGAGTCATGGAGGGTTCTTTCCTTGTTCAATGGATTCGTCTTTGGAATAATTTACCCGCACATATCCAGGCGGCGGAAAGCATGCATACTTTTAGAAGGTTACTCCGGTCACATAATCTTTAGTCTTTTATTATTCTTTTAATTTTTTTTTTTATTTATATTTTAATAATTTGCTAAATTTTCTTTTCTCTTTTTGCTCTTCTTTTCTTCTATCTTGCTTTTATGATTTCTTCTTTTAAGCTGAAATAAATTGAATTTGAATTAAATTATTTATGAAGTGAATTAAATTTATTTAGTTAGTCTGTAAGTAGTATAAGTTCAATAATAATTAATTTTTTTACTTTTTTTATTTTTTTGGTTTATTAATTTATAAGAAAGTAGGTACTATATAAGATAAATATCTTGTGTACAATTTTTTAATAAAGATGAATATGAATATGAATATGACGTGCGGTGACTTCTCTCCAGGGCACCATTCGTCTGTGGATGGTAAGGAGTAGTTTGTATATTCTTTATCTTTAACAACTTACACACCTCTGAAAACATGTTACTGACAAAATTACTGCCCTGATCTGTAAGCAATGATTTTTGAAAAATTCTTCTGCTACAGTGTGTACCTCTGCGTTACTTATAGGCACCGCATCTGAGAATTTAGTTAAATCATCCTTCTCCTTCTTCCTCTTCATCCGCTACTCTTTCAAAAGGCTGCGAGCTCGTTGTAGTTATTTTCATGGGTATGTTGTTAAATTTGTCTAGCTTATTTTTTTGACATGATTCGCATCTTCGAATATAATTCTCTATATCCCTGAGCATACTTGGCCAATGATATTTCATCCTAATGCGCTTGAGTGTTCTGGTAAAACTTTGATGCCCACCTATCGGAAATGTATGATATTCCTTCAATATTTGCTGAATGTCTTCAGAACTTTTAACATGAGTCTTGATATTTCGTTAAAGGAATATTTTTAATTCGGTGTATACTTTTATATCGTTCAAAATTTTCTTAAATTCCAACAATATGTCGTTACTATAGACAGGTATTGAGATGTGAAACTCCGTAATTTGATTTCTTTCACATGACTTTTAAAATTGTTTTAAGGATTTTTTCATATACTTCTTATCCTGTTCAGTTCTTATAGGGATAGGTATTTTGGTTATATAAAAGAATTAATTATTCAGTTTAAATGATTCACATGCACCTATCTTAATACTATTAATGGCAGGGAAGAGCTCCGTTAATTCAAGTCCCTCGGTTGTGTTGAACAGAGGTAACAGAAAACATTTGTGTTTCACTTTTCGTCTTATAAGAGAGTTAATTCTGCCAAATTTGTTTTTATTGTGTTACCATTTATACTATTTTTATCTAGATCATTTTTCTCGGGGAATTTATTTCGAGTTGTTTTTCTGTTTGATTTCGGGTCAGAACCCGTATAATTGTATTATCATTTTCAGACTCGTTGATCTTTATTCGACTTAATGCTTCAGCGTTAGCATTACATTTACCAGGTTTATACTTTATTTCATAATCATATTCCTCTAATAAAATTCGCAACCTCATTAATCGAGAGGATGGTTCCTTCAAGTTTATGAGCCATTGCAAAGGCTTGTGATCTGTTAGAATGCTAAATTTTTTTCCATACACATAAGGTCGGAATTGCTTTACTGCATAGACTATTGCCAGTAATTCCTTCTCTGTCGTTGAATATCTCGTTTCCGCTGGATTAAGCGTACGACTGGCATAACAAATAGGATGATCACTTCCCAGTTTGCCTTGCGACAGCACAGCTCCTAGTGCTACGTCACTTGCGTCAGTTGTTACTAGAAATTGTTGCTCAAAATCTGGGTACATCTTTTCATTTTTCGGTCTAGGATTCGTTTCAACTCCGCTTATTTTCATTGGGTCTGGCTTCAAACCATGTTCAGAAATTATATGACCCAAATATGTGAGCTGAAGTTTAAGGGTATTTTCTCTCAGTCTGTCCAGAACATGTACCAGCTTGTTATTATGATCCTTCAGATCATACCCATATATAACAATGTCGTCCACGTATACAAAGCAATATATTCCTTGTATAACCATGAGGACATTGTTCATTAGTTTCTGGAATGTTGTCGGGGCATTTCTCAGACGAAATGGCATTCTATTATACTCGTAGTGACCAAAAGGAGTACTAAAAGCAGTCTTCTCTCGCTCACGTTCATCTACCAAGATCTGATGAAATCCCTTCGCCAAATCGAGAGTGCTAAAATATTTTGATTGTCCCAACTGGTCCAATATATCGCAAATATTTCGAAGTGGGTAAGCATCTCCGACTGTAATGTCGTTGAGCTTACGAAAGTCTACCGCAACTCTCCATTGTTTGTTACCTTGATTGTCAGCTTTTTTTGGTACTAGGGTGAGTGGAGAATTCCACGGACTCTTGCTATGTTGTATGATGCCTTCTTCGTACATTTCACTAACTTGCCGGTGGATTTCGTTCTTCTGAGATTCCGCCAGCCGATATGGCTTTATATACACTGGGACTTTATCCAATTGGGTTTGGATTCTATGAGATCCGGCATCAGTACATGTCAGCATGTCAGTACGTCACCCTCCAAGAAAAAGATGTCGTTGTATTCTCTACAAATATTAATTATTGAGGTTTTTTCCTCTATATTACAATGGTCGAGTTTTAAAAAGGATTTTAATCTTTCCAGTCGACGATGTACGGGATCTTCATCGCGACGATAGTTTAAGATATTATATTCATTAAACTTGTCATATTCAAAAGTGATTTTACGAATATCTACTACAGTTTCAGTTTCATTACTATTTAAAAATAAATTTGTAATTTATTATTATGAGGTTTGGTTGCCGTTACTGCGAGAAATATTCTTGGTAATATCTCTTTGTTTTTTATAACGATTTCGTCGTTTACTTGAATACGAAATGGTTTTTCTACTATAGTCTTGCTCCGAGGTGCTATTACGATTTTATCGCTAGTAGACGGAACTACTCTCGCTACATTTTCTTCTTCAGATTTATTATCCATAAAAGTGAGTCAAAATTCACACAACTGTGCCACGGTCTTGAGGTTTTATTATCCTCCCGTGCTACTGGAAAACTTTCAATGAAACTCATCTCAGGTTTATATAACCTTAACTCCAGACATTTTTATCATAGTCGATAATACAGCGATATCGCTTCAAGAAATCGTTACCTAACAGACCATCATATTCCAGATCTATACTAGAGGGATCTAGCAACAGAAATCATTGTTCAATAGAAAAATGAAATTGTTCATTCGATAGTAATATTTCGCCATTAATGGATCCTAATGTTGGGACTGATTTACCAGTTATTGTTACCACATTAGAATTTTCTTTGTTAACTAATTTTTTTATCTTTTCGGGACTCGTATCTGATTTAAATAGACTAATTTCAGCGTTGGTGTCATTTAGATCCTATTTTAGATGGCTTGAATTGCTACAAGACCAACTTTGGTGTCTTCTAAAGACGCTTCAATGATAGTGATTTTATTTAAATTGTTCATTGTTGATGAACGTCGGCTCTGACTTTGATTCGAGAGGGGGTGCCGATGATTTCTGCCCGAATCTCTTCGTTTCCCATTTCTCCAAAATGTAGATTGTTTTGCCTTACTGCGTATTGAGTAAATTTAACTCCACGGTTATCTTGAGGTATGCTTCTTCGCGTGGTTGTTCCATGCATTTCCTCATTTGATTTAGATGTACTCGGTTGGCCTCGACTATTGTAAGTGTTGGGATTACTATGGACATGTGGTGTATAGTTATTTTGTTGGAATCTGCCTTGCTTTTGTTGTCCATACCAGGTTCTAGTGTTAAGTGCTTGCTGGTTTGGATAGTTCATTCTTCTTACGTGTTTAACTTCCCTTTTAATCGTAGCTCTCTCTCTATATTTGGAGGTTTTCCCATTTGACAACAAGTATCTGGAGTATGTCGTCTCTTGCCACGTATAGAACAGTTAGGGATTGGTCTTATGTTTGGTTTATAAAAACTTGAAGTAGGAGGGGTGTCCTTTTCAGAGCGCAACTGTTGCTCCATAGCATACGAAATATCCTTTTGCAAGTTTCTTCGTTATGTGCCTTAGATAGCAACCTAAGGTTCGCATTTCGTAAACCATCCTCAAAAACTTATACACCCAACTTTGTGTTTTCGTTTAACAGATAAGTTTTGGCACCTACATCTGTTACTTCGGAGTTAGTGCAGGAGTTGAAAGTATTCAGCATTTGTGTTATCCTGTCTCCAAATTCTCTTACAGTTTCTTTATAACTCTGTTTGGCCTTTATTAATTCATTTTGAGCCATAGCTCTAGGTTTTTCTTTCTTGAATTGAGCTTTAAGAGCAGGAATTAAGTCGTCCCAAGTTCCATATGTTTCGTATTTTTACGAAATCGAAAGCGGGTCCCTGGAGCTTAGTTTTTACTACTTCAAGGAAGAATTTTTTATCTGCTTCAGTATCTTATCATAAGCGATAAACTTTTTCAACGTTTCAGGATTTCCGTCGAATTCGGGCTCTAAAATGTGTATGTCAGACAAACTGACGAATAACGCTTCCGTATCTGGCATGTTTTCTTCGTGAAAAGGGAGCTCACTAAAACCAAATATCAGACCGGCCATTTCCCGTGTTTTATGTCGAGTAAAAATTAATCTTCTTGGTCTTCCCGTTGTGTACTCTATAAATTTTACTCTACTTGGGAAGTTATTCAGATTACACTTTTCGGTTGATAAAAGGATAAAAGTCTCTCGATACCATGCGTGCTTGACAATTATGATAGTGGAAATGATTTGATGGATATGATACATACAAAAGAAAAGTAAGTAGAAGTAGTATTGTATGTCAGTGTAAGGTCAAGAGCAAAAGTAACGGTGCTTAGCAACTTGCCTGGCGTATTTTATTTTTATTACTTGACAATTTTGCTCACTTAATTAATGTGCTATCTAAATAGATTTAGATATTTTATTATTTGGAAAAATCGTCTGTGATATGCTCAATTAATTAATTTATTGAAAAAATAATATTAACACCAAGAATGGGTGATACTTAAGACACAGATAACAAGGCACAAAAAAAAATCTTTTCTTTTCACAGAGAAGCCTTCATCAACAAGAACAAAATCATTCACGGTTTCCGTAGTATCAATTATTAAATCTGTAAGCCATGTGTCTAGAGGATGCCTTGACTTACACTTTAATTCTGAAAATTTTATTTTTAAAAGATTTTATTTACGGATAAGACGAAGTTTAGGTTTAAAAATTTCTTTTTTTATTCGTATCCTTTAATCCCAGAACAAGAATAATTAATTTACTTCATATCCCTATGGCCGTCCTAAGTTACATTTCTAATATAAATGGAGTAAGAACTAAATATTCTAGGTTAGTAATTATTAATTTCCCGAAACGTGTTTCTTTATTTGATTTTAATTAGTTTAATAACTTGCTTTGGTGACTTAGATTTTTTTTTGTTCCGTGGATGAAATCTCCTGGGTAATCCTCTGACTGCTCACGAGTGTCTTAATCCCGGAATATTCTGGGAATTCTCAGTTTAGGAATATGGAATCCTCGCTGATTAGGCTCCGGATACTTTTACGTCGTCTTTTATTTCGTTATTTTGTAGTTCTCTCAATTCTACTTTTGGTTGAATTTTAATTATCTGTCCGTGTGACTTTATTTGAAGCTCCTCCAAAAAGAAAAACCGTCCAACCCGCCAAAAAAGGAAAAAAGACTCTGTCCGTCTCTCCGGGCCAATCGCAACAAAAGACCCCTCGTCTTCTTCTTCACCCTAGCTGTCATGCGCACAAAATTTCCAATAAATTTCCCTGTATTTTATACATATGTTTCCCATTTCGGACTTGGCTTTGTTTATACTGGAACATCTCGGCGTGGAGGGCGACATCGTACTTAACGCGTTTGAACCGATGGCAAATAGGTTTAGCAATTGAATTTGTTTGATTTTATTAAATGTGTACGTTTCTATTCGGCTATTGTACCGTAGCTCTTTTCTTTTATTGCTTTATTTATTTATTTTTATCTTTAAGCGTTAGTTTCATTCCCAATATCAGCTATTGTCTACCTAAGGGATTTTGAATTTAGGGTTTATAATTTTCGACCAACTCGAACATAACTCGAGCATTTTTTCTAGTGAAAAAAAAATGGTTATATCGTAGGCGCGTACATTACATTTTCCCCAATGGTGGGTAAAAAAAAAACAAAAAGAAGAGAAAAAAAATGTGTGTATACACATATATAAATAAATAACCTTTCCCCTTTTTTTTCTTTTTTAATAATGGATGGAATGATAATCACCTCAATAGCATTGTAATCATTACTTTTATAAAATATGTTAACCATTTAATGTTTCCTTTAAATTGTAATATTTCCCCTTAACTTTTACTCCTTTTACTTTTATGTATGCCCACACAGTCTTAACACGAGATAAGAACGATATGTCTTACTTTCAACTAGCCTTTAGAATAATCCTAATTATGGCTGGATACAACCACTACGGCCTCAGGATGCTCGAATGACATTAAATGAGACAATAAGGCAATAGTAATTTGTATTCAGATTTGCATCAAGTGAGCAAGCTGAGCCTTGATATTATCTGGCGTTTATGACATCCAAAATTGATATTGTGTCGCGTGTGCTTACTATATGTAATTATTCAGCTGATAAAATTTTTAGATATATGTTTCATTTTATTTGCTTTAGATCCTAAACGTACATTTGTAATTGTCGCGATTTTACTTGATTTCTTAACTGCTTGTCGTACTAATTTTGCATAATGGAATAGTGAGCTCCCGAAAGCTAAGCCTATTGAACCCAATGCGCTTTTTTGATATGATGAGTAATATTTACTGAACTCATAGCTACTGATAGGTAGTCAGCGAATAAGCGCTTGTACTGCCTACCAAGTAGAGTTAGGTAAGACAATAATTGCATTATCTTTTGTTTAGCGGGGAGAATTACAAATTTCCCCATGGATGGGTAAAAAAAAAAAACAGTGAGAGAAATGAAAATGTGTACTTTATTTTTCTCCTCTTTTTTTTTTTTGTAATATACATCAGGTGTGCTCCTGGTGTACTTTCACTCGCTACATATACTAGTATGTTCAAAGCGATTACAAGTTACTACGTCCTCATGATACTTTAGTATGTTCTGAGGCATTAAGGCAATAGTAAATCATATGTTATTAAGATCGGCGAGATTTTCAAGTGAGCATAGTGCATGCTGAGTTTTGATCCTCGACATGTTAATAATTTAATAATACTTTGCATAATGAGTTAATCAAAATTTATTATATTACCAAGACTTGGATTATCTGCAATATTAAAAATAGTCCTTTTTTTTTTTTTTGTTTTTTGAGTATTAGGATTAAATTTAGCGCACGTGTTGTTCGATTGGGATTGTGATTCATATTTTAGTATATGTCTAATAGAACTTTTAAACATAAGGAGCAGTTAACTGAACTCATCTCCGAGTTTCACCAAGACAGGAGAGAGCTGTAGACCCTGGCTGATCCTATTCATCATACTTAAACTATTCATTTTAAAAGCTATGTTTATCTTATGTCTAATTAATTATCAAGTCTTCTAATTTCTTAAGCTCTAACCTACCCTACACATGTTTTAGATCCTTAATGTGCCACCAGCCGAGATTATTTCCTAATTCATTCGTTAAGCGGTATACTAACTTCGATTTCTTATCTGCCACAATGCATTTAATAAACTTAGGTGCTAGCTCGTAAGAAAAATTGTTTGCAGCCTCAGACAAAACATAATTGCGTTTATAAACTGTATCGCCTATATTAAATTTATACGATATCTTGTTGCGATCAAAATATTTCTTATTAGTCTCGTATGCCTTGAAAATTCTTTTATAGATTTCATCGTATAGTGATTCTAATTTTGATAAGAAATTAGTTCGGTGGATTAAGGGTGATCCTTCTACGCGATCATAAAGTTCATAGTCGGAAGCTGAGAGCATAAATTCTCTCCCGAAGTTGAGAAAGAATGCAGAATGCCCGGTAATGCTATTCACGGCAGTGCGTAGAGCAACAGTTATTGGTCCAATTTCCCGATCCCAAATCTTGTGATTATCACTAATGTATGATCTAAGAGCGCTACCAATAACTTTATTCCATCGCTCTGAAAAGTTGTTACGCGGATGATACCTACAGTTTAACCAGAATTTCTTTACTCCATAGTTCTTGAGCAGTTTCCGAAACTCACTGGAGTCGAACTGTCGACTATTGTCGGAAATTACGATCTCAGGTACCCCATATTCCAGAAAAACTCGAGTTTCTACGATTTCTGAGACTTTCATTGCCGTTGCTCTGCGAATCGGAAATAAACATGGCATCTTCGTAAACCAATCGCAAACGACGAGCAGGAAGGTCTTTCCCTTCGTCGATCTTGGTAAGGGACCTATTAGGTCGAGTGCAATCATTTGCCATGGACGCGTGACTTCCTTAAATTTGCCCATTGGACCAAATGGTGGTTTCGTAGTAGGCTTTGACTGGAGGCATGTTTCACATTTACGCACGTAATTCGAGACATCTTTCGAAATTCCCGGCCAGTAATAACGATCTAGTACGCACTGTAAAGTTTTTCTAACACCCAGATGAGCAGCGAAGGAAGAATCGTGACATTCTTTCATAACCTTAAATCGATTGGACTCAGGCACAACTACTCTCCATTTTTCTTCTTGTACTCGTCTTAAGTCGTACTTGGGCTTCATAAGTAATCTACCATTTTCAATTTTCCAGTTCAAAAGATCCAAAGAATTCGTTTTAACCTTATCGACCATACTGTGGTACCAATCGTCTTCATAATTTTCAACGCAGTCTATTAGATTAATCTCCGGAATCCTCGAGAGCGCGTCAGGAACTACATTATTTTTTCTTTTACGTACTTTATTTCAAATTCGAAATATTGTAATCGGAGAATCCAGCGTGCTAAACGCCCGGTAATATTTTCTTGTCGAAAAAGCCAAGTTAGGGGTGAGTGGTCTGTCAGGATGAAAAACTTATATCCTTCAAGAAAACCTCTTAACTTTTCGATAGTAAATATTATACTGAGGCACTCCTTCTCAGTGACTGAGTAATTTATTTCTGCGCCGCGAAGTTTGCGACTAACATATGCTATTGGATGGTCGTCGTCAGTTTTATCATCCTTTTGGAAAGCACACCTCCTACAGCTCGATTAGATGCATCGCACTTTATAAAGAAAGGCTTAGAAAAGGTTGGCGAAATAAGGACAGGAGTTTTAACCAATGCCGATTTTAGTTCGAGGAAGGCTTTCTCTGCTTCTTCTTTCCATTGAAGTTGCTGACGTTTCTTCCCACCCTTGGTTAAATCATGTAAAAGCGAAGCTATTTGGGCGAAATGAGGTATGAATCTCCTATACCAAGAAACTAACCCAATAAGTCGTTTCAATTCGGTGTAGTTTTTCGGTCGGGGGAAGTCGAGCATAACTTGAATTTTTTCTGGGTCTATCCTCAATCCACTCGAGTCAACAATATAGCCCAAGTATTTTAGACTAGTACGGAAAAATTGACACTTTTGCCTGTTGATAGTTAGATTGGCTTGATATAAACGATACGCTACACGTTCTAAAGTATCGATGTGCTCTTCGAATGATTCCGTGGCTATAATTAAATCATCTAGATATGTGAAAAAATGTTGCTCTGTTGGACCAAATAATCTGGCCCTTAGGGTAGCTGGGTAGCCGGACTATTCGTGAGTCCGAACGGCATGACAACGAATTGCCACAAGCAGTGTCCGGGCACGGAGAAGGCAGTCTTCTCCTTAGCAGTCTCCGTCAAGGGTATTTGCCAGAATGCATCCTTCAAGTCAATTGAGGATAGATATCTCGCTTTATTTAATCGACTAAGGATATCTGTGATTCTGGGTAGGGGATAAGCACATTTTTTAGTAACCGCATTCAGTTTACGGCTGTCTATACAAAGGCGATCTTTGCCATTCGATTTCTTTACTAGTACCGCTGGTGAGCACCAGGGGCTAATCGACGGCTCTATTACTCCCAGTGCCTTCATCCTATCTAACTCCCTACCTAGTCGAGCTTGTACCGCCGGCGATACTTCATAGCCCCGCTGAACTATCGGCTGTGCATCGCCTGTATCTATATCGTGGACAATAAAATCAGTTCTTCCTAACTGCGCTCTATCGAGCTTATTAAATTCATTTACGCAGTTTTCGATCTCTCGAAGCTGCGCTGACGTTGGCGAACGAATCCCAATACTATCATCAATGGGATTTTCATTAATGGAAAGGTTGTAGCAAACCCATTCTATACCGGATCTGCGCTCTAAAGTTAGTTAGAATGCATTCCATACATCGATTCCGAAGATAAATTTGTGTGGTAACGTTGGGACTGCCAACATTGTTATTATCTTTAACTCCCTTTTAAATTCAATGGGAACGTTAAAGTATCTAATTATTTCATGATGAGAATTATCTACTGTTCTTATAGTGGATTGCTCCCCCTTTTGCAGTGATAACTCCATAGGCTCTAAGAATTTTATTCCAGGGTTGCCCACTATAGATACGTTTGCTCCTGAATCAAGAAGACCCTTGACTTCAGAAAATAAAATTCGAACATTTAGGTATGGGCGTGGGTCAGTACTGAGGCTTAAGAACTTGGGTTCAATGGACCTGATGGACTTGGAGCGGTACTGGTCCACTTGGGTACTGCTCCTGTTCGGTTTTCCGATTGATAACAGGATAATTTATCGCCTTTAGATTGAGCTAAGTATACTGATTGAGATTTTGCTCCTCGTGTTGAGCTTTCTCTAACATCCTTATCATCGTATGTAACTTGATCTCTTATGGCGTTGAAAGAACTATCATCTCGGACAGACTTAGGGTAATGAAAACCCCATGGTTCTACATTACGTTTTAACTGAGGTGAGTCGACATAATCAATATTTATAACTTTATTGTTATTGGTAGCATGATTATTCGACGGGTGGTTAGAGCCCCTCTTATCATTCCAATTTTGGAAGCTAGCTCCCCTATCGTAATTCCCGGCTCTATAAGTTTTATTCATATTTTTGGTATGGCGGATGTTATTTGAATAATTTGAGTTAGGATGCTTGGAAGCGTTAGCTAACTGTAAGTGATTACTTCGGTAGGAATTTTCTCTAATGCGCGTTGGTCTGGAAATATCGTGCTCATAAGATCTTGCATTAGGATTTCCATATGTACGCGATGGGAAACTTGAATGCTGGGACCACGGCCTAGTAGGATCACCCTTATTCTTAAAATTTTCCCAGTTAGCATTGGCTTGAGCGTCGCTCACTTCTATTTTCCTACAATTCTCTTCAAGGTTGTCAACAGAAGCGAATTCCATAAGCGCTAGAGCTCGTATAAACTTAGGCCGTAGATTCCGCCTTATTATGGTCACTCTGTTCTTCTCTGGGGGGATTCGTGGAAGGCGCAAGAAGTGATCTTCCATAAAAGAAATATATTGGACAATTGACTCTGAGTCCTTTTGTTTACGGTTCCTTAAAAACTCTAGAAAGTGATCGGTTTGCAGCAACGGCTCGAATTCATTTAGGAAACGTTTTACGAATTCTGTATAATCTAAAATTGTATCTCGATTTCTACGAAACCATCTCAACGCGGCCTTAAGATTGGCTTCGAGATGGTCTTTTGGGAATTTATCTAATTCTAGATCATCAATTGGCAACGCCACGGGCTCACTTTTTGAAGCAATATCAGGTGGACTGCCAGGGGTATGTTCAACCTCCCCTGCATCTGCGTCCAAATTTAAATTTTCCACTCTGGCACTGAAAGAACTCGGACTAAGCACATTTACAAAATTAGACTTCCACTTCTTGTATTGAACCATTTCAAGCTTTTGAATTAAAACTTGTGCCTTCTTCATCAGGGTTTATTTTAGAGAGATTTTATCTATATCATCCGGAAAAATTCTCTTGAGTCGATTTTGAAGGAATCCCAACCTAACAGAGACATCCACACTGTAAAAGTTTTCGCCGTTACAATCTTCACCGAATTCGGATAGTAGTTCTTCACAGCACTCGAGATCTTCATCAGGCGGCAGGTAAGATTTAATTACGAGGGAGGAGGGATCGGTATCAGATTCCTTTTTTAATTGTTTTCCCCACCAGAGGCATCTACCTTCGATGGTATAGTTTCATCTCGTATTTTATATCCGAGTCCGAGCAAAAACTGGCTATTTAATCAAAGGACATTCTGAAAATTTTCTTGTTAGCAACCCCTTGTAAAAGAACGTTCAAGTTAATTGAAAGAACATCTCTAACATTCACTGGCGGTAGGATAATTATTGGAATAATCAACTAATAAAGAGCAGGTTTCTGAAAGCCAAAATGGAAACAGGACAGATGACCGCACTAACTCAATTAGCACTAAATATTTATATCATTTGATCCATATACTGCTAAAACTAAATTGTGATAACAAAAAAAAAATCTCGCGATATTAATACATATATGCCTACATACTTATTTCACTGAAAGTTAAGGGCTTAATAGTATTTCGAACTCAACAAATGATTCATGATTTGGATTGAAATTCACTTAGTATATGAATTGGGAAAAAAATTCTAGCAAAATTCCAGCAAAATAGTTCAATTTGGAATGTTCTAGCGAAAAGGAAAATTATAACTTAAATAAAAAATTTTATAATGTCATCGATTTTGATGGATGGCACTATGGAATTCAATTAGTAATTCTGTTATGATTTTATTCTTTCACAAAAATCCTCTAAATAAAGCACACTGTTTATGTAGACATAAATGAAAACATTGCAAGAATCCCTACATTGACTAACAGTTGTGTCATAATTTGGATTAAAATAAAAAGAAATTCAAGGTAACTCAAGGTTAGCTGATTACCAACATAACCGACCACTATTTATCACAAAATTAAGAAATTCTTGTCATTACTCCCCATAATTCAAATGACAAATCCTAGTACTTATTACCACGTTACTTATATTTGGGATCAGTTTTAGAATTCCCAACAGGCTTACTCAGTTATTATAAGAAAGTATGCAACTCACTGAGACTTTAATGGCAGTAATAAACAATTGACATTGACATTAAAATATTCAGACACCGGGAAGGCCGGCTACTTATGCCCTAAAAGGGCTATCCCTAAAGAACAGATTAACTAATTAACGATTGAAAGGTGAAAGCTATTTGATATATGTATATAGTAAGAAGCCTGATATACGTTTCACCTTAATCCCGGCACTCAGCCATTTCATTATGATTTTATTAGAACTGCCATTAAATTTCCAACAAAATACTCTACACTTCAAGCAAAACACTATTAAATTCATATGAAATCTTAAAACTGTGAGTAAAATTTTTAGCACTTAAGAATAATACACGAAGACCTCTTTGCACTTTCTCCCATTTATGCAAGTTGAGATGTTAAATGCATAATAGCAATAATCTTCAAATCAATAATTTCATTACTAGCATCTATTACTACCAGTCTTCCGAATATAATTTATACTGCCTACGAATAAATGCTGCCCCTTAATATCGTACTTAACGCGTTTGAACCGATGGTAAATAGGTTTAGCAATTGAATTTGTTTGGTTTTATTAAATGTGTACGTTTCTATTCGGCTATTGTACCGTAGCTCTTTTCTTTTATTGCTTTATTTATTTATTTTTATCTTTTAGTGTTAGTTTCATTCGTAATATCAGCTATTGTCTACCTCAGGGATTTTGGATTTAGGGTTTATAATTTTCGACCAACTCGAACACAACTCGAGCATTTTTTCTAGTGAAAAAAAATGGTTGTGTCGTAGGAGCATACATTACAAATCTACCAGAGATTTGTGTAGAAACCGAAAAATCTTCCCGAGTCGCACTAGACACACTTCCCCCGGTCCGCCTTCAGGATCACACTATCTCACTAGATTCATCCTATGTCAGAAACTTGGGTCTACTAATGGACACATGCCTTAGCTGGCAAGCACATATCAATCTGTTGTGCTTAAGGGTCTATTTTGGGCTACGCTCCTTGTATGCAGTATCACACCATTTGCTCCCGCGGGTTAGATCCCGTCTGGTTTCCACGCTGGTACTACCATTGTTGTTTTATGCGGATGTGGCAATGTATCCGCTGAACTGTACAGCCTTAGCAAAGGTAGAACGGGCGTTCAAGGCCTGCCTGCGCTATGCTTTCAGACTGAGACGCCAATCTCACGTAGCAACACTCACTACTGCCGGGACCAATAAACAAGGTGTACGAGCTCAATGCTATGACCTTTATATTTACGAGCAGGAACGGCTCATTACCCAAGTATATTCAAGAGAAAATGACCTGGAGTGGTCATGACAATTTCAGGCTGGTCCTGGCCATTTTTAGGACACACTTTGGAGCTAGACATATCTACCAAGTTGAAGTGAGCCTCTGGAATTCCCTGCCTAGACAACTCAGATCAGCTGGCTCAATTGAGAAGTTCAAAGAGCTAGCAATACAACATATTACTAATTAATGAAAAAATTGATTAACATTAAAAAAAAAAAACAAAAAAAAAACAAAAAAAATTATAAATGTATATTTTACAAATGACTGTGATATTGACTTCTGTGATGCTGGGTTGCACATCTCGGAGTTTGGAGTCTATCCGAGCCATTCAACCCGCCCAATTTGCTATCCATTACTTTCCACTACTTTTTATTTGATTTTAACAGACACGTTAAGCAAAGTTAATGTCTTTGCTCAACACGTTTGACGTTGCGTTGGGTTGTTCTTTTTTCCAGTATAAGTCATCCAGTTATCTTTTGTTGTAACGCGCTTGATCATTAGTTATTGCTAGTATAACATACCCGATATTCACTTTTGCATATATTGTTTGGATTAATTATGCTCAACGAATCAGGGCATCTTCGCGGTGCAAATGTTTAGGGGACTTTGTTGTGTTACATGTATTTCATTTATTTAATTCAACATAATTATTTTAGTCTTGTTCGGCAACAACTATATTCATTGTATCTTTAATACAACTAAAATCTTTATCTATATGCTATCGTATAATCTTAACATTTATTTTGTATTCATTTAAATTAAGACTCGTTCAATGTAAATCTTTGTAACATCGTAATACCCAACGTGCCAGGACGTGGCTAAGTGGCCGGGGTTGAAAATAAACAACTTTTCTATTCTATTCTATTCTATTCTATGTGATAGCAATAATGATATACAGGGTGATTTTGAACAAGATACCTTCCGGTATACCACGCGATTCCTTGAGGTAAGCTGATCAAAAAATTGTTTCTTACTTGATATATACATATTTTGTGTTTTTTTTTTAAATTATTCTTCCTTTGTGCGTTCCTTTTTTGGTATGATGCGCCCTGTCCGACGTCTTAGTCCGTTCAGCAGTCGTATCCTTTTATTTTTGTTGCTAAAAGGGTTGTCTTTGTTGTTGTTGATTATAAGAGACAGCCCATCTGTTTTGGGATCACACCAGTGATGGGTCGGGATTTGATAATGGATAATGGATTTATTGTGTCGTATTCTTCTTATTTTTTTAACTCTTTTGACATATCTAATATACACTTGGTTTCGTCGTCTTTTAATTAAAGCATTCGCAACTTTTTGTTTTAACACTTTTGTAGTGATAATGGTAGTCAACAAAAACCTTTCACTTGATTCGATAGTACAAACGTGAATCTTTGGTTTTATATCTAAAAGGAATCATTTGCCGGGTTTTATAATTATGGTGTGATATCTCAAAAGATAAGTCGCAAGTTACTCAGGTCTATTCTGTGAGATTTTTATTGGAATTAGTTTGTACTAATGAAGTACAATTTACATCACGATACGAAAAAAAAATGATGATAATATGTAGAAAAATTTTAACAACACCAGCTGATTCCGTTTAATATCCTGTGGATATTGTATTGATTGTTGGCAAAGTAGGGAATTTTGTATTTTTAAAATCGTGCTCTAAAAAATAAAACAATTTTATAGGTTATTTTCGCGAAATCAATTCTCCTTATTTTGTGTTCACGGGGTGATCTTTTCAAATTTCTTTAAATATCGATTAATTGCAAAAAACTACAACTTTTCACTTTAATTCAGGCGATTTTTTTTTAATTTTTTTTCACTTGCGAGTTAATGAGGGATCGGCACCGCTGCCACCAGTTGTTGTAACCCTAGTTGTCGCTGTACTTTCCCTGAGAGAAGAGCGACTTAAGGCGAAATCTGAGGTACGGCTTTCCTTAAAAAAAAAAACAAACACTCTTTTAAAAAAACGAATTTAATTTCAATTAAATATTAGCTAAAATATTTTTAAGTTATCAAATAAAACTTCGAATTAAGATTTTAAATTTGCTTAAAAAAAGACTTCCCGAATCGCGTATTCACTTGAAAAGTGCTTCTCCTAAACTTCGACTTCTTTAGTCTTGCAACATATTTTTATCATCGAAAATAGCTGACACCCTTGCGTCAGCAAAAGTATCAAACAGCTTTCTGATTGGCGCATTCAAGTGGCCAATCGGACAATAAGCATAAAAAAAATGGAAAGATAAGACGATTTTAAAGCATGTGACTTCGTCAATTTCTTGGCTTGGGTATTGTAATTTGATCCCGCTCTTGAAATTGCGAGTGATATGCGATGTGGAGTACATTAACTCCGTGATTTATGGTATGTTTGAACAAAAATGTTGAGCAACATTCTGTTTTTTTATTCATAAGTGGCTATTTACGCGAGAAGAAATTTATGGAGGCAAGTAATAAGAATATTTGTGCATTTTGTGCATTTTTGGACATATGAAGAAATTTATGAGGGTAAGTAGTTATGGATATTTGTACATTTTGGATATGGATATTTGTATATGCATGGTGTGGTATTTTGAGACCACAATATGAATGCTTATGTAATCTATGCTTATGTTCTTTTGGAATGTCCATAGGGGGTAAGTAATTGTACATGTGGTTGTGATTTTGGGATCACAACAATCTGACTGTGCATTGTCACAAACATAGATGTATAATATTTATAATAAAGTGAATCGGCTTAAATTATACTTATGTATATGTAGACAGTCCAAACATAACTTTTCTGTTTATTATATCAATGAATGTATTGTACAAATTTTGTTTTTTCTTATCTTTAAATGCTCAATTTTTATTTAATAAATTAAATTATCTATGGGACATTTTTCTGGCATTTTTTACATATTTTGAGAAATATAGCCAAAGTTTGCCGACTGCGTTTCAAAGAAATAACACAAGCAAGCATGCTAAAGATTTTTGTTTTTGTTTGTATATTATTACCTGGAGATATTAATAGAAATGTATTCTATTCACAAAGTTCAAAATTTTTCAGTAGGTACTAAAAAAGATGTTTTACTTAAACATTTTCAAAATCGCTTACGTTTGTCTTGCTAGGTTTTTCTTCTGGACGAAAAAATTTTACTGTGGGGGTTGTTAGAGGGATCGTTGGTTTACTAATGTTACTTTTCTGTGCGTCACTGAAAACAGTTTCACGGATTAGATCACACTGGATTTGCTTATTAACACTTCTGACTTTTGTGTTATCAGTTTCCTGCATTTCAAATTAACCTTTTATGTTGGGCGTTTCCCGGTGGATAGTAGGAAAACGGTTTTGAAAATATGTGTTTTATTTTGCTCAACTGATTAAATTTTACTATTATTGCTATTAAGTTTATCGCAATAGGGCACAATAAAACATTCAGAATAATTGTGTGGTTCCTATTATAGTGGCTATGGGTTTTTGACTCTCGGTCGGTTTTAATTTTTTCGATCTTATGTAAAAAGTTTTTAAGGCTGAATTTCTGTTCGTCGAAATGTATTTTGTGATTTTGGTGGTCAATTAACTGTAATTTGTTTGGTAAAGTCCCTGTTTGTATTTGTGGCATTTCATTTATTTGTAATTCAAAGTTTAGTTTAGGTATTAGCTCGATTTGTTCGACAGAGATATTCTGCACAATGGTGTTGGTAGTTGTGAGTAGAACATTGCCAATTCTCATTTAACAATTTGGTTTGAGATTTAGTATACCTTTTCCATTCATTTTAATTACTGTTTTGTATTCTGCACACTCAATGTTTGTGGTAATTTCCTTTACTAACAAATACAGCCAAGAGTTTTGTGTCACCATTTTGATAATTGTATTATGCTCTTGAACTAAAGGGCAGATTGAACAAATTTGGTTAGCCTTACGCCAATTCTTATAAAGCAGTAAGAGGCTGTTATCATCTGGCGCAGTATAGAGTGGAAGCATAAGGTGGCAGACTAAAGTTTGTTTTGCGGTATCAAGGTTTTAATTGAGACTCTGTGAGTGGGATGAACTTATTGGCTCCCACAGCTGTAATCAAATAATCATCTGGAATGTCGTAACGTGTTGAAACATTATATTTCTCAAGCATAGCAAGTGAATATGCCTTCTTTAGAGAAAACCATTCCTTATGAATCAGGGGTATTGTTATCTTACAAAGGATTTGTCCCTGCAGGTGCTGTCGCCTGTGGCAAATTGTTGTAGTTAAAATGGATTTTGAAGAATCTCATTACGTGGATATACTATAGGAAGATTTTTTCCTAATTCCACAACTTGTGGGTAGCTAAGAACAAGAGGGTGTAGTTGCCTGTTACTCAAACTACTAAGGATAATATAAAGGTTTTCGATTTGATGTTCAATTTCTTCTAAGCGGATTATCATATTCATTCCACGGTAAGTTGCCATTTTATATTTTTAGATTCCAAAGAAATATTAGCTATCGTTTCATTAATAGTATTAAGCACTTGTGTAGTTTGATTTTTGGTTTCTTGCGAGTCAGTGTTAAACTTTCCAAGTGCTTCGCTATTGGCTTCGTAATTTGATTTCATTAAATCAACTTGTTCTTTTATTAAATCTAAATTTTGGTTGCTATCAGCCTCTAAGGTATCTAATCTTGAATATATATTTCTTTTGCATCATCCTGATCAATGCTAATTTAATTCTACCTACTATGTATTGTACGTTCTGTATGCTTGCACGTGTTCTTAAAACCTAAAACTATGTTTTGCTCACAAACTTTTTTGATAACACTTTCACTCCAATTTAGGTATTCTTCCCACATATGAACGCATGACATCTTGATTGTGGTGAATACTGTCCACTGATCTATGTATAAGAGTACCTTGTTAGCTTCCTCGAAAATAATCCCAGGTTTGTCTAAGGGAGTCCATGTAAATGAACTTCTGCTCCGGCAGCGAAGAGCTCTCCCAGGACAAGAATGGCTATTCCGTTCATATTAATACCTGGTAAATTTAATAAAATAACTAAAAGGGTAATAATATAATATAGGTATTTTAACTAAATGAAAAAAAAAAAATAATACTTAAGCGTGGAATTTCTTTAATCTGTTCAAATGAACATCTTTCACCTTTCGACCTATCTGAATTTTTAAATTCACAGGGGAGGTTACTTCCTTTACTTCATATGGTCCGATCCAAATAGGTGATAACTTATTATTTTTGCCTTCGTTTTTTAAAAGGCCTAAGTCACCATTTTTGAATAACTCTTCGCGAAGGGTTCTGTCATAATATTTTTTCGTTATTTCCTTGCATTTTATTATATTTTTCCTGACAATATTATGGGCTTGCTGGATTTTATTTCTTAGGATATAAAAATAATTTTCATGATCATAAGTTTGTTCTGTTTTGCGTTTAAGGTTCGTGGGCAGGTCAGTTGTAAAACCAAAAAGACAGTCCATGGGAGTCAGATGTGTTGAAGAGAGTTTGGTGTTATCATGTATATGGACGGCTTGCCGTAACCATTCATCCCAATGGTGAGGGTTCTCATTCACGAAATGTATGCGTAGGAATTTACACAAACGTTTGAATAGTTCACTCATAAAATTCGTGCCTTGTTCTCTGATCAGTTTTATCGGTTTTCTGTACCGTGTAATAATCTCTTCGCAGAAAGTTTTTGCAACCGTTGCTGCCTCGCAATCTGGGAGAGCATAAGCATCAATGAAGCGTGTTAGATCATCTTCGAATGTTAGTATATACTTGTTTCCAAGGGTCGTGACTGGAAGTGGTCCCACTATGTCCAGGTACACTTTGTCGAAGTGCTTTTTCGCTGTATCAGGCAGTACCATTGGCATCCGGATTAGTTTGCAATGTTTATTTGTTTGAAATTTAGGACAAGAATTAATGAGTTTTGCTATATCCTTTAACATATTCTTCCACCTGTACTTCCACCGAATTCAGTCATAGGTTTTTGCAATTCCTTGGTGGCACCCTAGTGCGTTTGTATGAAAGACTTTTAATATTGAGTGTTACCATCATTTATTTCCTATGTGTTGTATTTGTATTTTTCCCCAGTTTCAAATAATTCTCTTGAATCTTTTTTAATATTTACTTGTATTTCTTCTTGAATTTGAGATTGAGGGTTTAATGAGTCTTCTGTTGACTGTTTTTTACTTTGCGACCTTGTGGTCACAAACATTGTAGTACCTTCTTGAGGGATTCGGCTTAAAGCATCGGCATTGCAGTATTTTCGGGCTGGTTTGTACTTTATCTCATAATTATATTCCGATAATTTGTGATGAAACCGTATTAAGCGTGACGTGGGATTTTTAACGTAGAACACTCCTATCAATGGCTGGTGATCTGTATAGACTGTAAATTTTCTTCCAAGGAGGTAACATCTAAAAATTTTCACGGCCCATAATATACCTAACAATTCTCTCTCTATTGTTGAATAGTGCCTTTCCGCTTTGTTGAGGGTCCAACTTGCGTAAGCTATAGGACGATCATGGCCGGGAGGGCTTTGTGATAATACTGCACCCAATGTTTCGTCGCTGGCATCTCCCTAGTAACCACAATTCCGATGTACTCACATTTTCCAAACTATACTACAAAAATATTGGCCGGAATTCCAATATATATCCAAAAAATTCTAACACAGAACGCTGTCTTTAATTGTTCCGAAGTTTTACCCTGCTCTATTTTGCCATTCCTAGGAATATCTAGTGAATTTCCGTAGAAATTTTATATGAGATAAGAACTGAAAAAAGAGTGGACAATTGTGGACAATATTTAAAACTGTTATTTAATTTTCCATTATTTTTCTGAAGAATTCCGTATATGAGAATATATGGAGAAAGTGTGGACGAACTGCAGAAAAAGAAATTGAAATCTTCACTTTGTACAAAGAAATCTCCATACTCTTTCCTTCATTGGAAAAATGTTGTATCAGGGCTCTGCTCCGTGCTCCGAAGGATAGAGCAGTCGCCGATATTGGGAAAAAGGAAAATTAACACTCAATCACTTTATTATTTTTTTTCTATTTGGTCTGTTATTATTTTTATTATTCTTTTCTTTATATTCTTATAATCCCAATTTCCTTGGCACTAATATAATAATAGTTTTTTTTCGAAAAACTTAATACACAAAATTTGATAATATTTTCTTTAACACTTGGTTAGTAATTGTTTGGTATGAATTTTTAAACGTTGTTCACTCCACGGGTTTTAAGAACGAACTCCCCGAGGTTTGGGCAAATTGCACCGAGATACCCACAATATCTTGAAGAAAAGCTTTTTTATCTTTTTATTGCTTTCTCACGACGTTATAAATCGTACGTGAGAAAGTGCACAAAAGTTTTGATGCAAGCTATATCCATCTATGCAAACTGTAATCCGATTTGCACTTGTGCGCCCGTCTTGAAATATTAATTTTAAGAGGGCGCGAATAATTGGGATAATTGTATGTATGTATGTACATACAATTAGATTGGATTAAGTAAGTAATGTACGTGTGTACAGTGTACATACGGAAAAAAAAGTAAGAAGACACTGTATGTAGGTAAGTATGCATACCGTGGGAGTGCAATGTGTGTCTGATAACAAAATGCAATTTATGCTAAATTCCATTTTGTTATAATATGGGAATGCATTTCTAAATGCACTTTAAATTTTGATAGAGTTTTTAATGAAATTTAAATTGATATGTTTTTTCAGGGTCACTTAATGGTACATCAATATATCGTATTGGACGATACATTGATGTATCGGTATTATGGTTGCGATTCGGGGCAAAGGTACCTGAGTCACAACATCCGTCCCCCCTGGGTAAAAGAAAGTTTTATTCTAGCTGGAAGAAAACTTTCTTTCTGTGAAAATAGTGCGTTGGGAACGTAATTCTAACTAGTGATTTTATAGATAGGCTAGCCATGTATAGTTATTTACATACATATTTATAATTATCTTATAATAAAGCACAAAAAATGATTTATCTATAATTTTTCAAAAATTCAATAGGGAAGCCTGTATTATTATTATGTGTTGTATTTTATATCTTTTAAGCTAGTACAAAGAAATGAATAATATTAACTTTACACTTAAGCGTTTGGTAATTCTATAATTTTATACATATTTATCCTATTCATTTCTTTATTTCATAATTAATTCTTTTGTTTTTACATACAAGTTTTTAGTAAAATAAAACACAATTATTTATTTCATTTTCCTTTCTCCTATATTTTTCTTTTTTTTTATAATTTATTTATTAATTCCTGTCAAGAAAATAATGGGTACTATAATAAGTATTATTCACAAATAATTCTTTTTATACTTTTTTTTAATCTGATTCTTATAATGAGTCCTTTTATTCTTAATTTATTCATACTAATACGTTATTTTAAATATTAACTACATTTGCTTCGTTTCTGTTTCTTATGCTCCCGGTTAATACATATAACCATTTCTATTCTTTTCTCAATGAGGATGGGGATTTTTTTGATGGTAAAAATTAGGAAGAGGTTATTTCTGTGCCCGTTAATTAGCGTCCGTAGGTTAAACGTTTTCAGCCGATTTCTTTTTAGGTGCTGGGGTTATCTTGAACGTAAGTTTTCGTGGTGCAGCTCTAGGCACATCTTCCAGTTCATGTTCGAGGGTTATGTTTTTGGATGTTCGTTCTTTCGGTTTGTTTAAGTAACAACACTGAGTTTAATTTACTATAAACATTTATTATTCAAGTTACAAAAATAACTAAAAACATAATTATCGATCGATCATTTTTATGTGCAAAAATTGCTTACAAACAATAAAAACAAAATGATAAATTTTACACAATGCAGAGTTTATTCACTGATTAATTTTGCTGACGCATAATATTTGTTACTGCTGCAATGAATGAACTTCGCATTGAGTAAATGAAATATGATGACAATTAGAAGTTGGTTGCATTGACCCTTTGTATAAAATTAAAAATATGCAAATTGTAAGTATGTAAATAGAAAATAATTATATGTACTCTGTACATTCTCCCGCCTCAAAGTTAAGTGTCGGTAACTCGATGCTGGAATTTTGCTGCTCCTTGATGGACCTTGGTGCTGGGATCGGCCTTGCCCTTGTACTTAACGTGACACTCCTCTTTCGTCTGCAATATATGCAAATACCGATGGCAATGACGCCACATATGATCAGATATGGCATAGTGTAGTGATGTTTAAGTTTTGGCATATTTTCTATGCGTTCTTGCTGAAACCTGATTGCCTCGTCTAGTTTTTTTTATATCATTATTGTATACTTCTTGAATTAGTTGTGGCATAGTAATTTTTGACGAATTCGACAGCTGATCTTTATTCATGGCTATGAAGTTAGATATAACCGTATTTTCTGGGATAGGTGATATGTGCATTTTCGAACTGCGATCGTTTGAGCTTATGTATAGAGTCTTAATATTTATAATACAATCTCCTCTCGTTTGAATGATTCCATTGCCATATAGTGATAATGGTTGTCCTTTATTGTCACAACTGATTTCGAAGGTCAGGTTTTCTCGTAATACAAATAGCCACGTACTTGGTTGGTGTAATCTTCTCCAATAGTTATTCGCTTCTTTAGTTCGTAGTCTACAGAATGGTGATATGATTCTCGTTATTGAAGAGCTCCATTTCACAATGACTTTGATTTGATTTGAGAGTGAAGATTGGTTGGTTTAAGTTGCATACAAGCTGGTCTTCTGTTAACCTCTCGCACCCTTTGAGATCTTCTTCTTCTATTGGGCTAAATCGATCTTGTCGTCGATTTATGGCCAGATACTTGCTGGAAGGATCGATGTAGATATATTGTTCATTGTGAATTGTAGGAATAGTTATTATTTCATACAATCGATAGGCTTCTGTGCTCACCAGAGGAATTCGAATGTCGAATAGTACATTCTTTCCCGTAATTCTTGTCTTCACATGCATTGAGTTGTAAAGTGTTATTAGAAAGGACTTACTTCCAGTCCCTGGTAATTGTACATTGGGTGGTAAGTGTTCACGAATTGTTGTCAGCTGCTCGTTGAATTGTGCAGGTGTTAGGACGAATGTATTTATTTTTCCATGTTTAATGTCTGTAATGAGTGATAGAATTTCCCTTTGTAAACATTGAAATGTAACTAGGTTCAGAGTTATCAGAATAGCTGCGGAATTGACTGCTTGATGAAGAACTGCCTCATATTGTGAATTATTTAATTGATTGGTTATTGTTTCGATTTGAGTATTCATTAGATTGAATTGGTGTTGAAGAACCTCGTGGTTTCTTTTCATTATGTTGACCGTGTTCTCTACTATTGAGGTCTGATTTCGTAATAATTGTCTAGCATAATCTTCATTTGCCTTAATTTCACTTATTTACCTTTCATGTTGGTCAGCAAAATCTTGGTCCAGAATTCCGAACAATTTATTAGTGACCGTTCCTATGAATCCAAATGGTGCTCGCTTATTGCGAGTTCGTGGATATTCATTTTGTTGGTATAATATGTCGTTCAACTGTTCGATTTCTAACAATTGATGTTTCAATGTTTGGGTAGTGGCATAACATAGATCTCTTGACAGCCGAGTTTCTTCATCGCATAACTGATTCAGTTTCCGGATTGATTTTCGTATGCCATAGAGTTCTTTCCAATATGTTGATAGGTTGTAATAGACTACCAAGTTCCATTCGCTAAAGTAAAATCGCATATCGGAAATTTCATCAAAATATAATCCTTCGTGGTTATCAAGCTTGGTTAGTCGATACGGTGCGTTGACGGTTTCACCCAGTGCTACGACCAACAAGGTAGTGATGATGAACAGATAACTCAGAAAGTTGGATTTGCGAGCTTTTTTTAATGATGATGATGTCCCAGATTCGTGTCGACTCATCTTTAAATGGCTTGCATTATAGGTCTTTTCACTCCTTCGTCGTTTGTGACAACCTAGTACAGATGCCTTTCGTTCGTCGTTATTTGTTTCCCCTGAGGGAACAGGTGTCGCTTTAGTATCATTGTCAGAGTCTATTTCTTCAGTTGGCATGTCGCCTAAATTGTTTTGATCATTACTTATTGTCAGCATCGAGATTTTGGTAAGTGGTCGTTTAAGGGTTTCAGATTTCGTTTTCATAGTTACGACTCTGACAAGTCCATCACTTCCCGGATGTACTTTGATTGTTCTTCCAACAGTCCAACGAGACCGAGGTAAATTATCTTCTTTTATTAATACGATGTCGCCTTCTGTTGGGTTAGGCTTCTTCTGCGCCCATTTTGGTCTTTGTTGAAGTCTTCCAAGATACTCATTATACCACTTTTCCAGAAGTCCTGGTACATCTTTTCCACTCTATCCCATCTCTTAAGGAGACCAGTATTGGTTTCTAAGTAGTCCTTATCTGGTATTGACAATATACGTGCACCAGTTAAAAAGTGACCGGGTGAGCACTTCTAGGCTTTCCGGGTTTGTGTTAGTGGACATAATGGACGAGAATTAAGACACCCTTCTATTTGTATCATTAGTGTGGTCATTTCTTCGTATGTCATTCTCGTTTCACCAACTACTCGACGCATATGATGCTTGATCGATTTGACGCCGGCTTCCCAAAGTCCTCCGAAATGTGGTGACGATGGAGGAATGAAATGCCATTGAGCGCCAGTTTCTGCTATGGCTTCATTTACTTCGGTTTTATATGCATCTTGTTGATGAAGATTGCTGGCGCCCACGAAATTAGTGGCATTATCACTGTATATATGTGCCACAGTCCCTCTTCTGCTTACCAATCTTTTAAATGTGGCTATGAAGGCCTTTGATGTGAGATCGGTGACTACCTCAATATGAATTGCCTTGGTAGTCAAGCATATAAAAATTGCTACATATCCCTTGTAACTGCGGTTGCCTCTACCTGTTTTCACAAGTAGGTCGAATGGTCCTGCATAATCCACACCTTGAGTAAAGTGACGACTCGGAGTGACTCTGGCTGTTGGAAACATTCCCATCATCTGTTTCGACTTTTCGGCCTTGTATCGATGACATTGAACACATTTATGGATATAACCTTTAATTGCCTTTAATCCATTGATTATCCGGTATTTTTGACGGACTATCTCCAAGGTTAAAGTGTTTCCTCCATGTAGTGTCTTCTTGTGAGCTTGATCTATAATAAGTGTAGTTAACTCGCTTTTATGGGGAAGTATGGATGGATGCTTCTGTTCAAACGTCAAGTTTGAGTTTTCTAGTCTACCACCAACACGTCATACTTCGATTGAATCAGTAAATGGATTTAACGTGAGTAGCCGACTCGATTTTGGTAGTTCTTGAATTTGACGTAATTTCTGAAGGTCTTCCTTGAAATGCTTCTCTTGTGTATACTTAATGATTGGTATTAATGCCTCTTCGAGTTCTTTCACAGTCAGTGAGTCATATTTTCTTGCCTGGCTATCCTCCGTCAAATTGTTTATGAATAGTTTACAGTATGCAGTGATACGTAGAACTTTCCATAATGAACGGTGACTTTGCAGTAGGAGATCGAATACGTTTATATCTTGTGTACGTATTAGTGTGTGCATTGTAATCTTTTTCCTTTCTAGTTCTGTTTCTTCGAATTTACTTTCTGGATATGTGATCTCTTCACATTTCAGCCAGTATGGGTTTCTAGTTGTGATGGATAGATTCCTCGAGAAGCTACGTCTGCAGGATTCTCAGAGGACTTTACGTATTACCAATTTTCCTTGGTTGTTCTTAATTGTATATCTGCTATTCTGTTGCCCACGAAGGTTTTCCATTTATGTGGATCGGCCCTAATCCATGACAGGACTATTTTGGAGTCTGTCCAAGCAAAGTAGGGAATGTTTGGAATTTCTAGGCTGACTATAGTTTCCTTTAATAAATTTGCAAGAATATGCGCTCCACATAATTCTAATTTTGGTAGTGTTAGTTTCGACTTCAGGGGGGCAACTTTAGTTTTAGCGGTAAGTAGCGAGACAGTCACTTTTCCGTTATGAACTGTTCTGAAGTATATTACTGCACTGTAGGCTCTTTCTGAGGCATCTGAAGGCACGTGCAACTCGTATTTGTAATCGCCGTGAGAGTATCCAATCCATCTTGCTATTTTAATTTTTGTTAGCATTGATAATTCTTGTTTGATCCGATTCCATTTTTGTGTAATTTCCCCAGATAGGGGATTTCTTGAAATAATAGTTTGATAGTAATAATTGTTGGTGCCAATAGTCCAATTGGATCGAATATCTTAGAGGCTTCGGACAGCATCTCACGTTTAGTCAGAAGATCTTCATTGTTTGAAATATTCACTTTCATTTTGAAGTAATCAGTGGATGGATTCCAGTGAACTCGAAGTCCATGAATTGATTTTTCATGATCGAAATTCATTTCTGTAGCTGATTCCCTTAATTCCCATGGTAGTTTCTGTAAGAGTTCTTTGCTATTGCTACTCCATTTTCTCAAGTTGAAACCTCCGCTCTTAAGGGCGTTTATTAATTCATGACTTATTTTACTGACTTCTTCTAAAGAATCCCCTCCAGATACAATATCATCTACGTATGTGTCTCGAATGATGACTTTTTCTGCAAATGGAAAGTCTTTAGCTGTATCTTTGGCCACTTCTTGAAGTGTTCGAATTGCTAAAAATGGTGCACTTGTGGTTCCATATGTGACTGTAGTTAATTTGTACTCCCTGATGGGTTCTTTCTCAGAATTTTGCCACAAGATTCTCTGATAATTCTGGTCTCTAATATCAATGTTTACTTGGCGGTACATTTTTTCAATTTCAGATGTGAATACTACTTTATGTTTTCGCCATCTGAGGAGAATTGAAATTAAATTCTGTTGTATTTGTGGTCCGACTAAAAGTATTTCATTTAAGCTTTCATGATTATTTCTTTTTGCTGTCCCATCAAATACCACTCTTAGTTTTGTCGTTGTACTGTCGTGTTTTAGTACAGCGTGATGAGGTAGGTAATATGCTGTGTCCAAATTGTCAGTTGCTAAGGTCATGTGGCCAAGTTTTAAATATTCACTCATAAAGTCCTTATACATGACTTCAAACGTCTTTTCTGTCTTGAATTTCTTTTTCATCTGGAGTAGTCTTGCTAATGCGATTTCTCGAGAGCACCCAAGATTGGCGGTTCAGGATTCTTTTTAAATGGTAATCTTACTGTATATCTACCGTCAGCATTTCTTCGATGAGTAGTTCTGAAGTGAGTTTCGCACATTACATCTTCACCTGTCAAGACTGTATCAGTATTCAAGTCTTCGATTTCCCAAAATTTTCGAATTTCGTCATTTACATCTACTTCAGATATGTAGCATTGGGGTGCTATGGTGGACATACTTTGTTTCACTTCGCCCGACAGTATCCAACCTAATTGTGTTTCTTGAGCTATGAGAGTTTCTGGAGGCCACCGCAGTACACTGACCATTAGTATTTTAGCAAACACTTCTGCTCCAAGGATTACATCAATTCTTCTTGGTTCATCTAACTTTGGATCTGCTAATATCAGATTCGTTGTGTGCTTCCATTCTGATCTGTTTGTAATTTTTTCGGACGGCATTACTCTCGTTAGCTTTTTAAGTACTAATGCTGTTGTTGTTGTGAGAAATGGTGATGGAAATCTTGGCTTTACTGTTAATTCAATGCACGTTTGAATATTGCCAATCTTTGCACCTCCTACTGCTGTTACAGTGGCGTTTATTCGTCTTCTTGGCAGTCTTAGCTTCTGAGCCGCTTCTTCGGTTATGAAGCTGGCTTGAGCTCCCTGGTCAATAAGCGCTCGCAGCATAATTGTATATTTGTTTTTACCAACTGCTTGTAATATTGCAGTGGCTAACAATACAGTACACTGATTTTTACTTTCTGCAATATGAGTTGACACTACTGACGCATTTGGTCTAGTCGATCCCCTCTCATTGGTTTCCTGATTGTTTAGCTTCCAATCAGGTTTTTGAGGTGATGAATTTAAATGTAATAGTGTACGATGTTTTCAGTTACATATTCTACAAGTTTTCCAACTTTTACAAATCTGGGCTGAATGGCCCTTAACTAGGCAATTGGAGCAGAGTTTTGCTTTTCTGCTCTCTTCGTTTCTTTGTAAAGCATTCAATTTATTAAATTTTTCACAAGTATAAATCTTGTGATTTAATTGCAGAAGCCGCATATTGATTTTATTCCCACCATACCGTGGTGTATTTTTACTTCATTTCTTTTGTCTAAAATTTTTGCTGGCTGAATGGTCTTTGTCGGTTCCATAGATTCTAGCACTTGAAATCTGTTTTCAAGAAAATTTAAGAATTCATTTAGTGCTTGAATCTCTCTGGGATTTTCCAATGATTGTTCATAGATTTTTCGAGACTCTTTGTCTAGTTTTTGTATTAGTAAATGAATAATGAGCGGATCCCAGTTCATAATGTCGATGTCTAGATTTTTTAATGCTTCTAGGCATTCCAGTGTTGAGTCGTGGAGTTTTTTTAGACCAGCCGATGATTCTTTTAAAAGTTCTGGTTGATTACAAAGTCTTCTTAGTTGGGCTGACACTAAATTTCTTGTATTATTATATCTGCGATCTAGGATTTCCCATGCAGCGTCATAGTTTTCATTAGTAATGTTAAAATGTTGAATCAATTCATTTGGTTCTTCATTCACGTTTTCTTTTAAATAAAATAGTTTCTCGGCCTTAGTAATTGTATTATTTTTATGTATAAGTTCGATGAATAAATTTCTGAAGGAAGGCCATTTAAGATAATCGCCGGAAAAGATTGGTATATCAACACGTGGACGTTTTACTGCTGCACTTCTCTCAGTTCTAGGAGTAGGTGCCTGAATTGTTGCTAATGGTGGAGATAGGCTCTGCAATTTTTCTTGTAATTGAATTAATGCTTCCTGATAGATGCTTTCAGTTGCTGCAAAGACATCTTGATCAAAGTAGTCATCTTTGAATTTTCCCAATGCCATTATACTGGTATGAGTATGCACAATCAATTCCCAGTAGTCATTCAATAGTTTAATCTTCTGTGTATAATATACTGGAGAGTGCTGTTTTTCTTCATCTGATTTAATGTTAGCTATATTGCGTTTCAGCGTATCAATTATAGCTGCTTGCTTCTTGATTTGGTGTAACTGTTCTGAGATATCTTCTGACCTTTTCCTCCTTTCGATTGCCTCTCGAATCAAATTTTCTACAAGATCTCTAGTCTGATCATATAGTGTATCAACTTGACTGTGGCAGTTTTCGACGAAATATTTGTGATCGGAGTTTTGTGCCCTTAGTGATTCGAGTTGTGTATTGATGTTATCGAACTCTTCCCATGCAGTGTTGAGTGAATGTAGCCGTGCCTCGCCATACTCTTTAGTCTTCCTAGCAGAAGGATCTCTGCTGATTTGCGCAGCGACCTTCTTGATGATCCTTGTATATTTTGTCTGCTCCCTCAGTATCTGATCCATGATGAGTACGACGAATTAGTAGGTTGATGATGCTTTTACCTCAACCGATGATGATTTCAAAGTAGCAGGAAAAAAATATTAATGCGTATTGTTGAAGACACTATTTAAAAATCTTTGGACTCTTTGTTCTAGAAATTCAATAATAGTCTTTCAACTTTATAATTACAGCCCTTGGACCTTAATTCCAGAGGTTGTATTTGCTATAATAATCTGTTACCTGAAGACCCAAGTTCTACAAGCTTGATGATTATAGCAGCGACGTTTTGCTCGAAGGACCAAAAATGTTTAAGTAACAACACTGAGTTTAATTTACTATAAACATTTATTATTCAAGTTACAAAAATAACTAAAAGCATAATTATCGATCGATCATTTTTATGTGCAAAAATTGCTTACAAACAATAAAAACAAAATAATAAATTTTACACAGAGTTCATTCAATGATTAATTTTGCTGACGCATAATATTTGTTACTGCTGCAATGAATGAACTTCGCATTGAGTAAATGAAATATGATGACAATTAGAAGTTGGTTGCATTGACCCTTTGTATAAAATTAAAAATATGCAAATTGTAAGTATGTAAGTAGAAAATAATTATATGTACTCTGTACACGGTTTATATTTAATGTACATATAAGCACAGGTAATTGTCACATATGATCTTGCATAGTGGTTTATATGATGATTATTTATTGGAATTAAAGGAATTAATTCTTGATTTTTTTGGAAACGAATGGATTCTAGAATTTTATCTAGATCCATATTATTCGTAATATTTAAAGTATGTATTTTTATATGCGATCCTATTGGGGAGGACGTCTTATTCGATATTATACTGGAAATGTTTACTGTTGGGATAAAATGGGAATTGAATCTGGACATTTTTACGTTATGTCCGTGCAGGATGAATTCCTTGCTGCGAACATAACAACCGGGATTGATGTCCATTGTTCCTATTCCATGCAGGGTTTGTGAACTAATGGAATCTTCACAAATAATGTCTATGTGGAGGGATCATTTTAAGGAGAAAAGCCAAGCGTTCTGCTGTGATAATTGCGTCCAATAGTAATCCTGTCGCAAGATCAGAATTTTACATTTTTGTGTAATAGGTTCCTTCTTTAGTAGATTCATTTCGCATTGGTTTGTTCTTGTATTTGTGTTTAAGATGGGGGATGAAATTTTGCAGTAGAAGTGCATATGGTCCAACGTTGCGCAATTATGAATATCCTGAAGCATTAATTCAACAAAATGTTCGCGATTGTAGTCTATTAATATGTATTCCTTCGATGGCTCGATATAAGTGAACGAATCGTTAAGGAGTGTCGGTAACGGCAATGCCTTGAATATTTGGTATGGTTCCTTGAACGGAAGTGGAATTCGGAGTTCAATAATTATCTTGTTGTTGAAAATATTTGCAGATATTGTGCTTAATTTGTAAATCTGTGAAAATATATTGTCTCTGGAATTTATAGGGAGCATCAGTGAGTTTGATAATTCTTGCATAATTTTTGATAAAAGATCTTCAATATTTTTCGGTGATATTAATATAGGATGGAATTTTCCATGCTTGGAATCTGTTAAAAGATCTATTAATTCCGACTGGGTATTTTGGTAGCTGAATGCCGTTAACGAAACCAGGGGAATAAGTGATTCCAGTTCAATGGATATTTTATTGTCCAAAGTTCTGTTTTCCATTAATGATGTAGCTATTTGTACTGCTATTAGTTTTTTGTGCTTATACAGGAATTCCTTCTCAATTGCGGCTTTTGTCTTAATAAATATATTGGTTGTTTCTTCTACTATTACAGTTTGGCTTTTCATAAGCGATAGGAGGGAGTTTTGGTTAAGGGTGAGATTACGAATTTGTTCTTCGTATAGTTTGGCATCGTCCAATGTGCCGAAGAGAGCTTTAGAGATTCGGCCTATTGCATTAAATAGTGCTCTTTGTTTCCTATTTTGAGTTACAAGTAACGTGTTCTTCTATTCTATTTTTGCTAATATAAGGTTAATTTGTAACAACGTACCGTTACAAGTGTGGCTCATGGCTGAGTGTTTGTCCAGTTTCTGGCAGGTCGCTGTAATTTGTTGGGCTATAAACTGGACGTTGTTGAATTCTGATTCGCTAGGGAGTAATAGGTGACGATTTTTCACTCGTTGGTGTAGTTGGCTCTGCCAATCTCTTCGAAGTAAATGCCTGCAGTAGCATTTAGCTGCTTTACCTCCATTCCTGAGCCGTAGGTTAAGGGGATGAAAATTAGAATGAATGCTATATGCATCATTTTGGAAACCTAGAAGATGACACTATGTTAATATCTCTGCATGATATTTGAAGATGATGAAGTTTTTACTCTGAGAAAAGCTTTAGGTAATTGTTATGGACTCTTTTGTTTTTATTATTGATTTTAATAGTGGAATTTTCGGTGGAATTAATCTCCTTTATCTCATACGGACCTGACCATAGTGGTGCGAAATTGTTCTCTCGAACTCTGCTCTTAAGTAGTACTTTATCGCCTACCATAAAAGACCTTTGGATAGAGCTTTTAGCGTATTGCAATTTTGATCTTTCTTTGTTTGCCATGGCTATGTCCTTAGCTATTTTGAAGCTATGCTGTACACGCGCTTTTAACTCGTTTGCATAATTGTCATAATTATATCAAACGGTTGGAGAAGATTTCAAATTGTTTGGAATTTCGGCTGGGAATCCGTAAAGGAGTTCGCGAGGAGTATAATTAGTACTCGAATGAGGGGTTGTATTGTATACAAACATGGCATAAGGAATCCATGTATCCCAGTCTTGTGGATCTTTTGCTACATAAGATCGGAGATATTCTTTCCAATGCACCATTCGTTTGAGGGTGATATGGAGTAGTTTTAAGTCATTTTATTCTTAGTAATTTAGATACCTCAGCGAACATGCCACTTATGAGGTTAGAACACTGATCTCTGAGGATACTTTCTGGAATACCATGTCGACAAACTATCGTTGTCGTGAAGACTTCCGCTAATGTCTTAGACTCGGTGTCGACTATGGGAACAGCCTCAGAAAATTTTGAGAGGTCGTCTTGAAATGTAAGGATGTATTTGTGTCCAGAATGAAAAATTGGGAGGGGTCCTACAACATCTAGGTACACCCTTTCGAAAGGTTTGGACCTAATGCTCGAGATTTTCATAGGAATTTTCGGGTTCCTGGATACTTTGTTCACCTGACAAAGTTCACATTTCCTTACATGGTTTACGATGTGGTATGGCATGCTAGGCCAGTAGAATTGCTTTTTGATTCTTTTGATAGTACGGGATATACCTTGAGGGCCTCCCGTTGGTATTGAGTGAAAATCTTTTAATACTTGTTCGATGTCCTTAATGTTGTATAAATATTTTATTGAATATTTATTGAAGTTGAACGTTTATTTGTTTATTAGCGAAGATCCGTGTAAAAGCGTTTTTAATTATTAGAAGGTTTTGTGCATCTAATATAGCGAAGGAGATATTTATTTGTTTAAACTGATTTGCTTCGGTGTATGAGCAGATCTCAGTTAAAATCTTTTCGAGGTCTGATCTATCTCTTTGAGATCGACAAGGTAAATTAGTTTTTGAAATCATTATTTTGGAGTCGTTTTCTGTGAAGAAGTTCAGTTCAGTTTTTAAAAGTGGAAATTTATCTGAAAGTTTTAGTTTCGAAGCCAACACTCTTTCAAGCTCTGTATCTTGCATTAGCAAGATGAAGAATTTAGGATTCGCATTTTTAGTCAGTAAAAGAGGAAAATTAGTCTCAGTCATTATGACTGAGGAATTGTTTGATGACGATGGAGTTGAATACGGAGTAATGCTTGCATTGGGAATATCCGAATTGGCCTGAGCTCTGGCTTGATTCCTAGTTACAACATTCACGCAGGTTGAAGGTTCTGCAAAATGTTTGGAATATTCTGGGATAGCTCTACTGAGAATGTCTGCATTTGTGTTGAGCTTCCCTGATTTGTGAACTATTTCGTAGTCATATTTCTCAAGACGTATTCTCCATCTCATAAGTCTTGAGGAGTGGTCTTTCATATTCATGAGTCATACTAATGGTTTATGGTCAGTTATAATTGTAAACTGTCTGCTATAAACGTATGGTCTGAATTGCTCAACGGCGAACACGATAGCTAAGAGCTCCTTTTCAATTGTTGAGTAACGAGTTTCCGCACCATTGAGAACTCGGCTCACATAGTCGATTGGATGATCTCGTTGATCATCAATTTGAGAAAGAACTGCCCCGGTGGCGTAGTCACTGGCATCGGAGGTGACAAAAAATTCTTTGTCAAAATCGGGATAAGATAGAATTTGTGCTGAAATTAATTTATTTCGTAATTAGTTAGTAAGGAAGGCTTTAATATCTTTCTCCTTCTTTGGCCTGGGGTAGGACTGAACTGACTTTATTTTTGCAGGGTCTGGTTTGACTCCATTTTCTTTAATTATGTGCCATAAATACATAATTTTCTTTCTTAGGAAATGGCACTTGTCGGGTTGAAGTTTCAGGTTGAAGTCTCTGAGACGGCTAAATACTTGCGTCAGTCTGGAATTGTGATCTTTGAGATTGTATCCATGGACTACAATATCGTCCATGTATACGAAGAAATAGATGCCTTGAAGGCCAGATAAGACATTATTCATGGCTCGTTGAAAAGTAGCAGGGGCTCCTTTTAAACCAAATGGCATACGATTGTATTCGTAATGGCCATAGGGTGTGCTAAAGGTAGTTTTCTCCCTGTCCTTCGAGTCCATTTTTTATCTGGTGGAATCCACTGGCTAAGTCGAGTGTGGTAAAATATTTCGACTTCCCCAACTGGTCTAATATATCAGTGATATTGGGCAGTGGGTACGCATCGCCAATAGTAATGTCGTTAATACGACGAAAGTCTACCACTACTCGCTACTTTGTGTTACCATTCTCATCTGGTTTTTTAGGAACCAGGTGAAGTGGAGACTTCCAGGGACTATGTGAAGGACTGACGACGTCTGAAGCATTTCTTGTATTTGTCTATTTATCCCCGCTCGGCTTGCTTCAGGAAGTCTATAAGGCTTGGTATAGATGGGCGGTTTGTCTTAGAGTGTCTCGATCTTGTGGGTGATCGCACCTGTATGTGAAAGGAAATCCCCTTCTAGACAGAAGAGATCGTTGAATTCCCTACAGATGTTGCGAATACTCTCAGATTCCAATTGATATGATTTTGCAGTTTCATTATTCTGCCCTTAATTGGATCTCTGTCAGAGTTTGTGGAGATGACCACACAGTCATCCAAGTCTTGATAAACTGGATTCACCTGGTAAGGGCCCAGATCGGTCCTCATTTTTGTTGAAAATTAGGACTTTTGCCGTACCGTTGACTGGTTCGACTATCGAATTTCCAAGAAACAACCCTGGCCTTATGTCCTTCTTGAAACAGACCGATTGATTTTGAATAGAAGGAGTTGGAATTTCAATGATGAATTCTGATCGAGCCGGAATTTTAATTTGATTTAATTTATCCGATGCTTTCGGATTTCTAAAAGGAAGGAAAGAACTTTTGAAGAATTTGGAAGGAGTTATACGATGATTCTGACTCGATAGAATTTGAAGGAGATAAAACTTTATTGAAATTCTTTGACTTCTTTGCTTTTATCTTGGAATTCACTTTTTGTGAATCTATTAATGACGGCGATTGAATTTTATATACTTATATACTTTGACGTTGTTGCTTTCTATCTTGTGAAGCTTTGGATAGAGATTTATTTTTATTTAATTCAGCCTTTTTTGTGGCCATAGATGGAGATAGATTTTTACTTTTATGCTTCATTTCTTGTCAAGCATTTGCTGGCGATCGATTCGCATTGCTTTTCGAAGCAATTGATGGAGATGGAATTGTATATAACAGACTCTTTGTTTGAGACCAATTTTCTGGGTCTTCGCTTTTCAAATAAACGTATGGGTAGTTAGTGTATTATTCTTCATACGGGTAGAATTCGTTTGATTCATTTACTTCTAGAGAAATAATTTTATTTTTGTAGTTGATAGTCGCATTGAATCGAGATAGAAAATCATGACCAAGTAGGCCATCGTATGAGAGGATGGAATTATTTCCCAAAATTTGAAATGGGTGTTCTAGGATGGAGTTATTATTATTCGAAGATTCTAAATTCAATTTAGCAAAGATGAGCCCTTCCGTAGAAGTGGACTCTGTAAACAAAGTATTTCTATTGCAGACAGCATCTCTGTAGCAGATTCTATCTGGCTTCAATGGATGGAGTTAAAGTAGGCTGATCTGTGCTTCGCTGTGCCCAATGCGATGACAATATCGACAAGATGGGACCTGCGACGGAGATATGATCTTATTGAAATCTGGCGGGCGTTGTAATTGCGAGTTTAGCTTTGGAACTGCGTTGAAATTTTGCGTAGAGTGTTGTATGACTGGGCAGTGTAGTGAAGCGCGATTCCCACGAACACAAACCATTTGCTTTTTTTTATTTACATAAATCATTTTAATCATTTTAAAAGTCGAACGTAGTCACTTCATGAAGTTCCAATTTCAAACCCAACTCGGGTCAACCACTTGAAACTCAATTTTTATCGATGCGTTTGTATTTTCAATGTCCAAGACGATAACGTCGAGCAATTTATGACCTCGAGTATCACATTACAAGTAAAGTGTGTGGGAACCGTGCTACGCCCAAACTATGAAATTACTTTCTAAAATAAAATCAGTGTGCTTTTATCGTTTAACTCAGTGGACGCCAATGTCAGTACCTTAAACTAGTAAGGAGAATTACTTATAATTAATTAGTCTTTTTCTTATACGCGGTGAATAAAAGTTTTGTTATACACAGTGGAGCGTTTTTATTTATTACACCGATAACACAAAAAAAGTAAAAGTGCACTCCCCGAGCCACAACCGTCGGGTTATTATGGTGGCAGCGGTGCAATCCACGCGCTGTGTAAAGCCGCGATCTTAATTTCGTAAATAATCAGTAAAGATCTAATTGATCAAATGCAATCCGCGCGCAGTGTAAAGCCGCGATCTTAATTTCGTAAATAATCAATCAAGATCTAATTGATCAAATGCAATCCGCGCGCAGTGTAAAGCCGCGATATTAATTTCATTAATTTCATAAGTAATCAATCAAGACCTAATTGATCAAATGCAATTCGCGCGCAGTGTAAGGTCGTGATTTTAATGTTTTTTTTATCTAATTAATCAAGATCCAATTAAGCATTCTTACATATGCATGCCTACTAACGAAGACAAATAAAAGGAAGACGAAATTGATAATTTGGTTTGCTCAACACGGGATCCATAATACAGGAAATATCCAGCCAAAACCAACTGCTCCAGAATTAAGGAAAAAGTCTATTTGAAAATTCCAGGCTGTGGACAAACCAGTAAGGCGAACTTTCTTTCCTCTATACTGAGAGATTGATTCGAAAATATTTAATTCAATTTTAGTATAATTTCTGTATTTTTTTTGGTAATTGATTCAACTTTAATTATATTTATGGTATTTAATTCAATTTAAGTGCTATTTTTATTATTATGGTATTACTATATAAATGAAATATATAGGTACATAAGTCCAGGAACATTGTTCAGAAAGATTATTGCAAGTTTAAGGGCACAAAGTGAATTTTTTTTTCGTATGTCACAATTTAAATAAAATTTGTTGATTTACAGTAGCTACTAATGTATGCTATGCATGCGAGTCTTGCCTCATTGATACTAAAGTGAAGTGAAGTGGAGGAAAATATTGTAATTTTTGGTTCAAAAGTGTTAAATGAAAGTGGTAGAAGTCATCCTCCCCTAGTGAATTTCAATCTAATTTCTATTTTCGGACATTAGTGCCATATATATATAGTATCATATCAAGATACATCGCACATCGCAAATAAGTCGCATAGTTCTCTCACGCTGAGTGGGATATTGCCAAAGTTTCAAATCTCAATTACGAAGAGTACCTACATCAAATAATGTTTAGATGTTCAGTGTGATTACCTAGTTTATGAAACCACTTTCCTGAAGCAGATGCTAGAGGAGTTGATTTCCTGTACATTACCGGAGATTTCAGTTGTTCTTCTTTTCCCCCGCTCTGCCCCAGCAATAAATTCAACTAAGTGACATTTGCTTTCACAAAAGAAATAGGAAGAAAATTTACAAAATTTGGCTGCAAAACGGTTTTCCCATACCTAAGATAAAATATTTAGTTAACAGCTATAAACCCAACCTCCCAAATAATAATGACATTGATGTACTAACTAACACCACACAATACGAAAGATCCAAGATATATCGTATTGTCAGATATATTCCAGGTCTGTGTAAAAAACTGAAAAAGATAGTTAGTGCAAAAAAAAACCGGATCTGTCCTGCCTCAGGTCATAGGTCTGATATAAAAAATAAACAGACTAAGTAGACTGCGTTATCCCGCCACTGTGTTGAGGCAAACCATTTCCCAGATTTTAATAATACAACAATTTTATGTAGGGAGAAAAATATTAACAAGAGTAGTGATTGCAAAAATTATTGTAAAAGTAAAAACCGATTCTTTCGGTTTTAGTTTTACTAAAACCGATTCTTTCGGTTTTAGTTTTACTAACACCGATTAATCGATTTTTAATCGGTTTTAAAAAGAAATTGTTTTTGAAAATTATTTCTTGTCAAAATAGTTCAATTTATTCATGTTTATAATTATAGAAAATATAATATTTGTTTAAAAATAAAAAATGTATATAATTCATTAACAATACAAAAATGAAAAAAATATTTGTAAAAATCCTGGAAAAATGTTTTTTTGAAAAGAGCAAGTAGAAAGGAATATCTTAAAAACTGAGTTTGTAAGATTTTCCTCTGATTATGGAACTTAGCTACCCAAAATCAGTTCATTAATTATGAAAAATTTATATTATGAAACAACAAGTTGGTTGTATCTTGCACAACCATTGTGAACCACAGATGTATCGTTTGCGGGAAAAAAAATTAACGCTTTTTGAGAAGTTTAACGAATTTTTTAAGTGAAAAAGGCTGAACTAAAATTAATAGAAATAAATATCTTTACGAAATTGAGCGAGACTGAGGTTTACTTACGAAAAATTGGTATTTTTAGCGTAAATATATATCACATTCCGTAAGAGTTATTATCTTGGAATTTAATGTTTTCAATGTTAAAAAGTGGTAAAAGTGCAAAAATTAACAAATGGAAGTTGATTTAATTGAAGATTTTTCTATTAACTCGCAGTGCCATTTTTAATACATTTTAATTTTTGCATTGCACTTTTAATCATTTAGTAATAATTTAATTGTTTGACATATCGCATTCTTATTCTTACCGCACCTTTACTGACTGTAATTTGATTTTTAAACTTAACGAAAGTTCCCCCCACACGAGTTAAAGTTGATTTGTGCACGCCTGTTAAATTAAAGGGAGCGTTCGCTTTACGTAAGTAAATGTACTTAGCGATACGTCTATTGTAGTTCAGCCTAAACTCTCACTTTCTTAATGTTTTCGGGAAGTTGTGTTCACTGGGTATTCACACACAGCATTGAGTGAGCACCAGCGTAGTGACACTGCCAGCGTATCAGATCGGTAATGATCCGATTCTTTCCGCTCTGTTCTGTGATGTCAGCATCCCGCAATTTGTTCTTATAAATTTACTGTGAATTTTCTTTTAGATATTTTATGCAGTGGCACACATGAAAGTATTGTATCTGAAAATATATTTGCAATGCACCTATTTTGTAGTAAAATTTTTCCGTGAAATTTTGAAATTACATGAATGTGCAATTTTTCATATTTTTTTTAAAAGAATATTTAAAGAAACGAACAAATTTTCATTAATAAAAAAATCGGTTTTTAGGACGCTAAAACCGATTAATTGGTTTCCTGAAATCGGCCACTTAAGGGCCGATTAATCGATTAATCGGGTAATCGAGTAACCGATTTTGCAATCACTAAATAAGACGATGTGCCTGGAGGCCTTGCATATATATACCACAGATAATACAATGAACCGCAAAACAGACATTGAAAACATAAATTCGGTATACGGTTCACTTCTAAACTAACCCATGATCAAGGTCATTCACTCAAATTGTACACACATATACGTATATATATGTGTATACATGTTACTATCTAACAACATTCCCTCTTCGGTTCATAAAATAACGACAAATCGCGTAATGTGGATGCTGATTTCTGTTTCCTAGACGTGAGATCTAATGTTGGTCTCAAATGTGTTTTTGTTTTAAAAAGTAGTAAGCTTTTCTTTCCAGTTTTTGCGTATATGTAAAATAATTTATTTAATTACAGTGTTCTTCAGTAAATGCCTAATTTATTATTGTATCGCTTCATGTTAAAATTTTTTTTAAATATTATTCATGTTCCGTAAGTAGTACAAACAGTGTAAATTTTGGCAAAAGCTTACTATCGTTAATTTATAGATAAGATCACCTGAAGACGCGGAGTGTTCACCCGAGAAACGTTGTGGCATATTAATAAAAAAAAGTTTTTAGACACCAATCTGTAGTTTGTTGTCCAAAAGAAAGACCGATAGCCCGAGCATCCCTCCTTTGATTTCAATTAAAACAGTAAAAAATCTGAAATTGTTCAAAATTGGTTACTGTTCTATTAAAAAAAAAATATGCACCTGCAAAATATGAAACAGCCTGACTCCGTCTTATAGAATTCGTGTGCGCAAAGCATAGTTTTGTTATATCAGAAGCATCCAATTAGTGACCCGTTTCAACGAATTTTATTGCATTTGATTTATAAAAAAAAACTAATCACAGAAACTCTTGATTAAAGTGTAAAAAAAAGAGAAACGTGATTAAAGAATAATAGTACATGTCTTTAAACCTGCATATTTCTCTAAGAGGTGGAAAAAAGGTAAAGCGTGATTGCGACAAAGTGCCTAACGCCATAAAGGAAGAAAGTTGCAAGTCATTCTCTGATTCTGATCAATATAGTCAATATAGTTCTGCTGACGAGGAACAGAATAATAGTAAAAAATGACTTCCTTCAAAATATCCCATGCTATCAAATTAATATCGGAATTTGATGGTACTAACGAGACTCTTTCAAGATTTCTGCAAGTTGCGAAAATACAATACTCGAAAGCAACTGAAGATTCCGATAAGGTCGAATTTCTGGACCTGATTAAGTCAAAAGTGATAGGAAGGGCATACAATGTCCTTCTACGGTATAACGATTATCAAACTTGGCCCGAACTTGAGACAGCCATAAATAAGCAGTTTTCGAAATTTCGATCTACACTAGTGGTCCAAGCTGAGCTCTTTTCCATTAAACAAGGAATACAAGGGTCTGTGTCACACAATGCAGAAAGAATCGAAAAACTACTGGACGAACTTAATATATCCAGTACCCAAGGTGAAGAAGACGCAGGCAGCAAGGCTATTTGAGCACTTAACGAGAAAAGCGCGATTAATAACTTTAAACGAGGTTTAAGGCCTCCCTTAAAACTGATTATCAAGTCCACAAAACACGATTCCTTAACTACCGCCGTGTATTATGCAGTAGAGGAGGAACACGTATCACAAAGCGATTTCAAGAATTGGGAAGTAAAGAGGTGCAACTATTGCAGAATTTCAGGCCATAGCACTAACGAGTGAAGGAAGCTGCAAAACAGGCCTAAACCCATTTTTCAGAATAAAACACACTCTCCAGGCCTTCCCCAATTCAATAACAGTCAACGGGTTAACGCTATCCAAAATGCACAAATATGCCGGTACTGTAAAAAGACCGGACACTAACGAGTGTCGGAAACGCCAGTATAATAATGCCACAGAGTAAGTTCGACCCCTAATGACATACCTCCAGATAGAGTTAGATCAAATGATAGATCGTCCCGTTATGCCAATGAAAATGCACGTCAATCTTATCCGGGAAACGCTGCAACGCCTGGTACCAGCGGCACAATGGTCCGGGTTGAAAATCTACACTAGGGTGCAAAAGTCATTATTCCCACAAAGGAAATGTAACAAAATCTCGAGTTACAACCAACAATATTAATCATCGAAAAGCGAATCCTTTTAGGACGTACACCTTCTGAAGAATTTTCTCCCATCCTAAATCTTGATAGTAACAAATCTTTTCAAAGTGAAATTATCCTAAATATTGTCGAAAGTAATTGGGACCAGAAAAGTATTTTACTTGACACCGGCGCTTTAATAAATCTGATCAAGATCGGCGCTCTCAAGGGCGAGGTTGAAGTCCTACACAGTTTGGTCCACACCAGTTAAAGGCATCTCCATGCAACCCATATTCACTAAGGGCATTTGCTATTGAAATATTAAGTTGTCACAAGCAACTACACTGATTCATCCCTTCCATATAGTCCCATCTGACTTTCCTATCAATTGTGATGGAAATTATAGGTGAAGATTTTTTTCGCCAAGACCAACTCCATAGTCAGTTATAAGACACAAACGCTAACCGTTCACACCAACGTTGGAGATATTGACCTACCATTTAAATACTCACAAAGAGTATCAAAATTCCGCCCAGAGCTGAGAAAATTCTAAAACTGGGACCGATGTTCGGGACCGAGGAAATTATTTGCCTACCAACGGAAATAGCACCCCAAGTTTATACAGCCGGATGTGTAGTTAAACCCGAAGATGGTCATATTGTAGTCCCTGTCTTAAACGCATCTTAGGAGGAAATTTAGGTTACAAATCAAATACAGCTGAAGCATGAACAGCTTCAAAATTATGTAATATATAATCTCCACAGTGTTAGGAATGAAGACAGAATAGAACAGCGATTGGCGAACCTTACCTCTCTACTGGATTTGGATCATCTTAATGTGAAGAAAACGCTTCTATTATTGATATTTGTAGACAATTCAACCATATTTTTCACCTTGCAGGCGACAAGTTAACCTCCACTCCAACAATCTCACATCATATTCCGATCGCCCCAAACCAATCCCCAGTTAATATACGCCCATGCATTTTTGTTACCACTGATGCTAGCAATACGGCGATAGGCGCGGTGCTGTCTCAGCAGAATGATTCCGGCAATGTTGATCTACGCAGAACGGAATTATTCAACTATAGAGAAAAAAATGCTTGCGGTCGTATGGGGTACCAAGCAGTTTAGACCTTATGTCTACGGCAGGCAATTTACGGTAGTAACAGATCATAAACCTCTCGTAGGGATTTTTGACCTTAAGGATCCATTTTCTAGAATTATGTGATGAAGAATAAAGTTAGAGGAGTACGATTTAAATCCACAAATCGGGGCATTTGAACACTAATGCAGATGCACTATCCCGATTGGAGACAGTTGAGGTAAATGTTATATCTCGATCTTAGGGAAAGGCAGAGCAGGCTATTGCTGATGAAATCATATCAAATTCGAATGTAGATGCAACTTCAAGCTCAGAATCTCAGTCGGGCTGCCAAGAAGAAAATTCAAACAAAAATGCAAAATCAGACACTAGTCCATGTGCACAGCTAAACCAGGATGCAGACGTAACTTTAAGTCCTAACCCAGCACATACTCTAAACCCAAATAGGAATTCTAACATGCTCAAAACTAACAGGTTAGACTCAGATCAAAAGCCCATAGCGATCGTTGATCAAAAAAAGATTCTACGCGTACTTCACGACTATCATAAAAGCCCTACTGGTGGCCATCAAGGTATAACTCGCACCTTTAAGCGAATCAGGTCCAAATTCGTTTGGAAAAATATGTACAAGGATATCAAAAGGTACATATCCTCACGTGAAACATGCCAGAAAAGCAAGATCTCACGCAAACCCAAAATACCTATGAAGGTCACTACAACCTCCACAAAGCCCTTTGAGCGCGTGTCTTTGGATATGGTCGGGCCATTGCCCGTCTCAGAGAGCGGAAACAAATATATCCTGACATTGCAGGACGATCTGACCAAATTTATACAGGCAACGCCTATTCCTAATCAAGAAGCCAGTACAGTGGCCGAAAACAATGTTCGCAAAATAATCTGCCTCTTCTGCACCACACAGTCCCTATTAACAGACCAGGGATCCAACTTCTTAAGTGATTTATTTAACAGAATTTGTAAAATTTTGAACATACGCAAGATACAAACGACCCCGTCTCACCCACAATCCAACGGATCACTCGAAAGATGCCAAAGAACCCTGGGGGATTATTTAAGGAGTTACGCAACCAAGGATCCAAATAACTGGGACACCTGTATAGATTATGCAATTTTTTGTTACAACACAACTCCTCATACTGATACAGACTTTTTACCGTACGAAATCTTATTCGGGGTGAAACCGGAGATTCCATCCTCTGTCACTAGGGCCGTGGAGCCTGTGTATAATTACGATGATTACGTAATAGAACTGAAAACAAGACTTCAGAACGGTTATCGAATAGCTCACGATAATCAGATTAAAGCGAAAGAACGATCCAAAATCTATGACGACCTTTGTTCCAAAGAGTTTCTGTTTCATGTTGAGGTCCTTATGAAGTAATAGAAATTCGTTCTCCTGAAACTTCTCTGATCCAAATAGGGAGAAAAGCGAAGCTGATTCATAATAACATGCTTAAACCGTACATTTCTACTTCATCTTAAATTTCCCATTTTCTCAAATTAATCTACTAATTCCAGGATTCTTTTAATTCTGGTGCTCAAAGCTACGACCATATTAACCGAGAAGCACCCATCACTAATACGAGTGGCATCTATTTCGAAGAATTGGGGACTCTGAGCAAGACTACGTCATATTGGAAACTAATTGTTCACTACGATTTCACCAAGTACGAAAAGGAGGAGCAAGCACTTCAACAAAGGTATACCACGCTCTCTTCCTTCCGTGACAAACTGAAGGGTCTCCCATACTTGATCCCTGTAAAATTACCTCGAGAATGGTGAATTTAACGTTAACTGAGATTGTCGAAAATAATAATATTCTAAGACAATTGTTCAATCGGCCCCGTTCCTTGAGAGAGAAAAGAGGAGTTATCAACGGTATCGGCAGAATATCTAAGTTTTTATTCACAACTATGGACGACGAAGACGCCGAAAGAATCGAGGCTACAATCGACAAACTCAAGGCCAATGAAAAGCACCTACAACACTCCATCTCAGCTCAAACCTCTGTTAGAGTGAAAGTGGTGGAGGCACTTAACAAATCTGATCAGATGTTTAATAAAAGATTCCAAGAAGTTCAAGTGATATTACGAACCTTAAACGGCAATTTAAATAACTGCACTGAAATCGAAAAAACCTACACCTCTTCGATGAACTAACTATCATACCTAATTACACTCTCAATAGAAGAGTTTCTTCGAAAGCAAAGTGAACTAACGGAAATAGTGCACGAATCTAGATTGGCCAAATTAGACAAACATTTATCGAACACCCCCTTATTTTTAAACGCTATAAGAGAAGTACAAATAGAACTATCTCATGAATTGAGGTTTCCCCTTAAACCAACCGTGGAAAACTTACCAATAAATAATAAATAAGATAACAACGGTTGAGCCTCTTTATGCGCAAAACTATCTTCTACTGCAAACAGAAATCCCACTTATAAGCGATTTGTTTAAATTTTACAAGTTAACCAGTATCCCTGTTAAGTATACAGATCTTCTATTACTTCATCAGACCTGGCTCGGAATATGTAGCCATAATTGAAAGGCTTAGACAATATATTTTCATGAAACAAAGTGAATTCGATAAATGTCTAGAGATAAATTCAAACTCCTACATATGTAATCAAAATTACTTAACATTCAATGAAAATAGGAATAATTGTATTATGCAGGTAAGGTTAGGTTATCAAAACGCATCGAATTGTGAAATACGTATTTTTAAAGTCACACAAGAAATTTGGCAGGCGTTATCGAAGGTAAATACTTGGTTGTACGTCTTAGCTGAGCAAACCAATTTGAGAACAACTTGTAACGATACGACATACCTGATTCAACTCCTTCAGATTGGAATCTTAGAGCTTACCTCTGGTTGTACAGCTTCAACAAGTCAAATAAATCTGGAAACCAGAAATGAAGTAAGTACCGCTAAGCCAATGCTATACCGTTTTGATAATGTAATCTTAGATGATTTGACAAATATTACTGTCAGTTTCAATAAAATCTAGATTTCGAGAAAATTAGTGTAGGCTTACATGAGCTAAGAAATGTTAATAAGGATACTGACTTTAGTATAGATAATTCCGGCCCCCAAAAAACTAGCATTAGTTTTGCTGTTCTCCTAAGCATAGTTGTCGTTATTGTAACTACTATTATAATATACATTAATGGTAGGAAAATCGTAAAATGTAAAATTACAACCAATCGAGACGAAAACTCCTAAAAAAAAAAATAAGGAAGAGAAAACAAAAACCAAAACCGAGAAGGGGAATTTTGAGAATAATAATGATAATCAACTTTTTTTGTAGTACTTACTTTCATTTTCTTTATACATATGTATGTATATACATATAATCATTAAATTTTATATTAGAGTAAAAACATATAAGTACAATGCACTAATACGTTTGACTTTAAGGGGGGAGGAATGTAGTGAAACGCGAATCCCACGAACACAAACCATTTACTTTTTTTATATACACAAATCATTTTAATCATTTTAAAAGTCGAACGTAGTCATTTCATGAAGTTCCAATTTCAAACCCAACTCGGGTCAACCAGTTGAAACTCAATTTTTATCGATGAGTTTGTATATTCAATGTCCAACACGATAACGTCGAGCAATTTATGACCTCGAGTATCGCATTACAAATAAAGTGTGTGGGAACTGTGCTTCGCCCAAACTATGAAATTATTTTCTAAAATCAAATCAGGGTGCTTTTATCGTTTAACTCGGCGGACCCCAATGTCAGTACCTTAAATTAGTAAGGAGAATTACTTATAATTATTTAGTCTTTTTCTTATACGCGGTGAATAAAAGTTTTGTTATACACAGTGGAGCGTTTTTATTTATTACACCGATAACACAAAAAAAGTAAAAGTGCACTCCCCGAGCCACAACCGTCGGGTTATTTTGGTGGCAGCGGTGCAATCCACGCGCTGTGTAAAGCCGCGATCTTAATTTCGTAAATAATCAGTCAAGATCTAATTGATCAAATGCAATCCGCGCGCAGTGTAAAGCCGCGATCTTAATTTCGTAAATAATCAATCAAGATCTAATTGATCAAATGCAATCCGCGCGCAGTGTAAAGCCGCGATATTAATTTCATTAATTTCATAAGTAATCAATCAAGACCTAATTGATCAAATGCAATTCGCGCGCAGTGTAAGGTCGTGATTTTAATGTTTTTTTTATCTAATTAATCAAGATCCAATTAAGCATTCTTACATATGCATGCCTACTAACGAAGACAAATAAAAGGAAGACGAAATTGATAATTTGGTTTGCTCAACACGGGATCCATAATACAGGAAATATCCAGCCAAAACCAACTGCTCCAGAATTAAGGAAAAAGTCTATTTGAAAATTCCAGGCTGTGGACAAACCAGTAAGGCGAACTTTCTTTCCTCTATACTGAGAGATTGATTCGAAAATATTTAATTCAATTTTAGTATAATTTCTGTATTTTTTTTTTGGTAGTTGATTCAACTTTAATTATATTTATGGTATTTAATTCAATTTAAGTGCTATTTCTATTATTACGGTATTACTATATAAATGAAATATATAGGTACATAAGTCCAGGAACATTGTTCAGAAAGATTATTGCAAGTTTAAGGGCACAAAGTGAATTTTTTTTTTCGTATGTCACAATTTAAATAAAATTTGTTGATTTACAGTAGCTACTAATGTATGCTATGCATGCGAGTCTTGCCTCATTGATACTAAAGTGAAGTGAAGTGGAGGAAAATATTGTAATTTTTGGTTCAAAAGTGTTAAATGAAAGTGGTAGAAGTCATCCTCCCCTAGTGAATTTCAATCTAATTTCTATTTTCGGGCATTAGTGCCATATATATAGTATCATATCAAGATACATCGCACATCGCAAATAAGTCGCATAGTTCTCTCACGCTGAGTGGGATATTGCCAAAGTTTCAAATCTCAATTACGAAGATTACCTACATCAAATAATGTTTAGATGTTCAGTGTGATTACCTAGTTTAGGAAACCACTTTCCTGAAGCAGATGCTAGAGGAGTTGATTTCCTGTACAATACCGGAGATTTCAGTTGTTCTTCTTTTCTCCCGCTCTGCCCCAGCAATAAATTCAACTAAGTGACATTTGCTTTCACAAAAGAAATAGGAAGAAAATTTACAAAATTTGGCTGCAAAACGGTTTTCCCATACCTAAGATAAAATATTTAGTTAACAGCTATAAACCCAACCTCCCAAATAATAATGACATTGATGTACTAACTAACACCACAAAATACGAAAGATCCAAGATATATCGTATTGTCAGATATATTCCAGGTCTGTGTAAAAAACTGAAAAAGATAGTTAGTGCAAAAAATAACCGGATCTGTCCTGCCTTCAGGTCATAGGTCTGATATAAAAAATAAACAGACTAAGAAGACTGCGTTATCCCGCCACTGTGTTGAGGCAAACCATTTCCCAGATTTTAATAATACAACAATTTTATGTAGGGAGAAAAATATTAACAAGAGTAGTGATTGCAAAAATTATTGTAAAAGTAAAAACCGATTCTTTCGGTTTTAGTTTTACTAAAACCGATTAATCGATTTTTAATCGGTTTTAAAAAGAAATTGTTTTTGAAAATTATTTCTTGTCAAAATAGTTCATTTATTCATGTTTATAATTATAGAAAATATAATATTTGTTTAAAAATAAAAAAATGTATATAATTCATTAACAATACAAAAATGAAAAAATTATTTGTAAAAATCCTGGAAAAATGTTTTTTTGAAAAGAGCAAGTAGAAAGGAATATCATAAAAACTGAGTTGTAAGATTTTCCTCTGATTATGGAACTTAGCTACCGAAAATCAGTTCATTAATTATGAACAATTGATATTATGAAACAACAAGTTGGTTGTATCTTGCCTATTATCTCAATGTTTATGGAACTATTTATTAAGGAAACGATTAATGTCGACGTCACGGAATGGGAGGGAATACATTAAGAATCTCGATAAGAAACCTTCTAGGTCTAAGAAAAGGTAAGGTTTGCGTTATGAATAACTTTCAGAAAATGCAAAGATTTCCACCAAAAACCTATAAGAAATTGTGAACTCATGTCGATAAGAAAATATTAAGAAAAGGTTATATTCGGTAGAGAATAACAAAAGAGGGGAAACTACTCGAATTTTGACAACCATTGTGAACCACAGATGTATCGTTTGCGGCAAAAAAAATTTACGCTTTTTGAGAAGTTTAACGAATTTTTTAAGTGAAAAAGGCTGAACTAAAATCAATAGAAATAAATATCTTTCCGAAATTGAGCGAGACTGAGGTTTACTTACGAAAAATTGGTATTTTTAGCGTAAATATATATCACATTCCGTAAGAGTTATTATCTTGGAATTTAATGTTTTCAATGTTAAAAAGTGGTAAAAGTGCAAAAATTAACAAATGGAAGTTGATTTAATTGAAGATTTTTCTATTAATTCGCAGTGCCATTTTTATTACATTTTAATTTTTGCATTGCACTTTTAATCATTCAGTAATAATTTAATTGTTTGACATATCGCATTCTTATTCTTACCGCACCTTTACTGACTGTAATTTGATTTTTAAACTTAACGAAAGTTCCCCCCACACGAGTTAAAGTTGATTTGTGCACGCCTGTTAAATTAAAGGGAGCGTTCGCTTTACGTAAGTAAATGTACTTACCGATACGTCTATTGTAGTTCAGCCTAAACTCTCACTTTCTTAATGTTTTCGGGAAGTTGTGTTCACTGGGTATTCACACATAGCATTGAGTGAGCACCAGTGTAGTGACACTGCCAGCGTATCAGATCGGTAATGATCCGATTCTTTCCGCTCTGTTCTGTGATGTCAGCATCCCGCAATTTGTTCTTATAAATTTACTGTGAATTTTCTTTTAGATATTTTATGCAGTGGCACACATGAAAGTATTGTATCTGAAAATATATTTGCAATGCACATATTTTGTAGTAAAATTTTTCCGTGAAATTTTGAAATTACATGAATGTGCAATTTTTCATATTTTTTTTAAAAGAATATTTAAAGAAACGAACAAATTTTCATTAATAAAAAAATCGGTTTTTAGGACGCTAAAACCGATTAATTGGTTTCCTGAAATCGGCCACTTAAGGGCCGATTAATCGATTAATCGGGTAATCGAGTAACCGATTTTGCAATCACTAAATAAGACGATGTGCCTGGAGGCCTTGCATATATATACCACAGATAATACAATGAACCGCAAAACAGACATTGAAAACATAAATTCGGTATACGGTTCACTTCTAAACTAACCCATGATCAAGGTCATTCACTCAAATTGTACACACATATACGTATATATATGTGTATACATGTTACTATCTAACAACATTCCCTCTTCGGTTCATAAAATAACGACAAATCGCGTAATGTGGATGCTGATTTCTTCTTCCTAGACGTAAGATCTAATGTTGGTCTCAAATGTGTTTTTGTTTTAAAAAGTAGTGAGCTTTTCTTTCCAGTTTTTGCGTATATGTAAAATAATTTATTTAATTACAGTGTTCTTCAGTAAATGCCTAATTTATTATTGTATCGCTTCATGTTAAAATTTTTTTTAATATTATTCATGTTCCGTAAGTAGTACAAACAGTGTAAATTTTGGCAAAAGCTTACTATCGTTAATTTATAGATAAGACCACCTGAAGACGCGGAGTGTTCACCCGAGAAACGTTGTGGCATATTAATAAAAAAAAATTTTTAGACACCAATCTGTAGTTTGTTGTCCAAAAGAAAGACCGATAGCCCGAGCATCCCTCCTTTGATTTCAATTAAAACAGTAAAAAATCTGAAATTGTTCAAAATTGGTTACTGTTCTATTAAAAAAAAAAATATGCACCTGCAAAATATGAAACAACCTGACTCCGTCTTATAGAATTCGTGTGCGCAAAGCATAGTTTTGTTATATCAGAAGCATCCAATTAGTGACCCGTTTCAACGAATTTTATTGCATTTGATTTATAAAAAAAAATTAATCACAGAAACTCTTGATTAAAGTGTAAAAAAAAAGAGAAACGTGATTAAAGAATAATAGTACATGTCTTTAAACCTGCATATTTCTCTAAGAGGTGGAAAAAAGGTAAAGCGTGATTGCGACAAAGTGCCTAACGCCATAAAGGAAGAAAGTGGCAAGTCATTCTCTGATTCTGATCAATATAGTCAATATAGTTCTGCTGACGAGGAACAGAATAATAGTAAAAAATGAATTCCTTCAAAATATCCCATGCTATCAAATTAATATCGGAATTTGATGGTACTAACGAGACTCTTTCAAGATTTCTGCAAGTTGCGAAAATACAATACTCGAAAGCAACTGAAGATTCCGATAAGGTCGCATTTCTGGACCTGATTAAGTCAAAAGTGATAGGAAGGGCATACAATGTCCTTCTACGGTATAACGATTATCAAACTTGGCCCGAACTTGAGACAGCCATAAATAAGCAGTTTTCGAAATTTCGATCTACACTAGTGGTCCAAGCTGAGCTCTTTTCCATTAAACAAGGAATGCAAGGGTCTGTGTCACACAATGCAGAAAGAATCGAAAAACTGCTGGACGAACTTAATATATCCAGTACCCAAGGTGAAGAAGACGCATGCAGCAAGGCTATTTGAGCACTTAACGAGAAAAGCGCGATTAATAACTTTAAACGAGGTTTAAGGCCTCCCTTAAAACTGATTATCAAGTCCACAAAACACGATTCCTTAACTACCGCCGTGTATTATGCAGTAGAGGAGGAACACGTATCACAAAGCGATTTCAAGAATTGGGAAGTAAAGAGGTGCAACTATTGCAGAATTTCAGGCCATAGCACTAACGAGTGAAGGAAGCTGCAAAACAGGCCTAAACCCATTTTTCAGAATAAAACACACTCTCCAGGCCTTCCCCAATTCAATAACAGTCAACGGGTTAACGCTATCCAAAACGCACAAATATGCCGGTACTGTAAAAAGACCGGACACTAACGAGTGTCGGAAACGCCAGTATAATAATGCCACAGATTAAGTTCGACCCCTAATGACATACCTCCAGATAGAGTTAGATCAAATGATAGATCGTCCCGTTATGCCAATGAAAATTCACGTCAATCTTATCCGAGAAATGCTGCAACGCCTGGTACCAGTGGCACAATGGTCCGGGTTGAAAATCTACACTAGGGTGCAAAAGTCATTATTCCCACAAAGGAAATGTGACAAAATCTCGAGTTACAACCAACAATATTAATCATCGAAAAGCGAATCCTTTTAGACGTACACCTTCTGAAGAATTTTCTCCCATCCTAAATCTTGATAGTAACAAATCTTTTCAAAGTGAAATTATCCTAAATATTGTCGAAACTAATTGGGACCAGAAAAGTATTTTACTTGACACCGGCGCTTTAATAAATCTGATCAAGATCGGCGCTCTCAAGGGCGAGGTTGAAGTCCTACACAGTTTGGTCCACACCAGTTAAAGGCATCTCCATGCAACCCATATTCACTAAGGGCATTTGCTATTGAAATATTAAGTTGTCACAAGCAACTACACTGATTCATCCCTTCCATATAGTCCCATCTGACTTTCCTATCAATTGTGATGGAATTATAGGTGAAGATTTTTTTCGCCAAGACCAACTCCATAGTCAGTTATAAGACACAAACGCTAACCGTTCACACCAACGTTGGAGATATTGACCTACCATTTAAATACTCAACAAAGAGTATCAAAATTCCGCCCAGAGCTGAGAAAATTCTAAAACTGGGACCGATGTTCGGGACCGAGGAAATTATTTGCCTACCAACGGAAATAGCACCCCAAGTTTATACAGCCGGATGTGTAGTTAAACCCGAAGATGGTCATATTGTAGTCCCTGTCTTAAACGCATCTTAGGAGGAAATTTAGGTTACAAATCAAATACAGCTGAAGCATGAACAGCTTCAAAATTATGTAATATATAATCTCCACAGTGTTAGGAATGAAGACAGAATAGAACAGCGATTGGCGAACCTTACCTCTCTACTGGATTTGGATCATCTTAATGTGAAGAAAACGCTTCTATTATTGATATTTGTAGACAATTCAACCATATTTTTCACCTTGCAGGCGATAAGTTAACCTCCACTCCAACAATCTCACATCATATTCCGATCGCCCCAAACCAATCCCCAGTTAATATACGCCCATGCATTTTTGTTACCACTGATGCTAGCAATACGGCGATAGGCGCGGTGCTGTCTCAGCGGAATGATTCCGGCAATGTTGATCTACGCAGAACGGAATTATTCAACTATAGAGAAAAAAATGCTTGCGGTCGTATGGGGTACCAAGCAGTTTAGACCTTATGTCTACGGCAGGCAATTTACGGTAGTAACAGATCATAAACCTCTCGTAGGGATTTTTGACCTTAAGGATCCATTTTCTAGAATTATGTGATGAAGAATAAAGTTAGAGGAGTACGATTTAAATCCACAAATCGGGGCATTTGAACACTAATGCAGATGCACTATCCCGATTGGAGACAGTTGAGGTAAATGTTATATCTCGATCTTAGGGAAAGGCAGAGCAGGCTATTGCTGATGAAATCATATCAAATTCGAATGTAGATGCAACTTCAAGCTCAGAATCTCAGTCGGGCTGCCAAGAAGAAAATTCAAACAAAAATGCAAAATCAGACACTAGTCCATGTGCACAGCTAAACCAGGATGCAGACGTAACTTTAAGTCCTAACCCAGCACATACTCTAAACCCAAATAGGAATTCTAACATGCTCAAAACTAACAGGTTAGACTCAGATCAAAAGCCCATAGCGATCGTTGATCAAAAAAAGATTCTACGCGTACTTCACGACTATCCTAAAAGCCCTACTGGTGGCCATCAAGGTATAACTCGCACCTTTAAGCGAATCAGGTCCAAATTCGTTTGGAAAAATATGTACAAGGATATCAAAAGGTACATATCCTCACGTGAAACATGCCAGAAAAGCAAGATCTCACGCAAACCCAAAATACCTATGAAGGTCACTACAACCTCCACAAAGCCCTTTGAGCGCGTGTCTTTGGATATGGTCGGGCCATTGCCCGTCTCAGAGAGCGGAAACAAATATATCCTGACATTGCAGGACGATCTGACCAAATTTATACAGGCAACGCCTATTCCTAATCAAGAAGCCAGTACAGTGGCCGAAAACAATGTTCGCAAAATAATCTGCCTCTTCTGCACCACACAGTCCCTATTAACAGACCAGAGATCCAACTTCTTAAGTGATTTATTTAACAGAATTTGTAAAATTTTGAACATACGCAAGATACAAACGACCCCGTCTCACCCACAATCCAACGGATCACTCGAAAGATGCCAAAGAACCCTGGGGGATTATTTAAGGAGTTACGCAACCAAGGATCCAAATAACTGGGACACCTGTATAGATTATGCAATTTTTTGTTACAACACAACTCCTCATACTGATACAGACTATTTACCGTACGAAATCTTATTCGGGGTGAAACCGGAGATTCCATCCTCTGTCACTAGGGCCGTGGAGCCTGTGTATAATTACGATGATTACGTAATAGAACTGAAAACAAGACTTCAGAACGGTTATCGAATAGCTCGCGATAATCAGATTAAAGCGAAAGAACGATCCAAAATCTATGACGACCTTTGTTCCAAAGAGTTTCTGTTTCATGTTGAGGTCCTTATGAAGTAATAGAAATTCGTTCTCCTGAAACTTCTCTGATCCAAATAGGGAGAAAAGCGAAGCTGATTCATAATAACATGCTTAAACCGTACATTTCTACTTCATCTTAAATTTCCCATTTTCTCAAATTAATCTACTAATTCCAGGATTCTTTTAATTCTGGTGCTCAAAGCTACGACCATATTAACCGAGAAGCACCCATCACTAATACGAGTGGCATCTATTTGGAAGAATTGGGGACTCTGAGCAAGACTACGTCATATTGGAAACTAATTGTTCACTACGATTTCACCAAGTACGAAAAGGAGGAGCAAGCACTTCAACATAGGTATACCACGCTCTCTTCCTTCCGTGACAAACTGAAGGGTCTCCCATACTTGATCCCTGTAAAATTACCTCGAGAATGGTGAATTTAACGTTAACTGAGATTGTAAAATAATAATATTCTAAGACAATTGTTCAATCGGCCCCGTTCCTTGAGAGAGAAAAGAGGAGTTATCAACGGTATCGGCAGAATGTCTAAGTTTTTATTCAGAACTATGGACGACGAAGACGCCGAAAGAATCGAGGCTACAATCGACAAACTCAAGGCCAATGAAAAGCACCTACAACACTCCATCTCAGCTCAAACCTCTGTTAGAGTGAAAGTGGTGGAGGCACTTAACAAATCTGATCAGATGTTTAATAAAAGATTCCAAGAAGTTCAAGTGATATTACGAACCTTAAACGGCAATTTAAATAACCGCACTGAAATCGAAAAAACCTACACCTCTTCGATGAACTAACTATCATACCTAATTACACTCTCAATAGAAGAGTTTCTTCGAAAGCAAAGTGAACTAACGGAAATAGTGCACGAATCTAGATTGGCCAAATTAGACAAACATTTATCGAACACCCCCTTATTTTTAAACGCTATAAGAGAAGTACAAATAGAACTATCCCATGAATTGAGGTTTCCCCTTAAACCAACCGTGGAAAACTTACCAATAAATAATAAATAAGATATCAACGGTTGAGCCTCTTTATGCACAAAACTATCTTCTACTGCAAACAGAAATCCCACTTATAAGCGATGTGTTTAAATTTTACAAGTTAACCAGTATCCCTGTTAAGTATACAGATCTTCTATTACTTCATCAGACCTGGCTCGGAATATGTAGCCATAATTGAAAGGCTTAGACAATATATTTTCATGAAACAAAGTGAATTCGATAAATGTCTAGAGATAAATTCAAACTCCTACATATGTAATCAAAATTACTTAACATTCAATGAAAATAGGAATAATTGTATTATGCAGGTAAGGTTAGGTTATCAAAACGCATCGAATTGTGAAATACGTATTTTTAAAGTCACACAAGAAATTTGGCAGGCGTTATCGAAGGTAAATACTTGGTTGTACGTCTTAGCTGAGCAAACCAATTTGAGAACAACTTGTAACGATACGACATACCTGATTCAACTCCTTCAGATTGGAATCTTAGAGCTTACCTCTGGTTGTACAGCTTCAACAAGTCAAATAAATCTGGAAACCAGAAATGAAGTAAGTACCGCTAAGCCAATGCTATACCGTTTTGATAATGTAATCTTAGATGATTTGACAAATATTACTGTCAGTTTCAATAAAATCTAGATTTCGAGAAAATTAGTGTAGGCTTACATGAGCTAAGAAATGTTAATAAGGATACTGACTTTAGTATAGATAATTCCGGCCCCCAAAAAACTAGCATTAGTTTTGCTGTTCTCCTAAGCATAGTTGTCGTTATTGTAACTACTATTATAATATACATTAATGGTAGGAAAATCGTAAAATGTAAAATTACAACTAATCGAGACGAAAACTCCTTAAAAAAAAAAAAATAAGGAAGAGAAAACAAAAACCAAAACCGAGAAGGGGAATTTTGAGAATAATAATAATAATCAACTTTTTTTGTAGTACTTACTTTCATTTTCTTTATACATATGTATGTATATACATATAATCATTAAATTTTATATTAGAGTAAAAACATATAAGTACAATGCACTAATACGTTTGACTTTAAGGGGGGAGGAATGTAGTGAAACGCGAATCCCACGAACACAAACCATTTACTTTTTTTATATACACAAATCATTTCAATCATTTTAAAAGTCGAACGTAGTCATTTCATGAAGTTCCAATATCAAACCCAACTCGGGTCAACCAGTTGAAACTCAATTTTTATCGATGATTTTGTATATTCAATGTCCAAGACGATAACGTCGAGCAATTTATGACCTCGAGTATCGCATTACAAGTAAAGTGTGTGGGAACTGTGCTTCGCCCAAACTATGAAATTATTTTCTAAAATCAAATCAGGGTGCTTTTATCGTTTAACTCGGCGGACCCCAATGTCAGTACCTTAAATTAGTAAGGAGAATTACTTATAATTATTTAGTCTTTTTCTTATACGCGGTGAATAAAAGTTTTGTTATACAGAGTGGAGCGTTTTTATTTATTACACCGATAACACAAAAAAAGTAAAAGTGCACTCCCCGGTCAACAACAGTCCGGTTGATGCAGCATGCCCCAGTCTATTACATTTGAAGCAACGAAGATTTGAATTTATTGTTTGCGTTAATGGAGTTTGATTTACCTTGTTATGTGCTTGGAAGCCGAGTTGTTTCTGCTCTAAGCGTGAATTTTGGGTAGATGCAGCATGCCTCAGTCTATTACATTTGAAGCAACGAAGATTTGAATTTATTGTTTGCGCTAATGGAGTTTGATTTACCTTGTTATGTGCTTGGAAGCCGAGTTGTATCTGCTCTAAGCGTGAATATTGAATATGATTATTCCTGTCACTAAAACGTAATGTTGTTGCGAATTTTTGTTACTATATCATAACTTTAATTTTTATTAGATTTTTATTGACACTGATTTGTTTCGTTCGCTACTACCAGTTGTTGTATGTCTGGCAGGATTTTATTTTTTTAAGGAAAAATTCTTTTTTCTTTTTAAGGCACTGATTTTTTAAAAATACCGCTGCCACCAATTGTTGTATCAGAGCTCTGCTCCGTGCTCCGAAGGAGACAGCAATCGCCGATATTGGGCAAAGGGAAAATTAAAACTCAATTACTTTTGTAATATGTTTACTTCACAATTGGCCTGGACGCTATTCATGATTGAGATTTCTTTTATTATAGATTTTTATATAATTAATTTATACCGGGCAGAGAACTGCCAAACTTACGGTTTATATGGCTATGAGCCGCTGTGACCTTTATTAATGTATGATGGCAGGTACTTGCCGATCTTTTTAATAGTATGGCAGAGGGTGCCGCTGTTTTATTATTATTGGCAGGGTATGCCTATATGTATTTATTATGGCAGAGTATGCCGCTGTTTGGTAATCCTTTGGGCAGAGTATGCCGCTATATATGTTTACTGGCAGAGTATGCCGATCTTAGGGTGAGAAATAAAGAAACACCTTGATGAATGATTTACTTCTGAATTTTAATCAATTGTCACAGGTTATTTATACAGGTGACTTCCCTATACAGTGCTTATACAAAGGTGGGGATTATTGCAGAATTGCAATAATTGAATTGAACATATTTTGTTGTGTCAGCTTACCTGATCACAAGCCATTTGAATTTTTCGTGTAAAGCGATGACCTTGGGTATGAATATTTTACCAATCAAGAATTATGCTTGCATAGTGGAATTTGCTTGCTTTGCAAAATTCTTCTTGGGGTCGTACAAACTTTGTTTATTTTAATTATTTTTCGGTTTGATTTTTGTTTGTAATTATTTACCGTGGTCATGGCTTTACATCCTTACCCATAAAAGAAAAAAAAATTTTTTTTGTATATAAAAAAAAATTTTTTTTTTGTTACATAAATTTATGAATATTATATAATTAAACATGTTCTAAACTATTTATATTATTTTTGTATGCTATTAATTATTTTTATGAACTTAATGCCTTATTTTTATTGATTATCTAGATATAATACCTTACTTAAATTTACATTTTATCAACCTGTTATTGTGTACGTCTTTGGGTTTTTCTTTTATTAAGATTGTGGAGTTTACTCCTTTTCGTTCAATGATTTTAAATGGTCCATCGTAAGGACTTTCATATTTCTTCCTGGAATTCATTCTCAAGTATACGTAGTCGTTGACGTTGAACTTCGAGGGGTTAGAGTTTTTATCTTTCATTCTCTTTCGCTCTTTTTTAGCTTCTTCTAATAGTTCCTTGCTTTTTTCATGAGCTCTTTTTAGCCTTATTGCAAGTTCTTCTGCATAATTGTGTATGCTATTTATTTGTTCCCTACTTTTCAGAATCTCTGCTGGTAGTGTTGCTATTTTTCCAAATACTAATTCGAATGGTGTATAACTTGTATCTGTGTGTGGTGTTGTATTATAACAGAATACATAGTATGGAATTAGTTCATCCCAATTGTCTTCTTCTGAGAATGTTCTCAAGTATTCGTTTAATACTCTATGGTTTCTTTCAATTGCTCCTAGAGTTTCGTGATGGAACGGTGTGGACGTAACATGTTTTATGTTCAGAAATTTGCAAATATTTTTAAGTAGTTCATTTACAAATTCTGTACCTCTGTCTGTTTTCAATGTTTTGAAGCATCCATACTTTAGAATGAATCTTTCAACTATTGTCTTTGCTACCGAGGAGGCTTCTTTTGTCTCCATTGGATATGCCTCAACGAATTTTGTCAATTCGCATTGCAGCGTCAGGATGTATCTGAAACCGTTTGACATTCTTAGAGGTCCTACTGTGTCAACTGAGATCGTTTCAAAACTACTGTTTGGTGTGTCTGTTATTACCAGAGGTTCTTTTGTGTATTTTTTGAATTTGTTCTTCGCACATTTATCACACTTATTTATGTACTCCTTTACCATTTTGTTAAGGTTTTTCCATGTATACCTTTGTTTTAATTTGTTTATGCAGCGTTTAATTCCAGCGTGTCCACCATGCATGCTGTCATGGTATTCTTTTATTAATTCTAGTTTTTTCTTTGGATCTTTTATCCTTATTGGGGGTTCATAAAGTAATATCTTCAATGGTGTTGCCTTACCACGTTTATTATTTTGCTGCAGCTTATTGAATTTCTCTTTAAATTCATCTACTTTAATATGATGAAATATAGCATCGTCTTTTGCGAGTGCTAATTCTTTAATATTATTCTCGTTCATTTTTTGTATCAGCTTCTCCATTATGTAACCAGAGTTAAATATAGGATTGTCGCTGTACTGAACGGTTACCCCTTTCTTAGTTATGTTTATTTCTGGCAAACTTTCATTTATCGCATTCTCTTCTGCGTATGCTGTATCAAATTGTATTTTTTTTATATTTCTTATGTCGGAGATGGATGTGCATTCCCATATATAGAGTTGGTCTGATTCTACGCTATCACTTCTCTCCATTCCGTTCTGCTGCTTTTTTGCCATATTACGTGTGATAATGTTTATTTGTTTCGGTATCATTGATTTTAATTTTTCAGAGTCTATTTTTATTCTTGACAGGGCATCTGCGTTTGTATTCATCTTTCCCTGTTTATACATAATTTCAAAGTCATAGTCCATTAGGTCTAAACGAATTCTTGTTAGTTTCGAAGAAGGATTTTTATGTGTGAAGAGGCTGACGAGCGGGCGATGATCTGTTACAACTGTGAATTTGTTCCCATAGAGATAGGGTCTAAAAAAATTGATTCCCCAGTGTATACCAAGCAATTCTTTTTCAATTATTGATTTATTCAGCTCGTGCTTATTTAGTGTTTTACTTGCATAGGCTATTGGCAAATCTCGTCCTATTTCACCTTGCGAGAGCACTGCTCCAAGTGCAAAATTCGAAGCATCCGTCGTTAGGATGAATGGTTTGCTGAAATCAGGATATTGCAAGACTGGTGAAGTTATTAGCTTCGTTTTGAGTGTTTCGAAGGATTTCTTGCACTCTTCTGACCAAAGGAACAGTGTATTTTTCTTTAAAAGTGCATTGAGTGGTCGGGCTATTTCTGCAAAGTTTTGTATGAACCGTCTGTAGTAGTTGCAGAAGGCTACGAATCGTCGTACGTCATCTACATTTTTTGGTATAGGGTACGTCTTTATTACTTCATGCTTGCTGGAGTCCGTTTTGACTCCATTCTTTGTTATTAGATGACCCAAATATAATACTTCTGGTTTTAGGAAGTTGCACTTGTTTGGATTGAGCTTCAGGTTATGCTGCTGAAGTCTTTGTAACACTCTCTCTAGGTTTTGATTATGATTGTTGAGGCTGCATCCATGTATTATTATGTCATCGACATATATGAATGCGCCGTCATCCAGTCCACTTAATGCAATTGAGAGCATTCGCTGAAAACTGTTCGTGGATATTTTCAGTCCAAAAGGTAATCTTTTAAATTGGTAATGTCCTTGGTTGGTTGAAAATGCTGTTAATTTCCTTGAGTTTTCTTCTAGTTTTATTTGGTGAAACGAATTCGTCATATCAAGCGTTGAGAAGTATTTTGCTCGTCCTAGTCTGTCTAGGATGTCTTCTAATCTTGTCAGTGGGTATTTGTCGTTGATCACTTTCTTGTTCAGTTGCCTGAAGTCTACAACTAGCCTCCATTTCTTTTCTTCACCTGATTTTTTTGGTACTATCAGGAGTGGCGAGTTGTATGGGCTCACTGAAGATTCAACTATATCATTTCGTATTAGATTATTGACTTCTTTGTTTATTTCGTCGATTTGTGAGTGCGGTAGTCTATAATTTTTTATGTAGACGGGGTTATTGTCTATTGTGCTTATATTTTGTGTATAAAAATTATTCGTCGTTAACTTCTCGTCTTCTAAGTGAAATACTTCTTGATATTTTTTGCAAATTCCTTTGATCGAATTTTTGGCATTTTCGTCCAATCCTTCCAACCTTAGTTCTTTCAACAATTTGTTAAATCGTTCATCAGTTTTATCTTTTCCTTGGTTTATCTCTCCCTTTGGTGATTTTATTATCTTATAATCTTTCAACAGCTGTATCTTCGCTTCAAATGGTTTTAATTTCACCATGTAGTTATTGGTGTTCAACAGTTTTACATGTTGGACTCCTTTTCTTGGTATAATTGTATTACTCAAAAATACTCCTTCTAACAATTCTTCACCGCAGACTATGCTATCTTCTGTTATGTCGAGTGTTATTGCTTGGATAATCTCTGTTCTTGCTGGTATAGTAATTTCATCTCTGAATTTGTTTATCATGGGTATCGTAACATCGTCATCATTCAAGTTCGCAGTTATTGTAAAGGTTTCATAATCTATTTTGCATAGATATTTCATCAGGAAATCTCTTCCTAATATTCCATGTGTGCTGATTGGGGTTTGTGAATCGACTATGTGAAACCTGTGTTCTATGACGTGTTCCTCATATGCTAACTGCAATTTAGCTGTGCCCAAGGAGTGCGTTTCATTATTTGTTATCCCAGTTATTGTGCATTGGTCACTCCTGTTTATTTCTTGGTTTAGTGAATTTATTTTACAAATTGAAATGTCTGCTCCAGAATCGATGAGAAAGTTTAATTTAGTCTTTGTGCGTTTGTCCGTCAGCGTTATGTAATTTGTTGTACAACTTCTGATGTTGTATATTTTTAGACTTCGTCTTGTTGCTGATCTCGTCCTGGACTTTGCGCATTGCTTGTCTCGCTTAGAAAATTTATCCGTCTCTGGGAATTTCTGGAAAAATTTCTTCCTCTATAGTTTTGGTAGCTATTCTGCCAGCCATTATTTCTATTCTGGTTATTTCTTTGGCTACTACTGTAGTTGTTATTCATATTCCCTCTGTTATGCCAGTGATTGTTTCTGTTTTGGTACATGTTATTATTGTTTCTGTAGCTATTTGCATTGATATTTCTATTGCTGTAGTTTCGGTAGTCTCTCATTCGGATATTACTTTCATTTTGCGGGTTACGGAGATTTCTATTGAAACTAAAAATTGTTGTTTCATCTGTTAGAGGTTGTTCAATCTGATTTGCGAGACTTATCGCGTCGTTTAGCGTTTTTGGTTGTGCTGCTAGGATGGTTGGTTTTAGTAAATCTTTCAGTCCATTTTGAAAGGTATTTAATCCGATTTTGTCGTTCAGCTTACAGATTACCTCTCTGTGTTCTTCACCTATTTCGTTTATTTGGACTTTATTCAGTTCCGCGACTATCTCTAGAATTTTGTCTGAGAAGTCCTGGACTTTCATGTTCTGTTGTTTGCAATTTAATAATTTTTGTTGTAAGTTTTGTGAGGTGTCTCTTGTTTTGAAAGCTTCTGTCAAAACTGTTTTTAGATTTGTTAAAGATGTCGGTTTGGCAACTGCGGACATCTTGTTTCTGACTTTTTCGCTTAGACGTGCTAGCCATACAAATTCAATGAGTTGCGGCTGCGCTTCAGTTTTTAGCGTTCTTCCGTACATATCTACGAGACTTAGAAAATTGCATAGATCTTTTGTATTGCCTCCGAATTCTGGCAATATTTTTATTGCCACAGCAAGATCAAAGTTATTGGTGCCCATTGTGGCTTCCTTTGGTTCAGTATTTGAGTCTAGATTTAATTCCTCTGATTCTGAATCTTCTGTATTATTAAGAGTTTCGTTTGTTTTCTCCTCTAGTATTTTTTTTAGCTCTATGAATGTCGCGTTAAACTTGTTTTTAAGCTCGTCTGCCTGTTTTCCTTTTTGTGTTAATTCTAATAGATCGAACTCTTTCTTTATTTTCTTGGCTGCAGCGTACTTTTCCAATAAATTCCTACTAGAGAATGTTCTCTGTGGATTTTTCGTAAACGTTTCTAATAATCTTTTTAATTCATCAAAAAGATTTTGGTATGTTCCCATCAGTATCAAATATTATTCGAAGAACCCAAAGACAGTTAATGTTATTCATATTATTTATTCATTTTAGAAGTAATTTTATTGTTCTATGCTACCCGTAAAATAAAAGTTATCTATAACTGTTTTAAAATTTTTTTTTTTTTTTTTTTTTTTTTTTTTTTTTTTGTTATATTAAAGAAAACCCATTACAATTTTATCTCTAAAAGCTATCTACATATAAAAATATATTGCTACCCAAGAAATCTAAATATCTATGACACTATCTATAAAAAAAAATGATACATTAAAAATGGAAAAAAAAAAATTTTTACAGTTCTATCCCTAAAAGTTATCTATAGACATAAATTTAAAATTATCTTATAAAGCTAGAAACCCGCAGAAAAGTATTTTCAATTTAATTCTATTTCTAAAAAAAAAGCTCCCTATATGATAAGTTTTTACCCGCAAGCTATAACTAAACGTTGGCCAGGTTGTCTACACTCTGTTTTATATTATTTTTAATATATTTTCGCAGGTATCTTCTCCCCATGTAGATCGTAATTGCTATTAATGCTGCAATTATTAGTAAAGTCACTGCGGTCGGTACATGTAACACATCGTGTATTGAGATGGTTTGTATCACCGGGCTGGTTGCTGCTGCTGCTGCGTTTTGAGCTACAATCACTTCTTTCGATTGCGGCTTTCCCATTTCAGGTGGTTCAGCTTTCGTATTAGCTCTTTCTTTAAGCTCTTGTCTGTGGTAATGGGAATTACCCTGTAAAGCTCTGCTATTTTTTGTCTGAGTTTTACAGCTATACCGCCCCTTTTTTTTTTTGTGTAAAGAGGTGTACAGTTCTCTTTTATCGGTTTTTTTGTCGTTTCTTGTCTCGCTTTGTATTGCGCAATTGTGATTGCCTTTGGACCGGCTGTCGGATTGTTTTGTAATGCTTCTTGCAAACTGAGTTCTTTTTGTACTAATTTATTTGATGTATTTATTGTTGTTGGGAAATATTCTGGAGCTTCTTGATTTAGAGTTGTTGTAGGTATGTATTTCTCATGTACGTTTTCTCCTGTTGTTTCTTTTTGTTTGCTTGTTGGAATGCATGTAGGACTGTCTTCTATTGTTGTTGTGGTCGGTGTGTGTGTATCATGCATTGCACTAGAGTGCAATTTAATTTCTGGAACTTGTATTCTTATTGGACATCTTAGTCGTCTGGGTGCCGTTCTTTTGCGTATGGTGGGGTCAATGATTTCTGATGGTACTCTGGGAAGTTTGGTTGATGTATATCTGTTATGAGAAGTTGATGGTCTGTTTTGTGGGATAGATGGTCCGATATGCAGGGTCGCCATGTAATATGTTTACTTCACAATTGGCCTGGACGCTATTCATGATTGAGATTTCTTTTATTATAGATTTTTATATAATTAATTTATACCGGGCAGAGAACTGCCAAACTTACGGTTTATATGGCTATGAGCCGCTGTGACCTTTATTAATGTATGATGGCAGGTACTTGCCGATCTTTTTAATAGTATGGCAGAGGGTGCCGCTGTTTTATTATTATTGGCAGGGTATGCCTATATGTATTTATTATGGCAGAGTATGCCGCTGTTTGGTAATCCTTTGGGCAGAGTATGCCGCTATATATGTTTACTGGCAGAGTATGCCGATCTTAGGGTGAGAAATAAAGAAACACCTTGATGAATGATTTACTTCTGAATTTTAATCAATTGTCACAGGTTATTTATACAGGTGACTTCCCTATACAGTGCTTATACAAAGGTGGGGATTATTGCAGAATTGCAATAATTGAATTGAACATATTTTGTTGTGTCAGCTTACCTGATCACAAGCCATTTGAATTTTTCGTGTAAAGCGATGACCTTGGGTATGAATATTTTACCAATCAAGAATTATGCTTGCATAGTGGAATTTGCTTGCTTTGCAAAATTCTTCTTGGGGTCGTACAAACTTTGTTTATTTTAATTATTTTTCGGTTTGATTTTTGTTTGTAATTATTTACCGTGGTCATGGCTTTACACTTTATTATTTTTTTTCTATTTGTTCTGTAATTATTTTTATTATTCTTTTCTTTATATTTTTATAATCCCAATTTCCTTGGCACTAATATAATAATAGTTTTTTTCGAATAACTTAATACACAAAATTTTATTATGTTTTCCTTAACACTCGGTTAGTAATTTTTTGGTATGGATTTTTAAACGTTTTTCACTATCTGGAGCACAACCTTCATGGGAGCATTTGTGGCCTAAATAGACCACTTCCTTTCTGAGAAATTGAGATTTTCCTGGTTGGTGCTTTAAGTTATATTCTCTAAATATTTCAAGAATGTCGGTCAGTTTTTTGGTATGGTCATCCAGATCTTTCCCGTAGACGACAATATCGTCTAGATAAACAAAACACTTTATGCCTTGCCAACCAGTAAGCACACGATTCATTGCTCGCTGAAAAGTTGCTGGAGCTGTTTTTAATCCAAAAGGCATTCGAAGGAATTCGGAATGTCCGCATGCCGTCCTGAAAGCCGTCTTTTCGCGGTCTAAAGGATGCAGTGGGATTTGATGGTATCAGCTAGCTAAGTTGGTCCAACATGTCTTCAATTCTGGGTTGCGGAAATGCATCTCCGATGGTTTTTTCATTCAGTTTCCGAAAAGCGACTACTATTCTCCATCGCTTTTCACCAGTTGGGGCTGGTTTCTTAGGAAGTACCAATAGGGGCGAATTCCAGGGGCTGCTACTTGGGGCAATAATGTGTGCATCCAACATTTTATTTATTTGTTTGTTTATTTCATTTTTATGAAAATTGGCAGTCTGTATGGTCTCTGATTAATAGGGGTTTGATCACACGTCATGGGGATGTTGTGAGAAGTAACGTTAGAAAATGGTAGTTGTTCTCCTTCTAAATGAAATATATTACTATATGCTTCACATAGTTCCTTTACTGCTTTTCTTTACTCAGTATTATGTGTTTGGCCTAATGATATTTCTTTTTCCAGTCGGTGAAAACCTTGTCTTTCTGAGATCTTTGCATCACTTATATGTTTCTTCTCCAACTTGTAAATATTTAAATTTCGTAACGATTCTAGCTTTGGTTCCACATTTGGTAAAATAATTTCTTTCTCAAGTGTATTTATCATACTAACTCTTAATTTCCCAATCTGTGGCATAATTAAACTATTAGCTATAAAAACGCCAGGTATAATTTCCTGAGAGGGATATAATATTTTATCATCACAGCTCATTGCAGGTATTTCTAATACGATTTATTATCGCGGAGGGATATACGTCGGATTGCTGTATGAATCTTTACTGATTGTCCCTCTATGCTTCTGAGAGGCTGGCAAGCTTAAAGCTGTACGAAGTGGATGGAAAGTACTAGATACTACTTCGTTTCTGCTAGATGACAAACAATCTTTTGTATTATTTGTTTTCTTAAATGAATTGCGTAACTGGTTAACTTCTCCTTTACATGAAAAAGGAATTTTTAATTCGGTTGAGTTGTTACTATTGTCGGGGATATGCAACATTCGTTCAACAGTGAGAATGTATGCTTTGCTCCATATGAAGTTGCGACCTAATATACCATCGAAAGGAATCCAAATATTTTCCTGGCAGATATTAAGTTCGCAATTTAAGCCCTTACCTATCAGAAAAATGCCTTCACAAGACTCAACGGTGAGATCAGTGCCACCTTACAAGCCTTGTAATTGAATAACCTTCTGTCGATTCACAAATGTATGGTCAGATAAACTATTTCTTTTTAGAATACTCACTTCTACTCAGTAGATAAGCTATGTATGTTCTGGCCCACATTTTAAAGCCTCCAGGATTTCGCCACAGATGGCGCCACCGTCGCTTGGTGGTTTGAGCACGCACTAAATGTAGGGTTGTGCCTTGGCTGTATTGGCTTGTGTCTTGGGTCCACCATTGAGTTTGTGCCTTGGATACACCATTGTGCCTTGGATGCACCACTGTGTCTTGGGTGCACCATTGAGTCTTGGATGTTGAGGATACGAGATCACTTTGGGGATACGAGATAAATTTCAGCACTCTCCAGCATAGGAAAATAGCATAGGATTTCGATTTTGTTGCTGGAGTTCGCTTATTTTTCATCTCGAATTTTGGGGATACGAGATCATTTTGAGGATACGAGATCACTTTCAGCACTCTTTAGCATAGGGAAATATCATAGTTTTTCAATTTTTTTCTGGAGTTCGCTTATTTTTCATCTCGGACTCGTGGCCTCTAAGTTGACATTAAATTTTTCATCTCGAGTTTTGGGGACACGAGATCACTTTGGGGATACGAGACCACTTTCAGCACTCTCCATCATAGGGAAATAGCATAGGATTTCGATTTTGTTGCTGGAGTTCGCTTATTTTTCATCTCGTATTTTGGGGATACGAGATCATTTTGGGGATACGAGATCTCTTTCAGCACTCTCCAGCATAGGGAAATAGCATAGGATTTCGATCTTGTTGCTGGAGTTCGCTTATTTTTCATCTCGGACTCGTAGCATCTCAGTAGACATTAAGTTTTTCATCTCGAGTTTTGGGGATACGAGATCACTCTTAGCACTCTCCAGCATAGGAAAATAGCATAGGTCTTTGATTTTGTTTCTGGAGCTCGCTTATTTTTCATCTCAGAGATCGTAGCTATAAATATTTGTGAAGTGGTGGGAATCTTTATTGGTGGAGGTTGCTGGTTAAGTTTGATCTGGTCTTGGAGGCTACAATTTGACCTTGAGGTGGGTAAAATTTTCATCAGAAATCCTCTACGCGAGATATGAGCGATCCTACCTTCTCAGGTGTAATTAGTATTAGTAGCTGAAAAACAAAAAACAACAACAACAACTGTAATCGAAGTTGTGGATTAAAGATTTGATGATCTTAATCTGTAGGTGTCTTTTATAAACATTGCGCCATGTGATGATATATCTAAAAATAGATCAGGCAAAGCTGATTGGAGCGAATGTTGGTAGATATGTTCACATAGATAAGAAATGGAAATTAGTAAATGCCTAATTTTGCTCTTCAGGTGGAATGCTTCTAATTTGATTCCTTGCATAAAAAAATTCGCACAGTCCAGTAAAGTAAGCAAATTCGCGCTCGAATAATGTAAACAAATTCGCACAGCAGCCGAGTAAAGTAAACAAATTGAGCGATTTATATATTTTTTAATGTAAGATTCCCAATTACTTTAGCTGAAGACAACAACTGACATTAATCTGTAGGATATGATGTCTTGGATGAGTAGTGGAAGTTATAATTGAAAATTTCTTTTGCTGAAAAAACAACAACAACAACTATAACGTCAGTTGTGGTCTGTAGGTGTCTTTTATATGATCATGTTATGATATTCGATGTGTAAAAAATAAATGACGGCTGCTTGGGATGGTACGACACATGAAATCATTAGAAGTAATGGAAATTAAAGCATTAGAAAAGGTGGCCAGGCGGCTGGTAATTTGATATCTTGGGTAAACAAATACGTCCGAGTAAAGCAGACAAATTGAGCGATTAATGTCTTTTTTGTATCTAGGAGTTTGTATTGAAAAGTCTTACATTTTATGACGAATTGTTTTTTATTATCAATAAAATTTCTCAATCAGTCACGTTGTTATGAGATTTGATTGACCCCGATATCATAGTTCACATGAAGCTGATAAGAATATGATAATTTTATCTTCATACTATTGAAGTGATCACATTATTTTCTTACCATTAGGATTCAGAGTGGGTTTAATTAAATGTTTTGATGAAAGAAGGTGGTGTTAGGATATCAATGTAGTATGATATCTTGTCTTAGATGAGTAATGGAAGTTGTTTGGGAGCTGTGATCACAGTCGAATAATGTAAACAAATTCGCACAGCAGCCGAGTAAAGTAAACAAATTGATTTATGTTTTTTAATGTAAGATTCCCAATTTCTTTAGCTAAAAACAACAACAACAACAACTGATATTAATCTATAGGATATGATGTCTTAGATGAGTAGTGGAACTTATAATTGAAAAATTTCTTTTGCTGAAAAAAAGCAACAACAACAACTATAACGTAAGTTGTGGATCAAAAATCTTTTATAAACAAGAGTAATCATGCTATGATATTCGATATCTAAAAATAGATCACGGCTGCTTGGCATGTTAAGAAACATGAAGTAATGGAAATTAAAGTCTTATCAGAAAATTTTCGACGTAGGGATGTGTGTATTGCAAAGTCTTAGGTTTTTGAAAAAATTGTTTTTTTATTTTCAATAAAATTTCTTTTTGGGTGGGTTAAATTTAAAACTTTGATCACCTATGATATCAATGTCAGGTGATACTAATATAGTATGATATGTTTGCTTAGATGAGTAGTGAAAGTTGTATGGGTACAGTAAAAGACTTCTCATCAAATTTTTGGTGATAAGGTGTAATGGCATGACCAGTGTTGCCACTCGAAATCTTTCTAGAGTACCTTGTTAGCCTAGCCTGAAAGTGTCCATAGTGAAGATCGTAGTAGGGGGTTTAGAGTAGGTACTGTAAGTTATGTATTAAGTTAAAAGTTTTGATGTACGGTATTTGGTATTTATCTCCTCGAAATGGTGTTGTACGAGTATCAGGAAAGTCGGAAAAAAGTTGATAATGCTTCAAGTTCAATTGTGAAGACCTCGATGTTGAGAGTGGGTATTTGGAATGATATAATTCTAGTAGGATATGGAAGTATTATTTATTCATCTTTAAATCTTACCATGAAAGTAGGTTGGGAGTTGATTAAATTAAAAGTTTTAATGAAAGAAGGTTGAGTTATTATATTAATATAGTATAATATGTTGCCTTAGATGAGTACTTGAGAGCTGTGAGTAATATGTGGAATATGTTGTTGATGAGTAGTGAAAGTTGAAAATATAAGATTTCCAATTTCTCTACTGAAAAACAACAACAACTGTAAATAATATATACCAAATCAATTTTTCACACAATATTTATCCACATCAAATTCATTATCTATTTTTATATCTTAAGTATAAACTTTTTTCTCTGTATTTCACATCCAAAAAGCGATCCAGAGCAAATGTCTGTGTTAGGCTATGAGAGTTCGGCAGCAAAATCCCATGATATTTATTATCATCTGTCTTGCTCTAACACATTAGGAAGCTTTAGTGAACATCTCACTCGGGACTTGGTGATATACTTCCTAGCTGTGGATATGTATGTATGTAACACTGAGATGAATTAATGTAATGTTGTGTAGTGTAAAAGAAAAACTTTCATGGGTGATATGGGGATTGAATCGATGTATGTTATGCACTAGATTGGTGGTATATGTCCTTATTTGATTGAAGCAAAATAGTTTCACGACTACCTTAGCAAGATTTAAATATAGTTGAAATTCATAAAAATGTTGAATCGATGTCAAGAACATGTTAATACTTGTTTTGAGCACGAGCAGTGGAAATCGTGATCATTGCAGCATGTTATGAAATTCAATATCTAAAAATACCACATGAAAGTTTATGGGGTGGTAAAAAATAACATGAAAGCATTAGGTTGAGAGTGGGTTCAGTTTAAGGCTTTGGAGAAAGAAGGCGGTAGTAGATATTAGTGTAAAATGATAGGAGGCGTCAGTCAATTTTGGTGAGCCTCAGCGATAGGTCAAATTAAAAATGTCAACCGCGCTAATAAATGAAAGTTTTTCTAGTAAAAAGAGTGGTACAAAACAGCATATGGGGAGCTGTATTGAACAGACTAAATCGCCGAGAATGTTATTGAAAGCCACCAGTCGAGGTGGAGAAAGTACTCAGCGTGTAAGAAAAAGTGATATTGTAAAGTGGGAGGAAATAAAATTAGTATTCACAGACAGCCTTAGAGCTGGAATTATTGTAAATATAAACCATACAGATCCTAAGCTATTTATACAGGATGCTGGTGATTTATTTATACGCCGTATTAAGAATATTTTAAAACGCCATCTCAATACTAAAGTTAATACAAAGTTGTGTGCTGATTTTGCTAAGGATATCGGTGACAATGAAGTTATAAAAGATATTAAATATTTACAAGCAAGAACTGCTCCAATCAATGTAGACGATAATTTAAATGTGTGGTATAAAGTAAACATTTTGGATTCAATACTCACTCAGCTGGATGAGTATCGAGAAAAAGATAGCGGCTGGACATTGGACTCCATTATATATTTAGCAGTACATATCAACAAATTTGAACAGCACCGAGGATCTTCGTACATACGTCTACTGAAGGAGATTGCTTTAAAGCAAGCTTTCATTAATGTAAAAAATATTGATAAAGCATGCTTCGCTTGGGCCCTGACATCAGCGCTATGCCCTGGATTGATTTCTGGCAAGATTGGTAAGAGAGGAAAGCTGACTTTCCTTTTATTAGTCAATGGTGGGATGTTGGAAAGCTCCAGATTAGGTTTTTTATCGAGACGAATTTCAATCGAAGTGGCTATCAAGCTTCTAGCTTGTCGGCCGAGGTCTCTCGGGTGGCAGCTCTTCTCCCAACTCAACCGGGGTTGACTCTTTATTTCAATGGAATAAAGGAACGCTTGGCGACACAGACTTACAAGCACGGCTTGGAGTTTGTGCTGCGCGGCCAATCGCGCTGGCTGAGAGAAAAGCGATTCTCCAACCGAGTACTTCTTTCAGGCGACTAGACGTGGTACTGCTTCTTGTGAGGTCGAATCGATAATTGATGAATCTGGACAAGTCCTCAACGGACAACAGCTATCAGTATATATTCGAGACTACTACAGTAGTCTCTACTCTGAATCGACGTCGACAACATCCTCGACCACTCATGAATTTCTTGAGAATATTCCCACTTTCTCTGAAGACAGTAAGGAGCTCCTGGATACAGTAATCACATTGGAGGATATGATTGCTGCGACAAAGGATCTAAGGCGACACACTTCACCTGTTTATGACGGCTTGACTCCAGAATTCTTCATACGTTTCAGGGATTTATTAATTCCTGACCTCTTGGAAGTCTTCAATTCGGCGGTTGAGACGCATTCAGACTTTCCCTCTAGTTGGAGGAGATCTGTTATGTAAGAGTCAAGGCTTGTGGTGTGGAAGGTGGAGAGATCGTACAGATACTCCACTGAACATCCAATGGACTAATACTTGCCTGAAGTATTTAGGTGTGTATAGCGGACGCGAGAGTAAATCAAATAATAGCCGCATCGCTCTTGAGAAACTCTCTAGAGCTGTAAACTCAGGGCGTAGTCGACTGTTTCCATTATCCTTAATGGGTAGGTCAGTCGTGATAAACTATTTAATTACCTCGTTCATCGTTCATCTGCTAAAGTCTGAGACGTTTGATGAAGGCTTCGTAGGTCTTCTTCAAGCAAAAGCGATAGACGCCTTTTGGTGCGGAAGACGATGGGTTGCTGAAAGCACGCTCTGTCTGCCAGTCAAGATAGGTGGATTAGGTCTCACTAACTTGGTTGTGAAATCAAGGTGTCTCCAAGTGGGTGCATTCCAAAGAGTGTTTTTCCAGAGAGACAGCTTGATTTCTCAACTGTGGGTGAATGTACTGGGAGGGATCGGTATAGGGGAGTATTACTACCTACTCTCTGTTCGACCACCTTATCCTCGTGACTGGCCACAGGATCTAATCTCAACGATTCAGACCTGGGGCAGAATCAGGCCAGCATTTCACCTTCAGTGGAATGCTCTAAGGTACACGCAATTCGTGTCAATTCCAATCAGGTTTAATCCTGAATTAATAGATTCAGTGTTCAGTAATGCTCGGGGTTTTGAAGCTGACATGCATACACTGACGGTTCTCGGAGATGTTATTAATATCTCTTGAAACTGTTGAATAAACACTAACACTTCACAACTACACGACCTGGCTGCTTCTGCGCGGGAGAGATTTCGCCAACTTGGGACCAGTGACCCTGGCACTAAGTTGGAAGATGCTTTCGTTCTGAACAGACCACCACACACACCTTTCAGCACACTTACAACGCGTGTGCTCCGTGACGTGCTTATGTCAATAAGACCTCCGGAGTATACAGGATACAACAGATGGCGAACACACCTCGGGGTGAATATGGGCGTGATGGGAGGGATAACTTGCAGAGTAATCTACAGTTATCCTTCTAATTACAAAGATGCTGATGTAGCATTCAAATTGCTGCATCACAGTCTTGTGTATCCTAATCAGTTGTCACATATTGACCGGCGGGTTCAGAGGATTTGCACAGTTTGTGCTGGTGAAGGAACCCTATTTCACAGGTTCTTCACTTGTCCGGCTTTGCAGGGTCTAATGGATCTCGTGCGCGGTATGTGTCAGTTGATCCACCCGAATTTCGACATTACTAGAACATCGTTTTTATGGGGACCAAAGGTTTGTAGTCGGGTGAATTGTTTGATTAGCTTTGTGTTGGCACTGGCAAAATCTACAATTCACCTGTACTACATGAGAGTCGAAGATGAACAGAACAGAACACTGACCCACAACACCACGCACACGCACTTAAGCGCCACTTCGTTGACAGGTTGAAGAGACGTTTACGTCTCGAATATCTGGCAACGAACGCACACACATTCAGCTGCACATGGCAACCACTATCGTCGATGCAGGATGGAGCTCTTGTGTTTCGCTGGTGAGAACAGGCCACAGCTTTTGCAACACTAGTCCACGGGGCATCTCCCCGCTTAGGAATCGTTGCAACTGCTGTGGGAGGGACAAGCACTCTGTTAGAGATGCTAAGCTGGAGGGATGATGAGGGCAGTTTGTAGAGGTCTATGATACTACAGGCTGCCCTCGCGGGACTCTATAACGGTATCGCGTAAATTTTTCGTTCGTTCGGTCATTTATTTTTAATTCGGTTTCCGTGTCGGTGCTAAATTTCAAAATTTTATGTTGAAAATTCGTTCGTTTAGGCAATTATTTTTATTAGTTTATTTTGGAAATTTGGAACTTCTTGGAGCTCCGACTTACCCAATTGTCAAAATTTGGACTTTTAAATTTTTTGCCTATCTTTTATATCCTTTTCAAAATTCTTGTAGCCGTTTTTTAGTCTCTTTTGGGAATTTTGTCTTGTTTGTGTCTTTTTTCTTGTTCATTAGTGTTTCTAATTGTTTTAATTGTTTAATTGTCCCTATTGACCTTTTATGACTTTTAGATTAGCTAGCGACCGTTTTTTTACACTTTGTAGAGCCTTTTGCCACCTATTTTTAGGGAATTTTAAAAAGAGCCAATGAGCCACTAAATAAAGAGCTTATACAAATAAAAAAAAAATTATTATTATTCCGGGGGATGCAGACAGGACTCCCGTCTCTCGCCCTGCCACCGCGACCTAGGAGATCTTTTGTGTCATTACCCCTAAACGCCCTAGGGCGCCCATTCGAACTTAAGGTCTTTAATGAAACCTATAATGTCCTTGGGGGCCATTTTAACAACATCCTCTGGCAGTGGAAATGCTTTTCCTAGATGTCTTAGCCTTATGCTGGATAGGGCTTCACAATCACACAGGATATGCTCAGCAGTTTCATCGTCTTCCATACAGAATCGACAGGTCTCCTAATCGACCTTACCCATCTTCTTGAGATGTTATCTAAGTGGGCAATGCCCAGTAAGTAGGCCCGTTATGAGCCTTAGTTCCTTTCTGCTGAGTGTGAGGAGTTCTTTTGTCCTCTGTTGCGAATACTTTATAAATTTTTTCGCTTGTCTCAGCCCCGGGGTGTTTTCCCAGTATTCCTTTGTAGATCTGTCCTCCCAAAGCCCGATCTGAGCCAAGAGGTGACTCTTTGGGTGTCCAAAGACAGGCTCCGGGCCAATAAATGGAGATTTGGCTCCTTCCTTTGCAAGGCGCTCCGCAATCTCGTTCCCCTTAATGCCTTCATGTCCTGGTACCCATATTAGTGTCACCCTATTTTTCTCAGCCAGTTGCTTCAAGAAAGTGAGACAGTCCCAAACCAGCTTAGACTCAAACGTAAACGAGTTTAACGCTTTAAGTGCTGCTTGGCTATCTGATATTATGTATATTTGTGCTCCACGCATATTCTTATGGATTATCTCGCGAGCGCAGAGCTCTATTGCGTGTATTTCTGCCTGAAAAATGGTTGGTGAGGCCCCCAGAACCTTTGCGAAATGGTACCTTGGCCCATATATGCCCACGCCTGCTTCCATTTTGGACCCATCCGTGTACCATTTAAGAGATGCTTTTTCAAAGGGTAGGTCCCCAGTGTGCCACTGTTGACGGTCCCCCAAGATCACCTTAAATGGCGTTTCAAAGTTATGGCGTTTTTCATAACATCTGAAATTGGGTTAGTCATCGGGTCCTCTACGAATTCCTGGAGGACTCTCAGGTGGCGAGCCAAATTGTTTGTGGTTTGGAGGTTTGCCATTTGCAGTCTTATTGCACTAAGTATGGCCTGCCCTCTCACATGCGAATGTTAGGGTAGCAGGTCCAACATAGCCGCTAAGGCTGTGGTTCGGCAGGTACGCATGGCACCTGTTACTCCTAAACATGCATGTTGTAGTTTTTGCAAACTAACTTGAGCCGTCTTTTGTTCTGTTTTTGGCCACCACACGAGTGAAGCGTATGTGACCATGGGTCTTATAATAGATGCATATGACCACAGAGTCATTTTTGGTTTTAGACCCCAAGTTTTGCCAAAAAGCCTGCGGCATGTCCATGTTGCCACTGTAGCTTAATCTAGTATTCTTTTTAAGTGAGAGTTCCAGGTTTGTCTATTATCTAAGGTAATACCCAGATATTTGACCTCCTTTGAGAATACCACTGTTGTTCCCTCAAGAGATGGTGCTTTCAAACAAAGCTTCCTTTTTCTTGTGAATGGAATAACTATTGTCTTGCCAGGTTTGGCTCGAAGTCCCATTGTTTGGCACCAGTTGCAGACTATGTTTAGGGCATTCTGCAATAGTTCAGAGATTATCTGATCATATTGGCCCCTAATTGTAATCACCAGGTCATCTGCATATCCCTGATTTTCAAAGCCGGAGTTGGTTAGCTTCTGTAGAAGATCATCTATAACCAGTGACCATAGTAGAGGGGACAGAACCCCGAATTGGGGGCCTCCTTTAGCAGCCACTACTGGTATAGAGTCCTCCCGCAGTTTAGCTGTGATTCTCCGGCTTTCAAGCATAGCTTTTATCCATTTTATCAAGGAAGGTTCGATTCCTTTATTGGTAGCTGCGTTCTCAATGGCTTCAAAGGAGGTATTATCAAATGCTCCTTCGATGTCTAGGAATGCACATAGGGCTGTCTCTTTATCCTCTACCGCCTGTTCTAGTCTTAGAACAAGACTATGTAGGGCAGTTGTAGTAGACTTCCCTGCTTGGTAAGCATGTTGGTTTGGGTGCACCGGTGATCGCTTAAGTGCACCGCTCCTAATATAATTGTCTAACACTTTCTCCATTGTTTTGAAGAGAAATGACGTTAGACTGATCGGACGGTAGGATTTGGGTAGTGCAGGTGAACGCCCTCCCCCTTTAGGTATAAATGATACCTTAACTTCCCTCCACGTCCTGGGTATATACCCTAGAGCATAGCTTGCTCTAAAGATCTTAATGAGATTTGGCAGTATCTCCTCTAGCCCGTGTTGAAGTAGGGCCGGAAAGATGCCATCAGCTCCAGGCGATTAGAATGGCTTAAAGAGTTGACGGCCCATTTAACTTTCTTTTGAGTGAAAATTCTGCCAGAGAGACTTTTAATCCTGTTGGAAGGCGTGCATTCAGGTCTTAGCTCTTCAGGGGTTCCGTCGTCATTTTGCATAACTCTTGAACCAGGAAAATGAGTTTGTAATAACAAACTTACTGTTTCTTCCCGGCTACTCGTGTAGCTGCCATCGACTTTCCGTAGAAGGCCGATACTATTGGAGTGATCCTTAGAGAGAACCTTTTGAAGTCTTGCACTTGTGGGTAGATCATCTATACCCTCGCACAGATTTCTCCAAGTTCTTCTCTTGGATTTCCTAAGCTCTTTATTATACTCAGTTAAGGCGCGCTTGTATTCATCCCAAGCACCAGTTGTTTTTGCTTTGTTGAAGAGCCTTCTGGACTTGGCTCTTAATCTATCTAGTTCCCTGTTCCACCAGGGTACAGCTCGCGTTGTTTCCCTTTGTTTAGCAGGACAACTTTGTTCATAGCAACAGATTATCAGTCTGTGCAACTGGGAGGAGATACGGTCTGGATCCGTACGGGTCTCTATTTGGCCGTTATCGAGTTCCTCCAGACCCATTCTGATGTATTCCCTGTAGGAATTCCAATCAGTGAGTCGTGGAACTTTTGCTTCCTCCCTTTGCATAGGGGAAGCCTTAAAATCGAACCTGATATGGTTATGGTCCGACATCGAGGCCTCGCTTGAGACATGCCAATTCACAATGCCATCCGCCATATTTCGGCTGATGAGTGTTAAGTTCAGCACCTCTTGGCGAATAGCGTTGCAGAATGTTGGCTCATTCCCTATATTGGCTATGTTTACATTATTTTAACTAAGTAGTCAAAAAGGTACTCACCTCGTCTGTTGGTGTCACTGCTTCCCCATACGATGTGATGGGCATTCGCATCACACCCAATGATGAAGGATTTATTCCTTTTTCTGCAGAACTCCAGCAGTTTTGTAATTTCCTCTGGAGGAGGTGGATCCATCTCACCCGGGAAGTAGGCTGAGGCCATTACCACCTCATGTTTGCCTTTATCTGTTGGCACCTCCCCTAGGGCAGCCACTAGGTCCCGAGAGATTAGTTCTGTAATCGGAAGGAAGTTGATATTAGGTTTGAAAAGCATTGCCACCCTTGGGGTGGCATGGTTCCTATCATAGATCAACTTACCCTGTTTAGTTGGAAGCCCTTTTAATTGACTTCCAAGTACCCAGGGTTCTTGCAGGAGTGCTATGTCTATACTACCCCTAATGAATCCTCTGCTAAGCACATCTGATGCAGCTTTTGCATGATGAAGATTCACTTGGAGTAGCCTAATATCATCCCTGCTTCTGGTCATTAAGGATGACCTTCTTTTCTGGGACTCTTTTTAGTTCCCTTTTTCAAGCCTTTACGGGCTTTCGCCCCCTGGTTTTCGTTTAAGGGTTTTGGCCCTTTTAAATAAAAACTTGGGTGTACTGTGGTTTTGCAGGGCGGTTTTAATTTAACCACTGCCTGCTCCCCAGCAGTACTGGACAGCTTATTGCTCTTTTTAGAGGTTGAGGGTGTCGCAATTACCGGCCTGTTAGGCTCACTGGGAGTTGTGGCTACCTTCTCAACCTGTCTTGGGGTTCCCGTTTGGGTAATCGCCCTTGGTGGCTCCGGTTCAGCCACTTCCATTTTGTCAGGAGCCATTACTCTCGAGGTTTATGCTCGAGGTTGAGGTGACCGCAGCTGCTGGGCCTAATGGCCGATGTGCAGTCTTGGATGCCCCAGCCTTTGGGTTGGCCTCTGTTGTGTTGCTTTGCCCCTTTTGCAGCTTTAGGTCTCCTTTCGGTCTAAGCTGCATCTGTCCAAAGAGGAAGTTAATCTTGAAGTTTAACTTCTTGCGCTTTTTCGCCGAGCAGTGGTCCACTGAGATAGTGACCTGTGAGACAACCCCTTCAGTCACTTTCCTTAGGACCTTCCACTCAACTACTTTAAGCTCATGGTTTTGACCACCTACGAACCGTAACAATTCGTCAGCAGGCATCTCTGTACTTTCAGGGAAGTAGCCAACCAGGATCTTTGCTCCAGGAATTTCACGTTCCTCTACAGCCCTTAGATTGGCATTTTCCCATGGTTTTATCTCACCCGTTATCTGCTTTAGCCACTCCGAGGTAGCCTTGTCAGAGCAGGTGAGAACTAGCTATCCTGGTCTAGCACTGTATCCGAGGAATGCCGGCTTGAGCTGGTCATTCTCCATCTCCAGAATCTTTCCCAGGATCGCCTTACGGACAGATATAATTTGCTCTGCCGTCAGCATTTCTTCGGGGAAGTTCGTTGAAAGGATTCCCATTTTTGCGCCTACAATCACTTGTTTGTAGGAGAGGGACCTGGGAGCTATTTCCTTTTTGGATTGCTCCTGCTTCCTTTCTGCTTCTTCACCCTGTTGAGTTCTCAAATTCTTGACCTGTGTGGGTTTAGGGGTAGAGTCCTCGGAGCGATTCCGTTTGGATCCCTTGACGGTCTCCTTTTTCGGCATTGGCTTCATTGGTAGCTCACGGGCCTCAGCTGGGCAGTGCCCGTGTTTCACCAGCCACTGAAGCCGGTTCTTGGCTGCTCCGCTCAATTTACGGCTTTTCCTTTTTGTATCCTTCGTGGGGCCTATTGGATCCTTATCAGATACATTTGAGCCCCAAATGGATCCTTTTGAGTCCTTAGCGGAGCTCTGGATTCCTGTCGGATCATCTGTTTTTACCTCACCAGATGTAGAGGGTTGATTTACGTTCAGCAGGATTCTTCTCACTCTCACGGTCCGGCTGTGAGATCAGCTCGACCTCCTCATCAGAGAAAGTACAGTCTTCTCGCATAATCTCCGCTAGACCTTCGAGACCTTCGAAGTCCTGTTCCATGAGCAGGTCGTCTTCTACGTCTACTATTTGAGGCATCGTAGCTGCCCTTGGTTGAGGTGCATTGGGAGGGGCACCACCCTCTTCTTTAGTAACTATCTCCATGTGATTCCCACGAGTTACGAAGAAAGGAGAGTCACCCACGGCAGAGATTCGTATACCGTGGGAAGGCTAATTTAAACAGGATGTCGCCTGGTATCCAGAGTTCATCGTTAGAAGACACACTCACGCAGTGCCATTCATCCCATGGGCATGATTGTTTACACCCGGGGTTGCGGGTTTTATCGAGTTTTCCTCTCTAGATCCGCCGTATTCAGTCAGGCATGTGGCTCACTCCAAGGAGTGCCACCGTCTGCCTGTGCAGGAGCACCTCGGGCAGGATGTGACTGTTACGTCACGTATGGACGATCTTGAGAGAGGGACTTGCAACGCAAGGGACTTGCTTAGCAAAGTTCTCCACTGATGCGGCGATAACCCCATCTTGTCCCTTAACAATTGTACATAATTGCTATATATGTAAAACCACATTGCTCAGGAATGCGGTGACCCAATAATAGTTACATTGCAATAATTCACAAAATTGGTAAATATTGCAATCCAATAAAAAGCATTCTTACTGGGGTGCCTGACTTACGATCGCTTTTTGCAAGAAAATTAATGTCAATTCAGCATTGTAAGCATTTTGCATTTTATGCATTTACTTGGAGTTAGCTGTTTGTATATATAGAGTAAGATTGAGAAAATTAAATTCATTCAGTTGTATATTAAAGCAAATCGCGTATTCATTTAACAAAGTTCCATTACAATCTTTGCATATCTTTTGCTAGTCATTCCGCCTAACGTATCATCGTAATGTACCGGTACATTGCACCGTTTACACCTCCTACAAGAAGTCAAGGTTTATGTGCCTTGGTGTTTTATTTCAATTTGTATTGACCAAGGTTTATGTGATTTGACACTGCAAGGCAGAATAAAAGAATTCTCTACATTATCTATAAAAATATTTAATTTCTGTACAAGATCAGTGTTTGTTTGGGTTCGTGTTGTTGTTTTTGCAGTACTTAAGCTGCAATCACTGAGCTCAATGGGGGCTTTTATTTAGTCACTTTGGATCGGACTTTGAACAAGTTTTGGAAAGTCGTCGCTTCCAGCGGGATTTAATGGAGCTTCAAACAGCTCGTCTAATTCGGATTCCAGAGTTAGGAAAGCAATTCTGTCACAGAATCGAGCAAATTCTGGAGTTACAGTAGTAATAATAAAACACTGACGTCGATTTCGTCCACCTAGTTCTTAAATCTTCGAACTGAATAACATAAGCATTAATACGAGAAGAAAAATGCTGAACGAGCAGTTTAATTAAATTAAATCATAACACCTTAATTGCTTCTGCTATTTGTTTATCGGTTGGTGTCTAAATTTTTTTTATGTGTACATACATGCATCATGTGTTCATTAATTGTTTATGTTTTCTTTTTAGACCTGTACATACATCACGATGTGTACATTCAAACATTTAATTTTTTGGTTTTAATGATATGTGATATACCTATCTTCTAAATTTATACCTTATCTTCTGGATAAATTGTAATATATATTTATATATACATATAATATAATAATAAGCTTATATCTATACCAACTCCGTTGTGACTCACTCTTTAAAATTGTTTAATGGGTTGCCCCTTTATGGGATATTATGCGGCCTTGCCTTTGTGTATTCCGGATCTTATCTTTTTTTTTTTAGTATCGGGTTACACCAATGTGAAACTTTCCAAACTTTTCACTTAAGATTTTATCACATTGAATGCTATTTGATAATAACTGATGGCAGATATTTTTTGTACAGATTTTTTTTATATATTTTTTGTAAATTTTTCTTTTCGTTGAACACAACTGTTATGATATGTATATATATACAGGTTGTCCCACGTAACGTGTTCCCTGGGCAATTTTCTCGAAAATGTGTGGAGATATCGAAAAAGTCCTAATTATAAAAGTTACGCATCTTTAGACAAGGTATCCTCTGGATAGCCACTACAAAAGTTCGTACAGTCTTGTGAAGCATCGCGACGCACAAGTAATGGTAAGTCATAAGACGATGTTCTCTTGAAGGGACCAACCATCCAGGAAACATTATTCAAAATTTTAATGCGTTGGAGAAGGCAAAAAATCGCTTTTTCGGCTGACGTTCAAAAAATGTACAGGCAGATTCGCATGCATCCCAACGAAAAGTGTGGAGTGACTCATCAGAGAAACCGATTTGAGATTACAAATTGACAACAGTAACATTTGGGATCAAAAGTGCACCATATATCGCGATCAGAGCAATACAACAATTAGCCAGAATTGAAAGTCACAATTATCCTGTCGGTTCAGAAGCAATTCCCAACGACGGAAGCCAATCTGAAGCGATTTGAAATCAGTCATCTACTGCAAGCTGGACGACTCGAACTACGTAAATGGGCTTCAAATCATGAGACCATTCTTCAAGCCATCCCGGAGACGAATAGCGAATCTGAACTAACTTTATCAGTAGAGTCTAGCGATATTAAAGCTCTTGGAATGCTTCGGAATGCTCAGTCTGATAACCTGTCATATAAGATAGAAATGGACAAGAGTCATCTAACGTGGACTAAACGTAGTATCTCGTCAGAAATATCGAAGTTCTTTGACCATATAAGACTGCTTGCCCCGATCATAATAACAGCAATAATCCTTATCCAATCACTTTGGCTGGCCGGATTACAATGGGATGACGAAGTTCCTGAGGATATCAAATTAGGGTTAAACAAGTACGAGAGAGACTGAGTGTAATTCAACAGATACGTATTCCTCGGTGGATCAAAACAGGAAAAGAATCCTTCAAAATCGACCTTCATGGCTTCTGTGATCCATCTATTAAATCATACGCTGCGGTAGTCTATGCTCGCATTGAGAACATCAATGGACAAATTGATGTGCACCTAGTTTCTGCCAAAAAGTAGGTTGCGCCTATAGAAACTATCTCTTTACCGAGACTCGAGCTATGTGGTGCGACTTTGTTAGCCAATCTAATCACTCAAGTACCGTAGAATCTTCAACTAGATACAAATGGAATTTATGCATGGATTGACTCCACCATAGTACTTGCGTGGTTGAAAAAACGCCCTTCAACGTGGGAGACTTTTGTCGCCAATCGAATTTGACACATTCATCAACTGTTAAAGGAGAATGGTTGGGCTCATGTTGAATCTAATCCAGCTGATTGTGCAAGTGGAGGCATGGAACCAGGAGTGCTAAAAAATCATTCTCTCTGGTGGATGGGCCCGTGCCGTGACCCAATATTCAATTGGTGCAATTGTGACATCACGACTGGAGCTAGCAGCAAATACACAAGTAATTAAACGATTTGCAATAACTAAGCATTTTACTTCGCACAGTGAAATGCTTGGCGATTGCGAATTGTTTACTTGTAAACTGTCGCACCCACTGCTGTATGTAACTGGGCATTGAGTCATGGTTAAGTAATTCACTTCGCATAGTGAAATACTCAGCTGGGCTCACTGTTTGTTTACATACAGTATTGAGGGCTCCCGCTATCGGCAGTGATTAGCGTAATACTTTGTAATTATGATTGCAAGGTATTGCGCTGGTCATTGGGTCAAAATCGCTTCCGCCTAATTGAATGGAGGTGAGCACGGTCGATTCGCTAGATCGGAGAGTTCAGTTAGAAGTTGGATATTATTGAAGATAGCGGTTCGGTGTTAGATTTCAATCGCGATAGTCGCAGTAATAATTTGTGAGTTAGGTTAGTGTTTTTAAATAAAATCATACGTAAAAGTAAAGTCGGTGTTGTTTTTAATTGTTTTCCCTGCATTGCTTTGGGACACGGCAATTTGGCGCAGCCGGATAAAAAGTAGGTAAGTGTTATTTTTCTTGAGTGAAATAATTCATTTCAATTAATTTTTTTTATTTGTTGGGAGTAAAGCTTATGAGCTGCTCCATATTTTTGTGAATTGTGGAGTTATGCTTTTTTAGCTGCTCCGGTTTTTTGTATTTTGTGTGAGAAAAGCTTATTAGCTGCTCCATTTTTTTTTTGGTGAAGTATGGGAGTTAATGCTTTTTTTAGCTGCTCCATTTTTTTTTAAGTGTGGGAGTAACGCTTTTTTAGCGGCTCCGTTTTGTTGTATTTTTGTGGGAGTTATGCTTTTTTTAGCTGCTCCATTTTTTTTAAGTGTGGGAGTAACGCTTTTTTAGCGGCTCCGTTTTGCAGTATTTCTGTGGGAGTTAACGCTTTTTTTTAGCTGCTCCATTTTTTTTAAGTGTGGGAGTAACGCTTTTTTAGCGGCTCCGTTCTGCTTTATTTTTGTGGGAGTTAACGCTTTTTTAGCTGCTCCAGTCTTAGGCTAATTTTCTTTACAGGTTAAAGTATTGCAGAAAAGTAAAGAAAAAGGGTATAAATGGTGGTGTTTGTTGTTGCGTGAGATTGTTTTTAGCTAGGTTATCTGAGTTTTATGAAATGTATAGGGTGAAAGTGTAGTATGCAAAAGGAGTAGCTTTAGCAGTTTTGTAGATTAAGTAAGTAAAGTCTAATTTTTCGGAATGTACGGCGTATTAAGGGTTATAATTTTGGTCATTGGGAAGTTGTCAAACCCTAGGTAAATTTAAGGTATTCGCGGGTATTCGGGCGTTAAACTTGGAAGTAGGTTCGGAGAAATATTGAATATTAGGAAAGAACATTATTGAAACACCGTAGAAAAGTTCAAGATTTTGTGTTTACAGTTTTTAAGCAATTAGTTACAGTCCAGGAGAAGTGCTTGAGAGTTAAGGGTAAATTAGATAATGACTATAGATGTCAGTGGGAAGAAGTAACGTGCTAACGAGGGAAGAATTGTTACGAGTTAAGGATCAGGAAAAGGAATTGGAAACCAGAACGCAGGAATTGAAGGAGTGCCAGCTTATATTACAACATTACGAACAGGATTGGCGGTACCTAGAAGAGCATCTAACGGATGAATTAAAGAAACGATTGCCGAGTGAAGACGTGGATAAGTTTCTGGAGGAAATAAATGAGGCTACAGTAAAAAGCACAAAGGGAGAAACCTTAGATTTGGTGATAACGTCTACCTTTGAAGTAATTGGTAGAATTGAGAAAGAAACTGATCAAGCATTGAATGAAAACAAACAGGAAAACAGCGCTTTAAAAGGAACTAAAAAGTCTTCAGAAAGGCAATTGGAGGAGGCAGAAAAAACCGCCACTGAACTAGAGCAAGAATTAGGAGTCGCACCATTATCACAAGAAGAGGGTCTAGTTCGAGGGATTTTTAAGAAGTGGTCACCCAAGAAATTGGTATTCCACGAACGGCAGCGAGAAGAAAGAGCGAGTATTTCAGGGCAAGAAGAAATTTTGAAAGCTAAACAGCAGACCGTAGCAAAGATGAGTGAAGACCAAGTGTCGAAGGATAACACGAAAAACTCAGAGAAATCAGCAAGGAAAACCATGGCCGATGCTTATGATAAAGTCATGGACTTGGCGTCCAGATACATACCCACGTTTTCTGGAGAAAGAACGCCAAAACTGTCGAAGGAAGTTCACCGTTTCCTGAGCTGCTGCAAAGATCTTTACGATCGTTTAAAGGCCGAGGAACAGCCAATCTTCATGAAATGTGTAAGATATCGGTTATAAGACGACGCATATTATCTAGTAAGCTCGGAGGAGCCGAAGAATTTTGAGGCATTGCAGCAGACAATTCAAACTGCCTATATGCCAAAAAAATCGTACTGTGAGCTCCGAGCTGAAATGATAGCATGCGTTCAAAGGCCCGGTGACGACATAAAAGATTATGCGGATAGACTTAAGGAGCTACTGTGTCAAATCAAGGCGGCAGTTTCGGCTAAGTATCCAGACAAAGACGGGGGATTGATAGCGGAACTTGAGGCAGACGCGGTGGCAACGTTCAAGGCGGGTGTTATGCAGCAGACTACTCAGCTATATTTGACGGGACGCAAATTTCGATCTCTGGATGAAGCACGTGAGGAGGCCGACTACTTTGAGATGGATGCTAGGAGACTTAAAATTAAGGTACCAGGGGTATGGAAAAAAACACCAGAATATTACAGAGAATCATCACAGGAAGGAGGGATGACCAGTAATTTTAATGTTGAAAGAGAGAGACAATCCCACATACCTTTTCCATCGATACGGAGGCCAAACCAATCAGGAAGTAACTGGGAAATTCCGGCTAGGACAGCACAACAGCCCAGAGTTGTCAAATGCTTCAAATGCGGTCAACCTGGACACATTGCGAGAGAGTGCCAACAAGTTCCTTTCTGTACGGGATGTCAGAAATATGGGCACGTGATATACAATTGCCAAATTCATCACGTCAGAGTAGACAACTGTGCAGCTAGCATTCAAGATAACTGCCATTCAGGAAGGGAGGGGCTGTATTGCAAATTCTGCCGAACACGTGACCATTACACGGATATCTGCGTAAAGAAGTATTTAGCAGATAGAGAAGAAGAAAAATTGACTTCCAGTAATAAATTTGTCATCACAGTGCCATCAGACATAGCTTTAGAAGGCAAGCTTACGCTTTTAATCGACACTGGGTCTACGTGTAGTTTGATTAAAATTAATAGAATAAAAAGAAATACACCGATACAAACACATCAGAAAATACAAATTGGAGGACTGTTTGGATTTGTTAGGAACTCCATAGGCACTTGTGAGGCGAATTTGCTTATAGATAACAGTCAGCAGGCCTGTCGATTTAACGCCATAGGCGACACAGATTCAATTCCAGCAGACGGTATCCTTGGGATGGATTTCCTCAGTGATAGAGCTGTTATCGACTGCATGAAGAGGAAATTGTGGATACAAGGTGCTGAAGCAGAAGAAGAAAGTGCCGTTTGTGGGAACGTCGCCGCTAGTGGAGAAGTTGTGACGACTGCTTTCCATTGTTATAGTCTTGAAAATCCTTCACAAGACAGAGTAGAGGAGGGTCAAATTAATGTGGCAGAATACATCACACCAAGTAGCAATAACCCATACAGCAAAGGGAAAGGTATAACATGCAATGTAGAGCCCGCTTCAAGACACGGAGAGAAGAGCACACCAATATGGCAGAAGACCTGGAACACATCTGAGGACAGTGCGGGACTTGATATGGTAAGAAATGAAGAAGTCAATAATGGAAGTAGGACACAACATAGGTATTACGGGTATAGCGGAAATAAGCTGGGAGATGGACCTGCATTTGTTAGAATCGCGAATGCAAGAGCCTACCCTGTCAAAACCATGAACTCCTCGCACGAATGGCACGGACCTCGTAAGTATCCTAAACGATCTGGATGGCGCTATAATGGTAGGAACAATTGTTATTCTCAACTAGGGAAAGTCCAGGGGATTCTGCAAAAAGGTAGCTTTAAATGGCAGGGAGATAAAAGGAAGCCAGATAGGACAGAAGTCCATCAAGGCAGAAGGAAAGTAAGGCAACGGAACTTTATTCATGTTGAAAGTTCAACTTTGGCTACAAGTTCAATAAACCCTTACATGGTAGGTAACGGTTATGACCCAGGAATAGGGGTATGTAACCAAAAAGATTTCCAACAAATTCCCTCTAATTTCAGAAGAAATTCGAAGAGCGAAGTTTGGTAGTCTATGGCCAGAAAAAAGGATATGGAAACGAGGTATAAAGGTAACCAGTCAGTAAGGTAAAATTGCAGATGTAAAGGTAATGAGAAGTGTTTAAAAAAAAATATGTAAAGAAAGAAAAAGCTGAAATTCTGAAACAATAATTGAATAAAAAGGAAGAAATAAGAATTTTAAAATAAAGAGAAACTTGAAAAAAGAGTTATTTAATTACGGGAATTAAAAAAAAAGAGAAATAAGAGGTTTAAAGTAAACAGTGAAAGAAAAAAAAAGGAATACCAGATTTAAAAAAAGATAAGATGGAAAAGAAAAGAAATAAGAGATTAAAAAGAAGGAGAAGTTAATCAAAAGAGGAGAAATATTATTTGACAAAAAAAAAGTAGAAGGAAAAAGTTTGTAAATCATTGGCAAAGTTATAAGCAAGATTAGATTAGAAGAATATATGTATGAAAGTGTAAATATAAGAAATAAATATGTAGTAAGTGTTTAAGGCTTAAAACTATAGAATAATGGAAAGACCGAGAACTAAATAAGATTGAGAAATTTATATAAGCAGTGTAAAATAACCTCGACGTAACGGAAGCAGATGTAGCAGTCGCTTTATGACATCAATTTATCCCTGTATAGACTACGTGGAGCAAGCATCAGACCAATAGTGTGGGTTGGAAAATAATGATAAGCACTTGTGAAAACTGAATTTTTCACCGTCGACGACTTTCTTATTTGCAGATATTAACCGAACTCTGAAGATTGATTTAAAAAGCAGGAAGGCACCGATGAAGAAGTAAAAGAACTTCGGGAGGAATCAGAAGTTAGATCTCAACTATAATTACTATGAGAAAAGAATGGTATACTCATCATTTCTCAGTTACACCGACATGGAGATATCTGAGGGATTCAAAGAAGTTAGCCCCAAGATAATTTTGTTAAATGAAAGGGGTTAAAAGTAACGGCAAGATTTTAGTATACTCAAATAAGTCAAGATCAAAGTGAAGTTACATATATATGGCATCAAATTCAAAATATACACTGAATAAATCAAAAGATTTGGGAAACAGGCAGAATGCTATGCAGTTGTAGAAAATACATTGGCAGATTCATATAGAGAGAGCAAGTCTATTCCTTCTATGTACGGGTGGACTCTTGATATAATCGAGAGAACTCCATCGTACATTTAGAAATAGTACAAAAAATATTTAACAAGTTAGCGATTCAGAGGTCAATAAGAATGAGCATAGGATTGGAGGAGCGTCCAGCACGGCTAAAAAGAATAGTGAGCATTCGTATAAGCAAAAAAATCTCAAGCGTAAATTGATGATCCGTTCTACCCAAAATCCCGCTATTGGAAATACATTTTAATAATCCCGTAGAGAGCAGCCTCACAAAGAAAAAGAGGACTTAGTTTATCCCACGGATATGGTCTAGCTTTTAGTAGCCTAAGTCAAGACCGAACGCAACGGACCGCACTCATCAAGAAGCAGCTTGGAGCAATGACAGTAGTATTAGGGTTATAATGTGTATAACTTGTCGTTGTAAAAATAGAGTATTATAAACGTCAATAGATTTTAGAAGATAATAGGAATCGAATAGGAAATATATTGTAAAGAGGGAAAATTTTGTTAAGCAGCAGATGAGCTAAAAATTATTAGTGAAAATAAAACAATGTAATCAGAAAGAAGCGATAGAAGAGATCAAAACAAGGAAATAAGGAAATTATAAGAAAGATGTTAGAGTAACATTTGTAAAGAAAGGAAATGAATAAGTAGAAAAGAAAATGGTTTGGAAAGAAATAAGTGTTAAGTTTATTGGATAAGTCTAGTATATCAAAATTTGCCAATGATTGAGAATGCAAAAGCAAAAGTTAAATGAAATGGATATATTATAAAGTAGTTAAAAGGTAGTAGTAAAAAGATATTGGTTAAAACAAGAGTAAAATAAAATAAAAATAAAGAGAATTTTTCAGAAAAATGTATAAAAACGTGAAGATGTAATTAGAAAATTATTAATTATTAATTCAATAAAAAAGAAATGAAATGGATGTAGTAAAAAAAAATTTTTGTCAAGACAATTTTTAAAAAAAAGACTAAGCAAAATAAGGTATAAGAAAGAAATTTAGAAAAGATAATTAAAGGTAAGAAGAAAATAAGAAAGAAATTAAACGCGCAAAGAAAAAGATAAGAGAAATAACTATATACATAAAAAGAAATATTGTAAAGAAAAGAAACGGATATATGATAAAGTAAGTAAAGGAATGAAAAAGAAAAAAGAAACATTGTTAAGGTAATGGAAAGAAAAATGAGAAAAGAATATAGAAGAATAGAACCGAAATTATATATGAAGTAAAGGATGTACATAAAATGACGTAAAGAATGTAAACCGAACCATAGCTATAAAAATTGTGTAGATCACAGTGAGTATTGTCTCTTAATTTTGGTATAAATTAGTTAAGTTATATATTGTAATCTAACTGAGCACCCCGACCTGATTCCTCTTGGGAATCAGTTTTTCTCAGGGGGGAGGAATGTCGTGACCCAATATTCAATTGGTGCAATTTCCAAAACCGTTCAACTTGTTGATTTAGTTTGGCTTCTTCTTCTTCGGAGCAAATACCACACAAGATATTGGTAGCGGATGCGTTCGACGTTTTTCCACTGACTATCCAGCCTAATTTAGTGTTTTGCAAGACGGGAAGGCCATCTTCTAGTTTAATCTGTCCAGCTAGGAGTAGCTGGAAAAATGTGTCTGCTCCTATAAGCAGGTCGATTTTCCCTGGACGATTGAATCCCAGGTCTGCTAACTCAATGTTCCGTGGTATGGACCAGTTTGTGATATCCAAAGACTGAGATGGTTGATGTGTTGTTATTTCTGGCAGAACATGCGCTTCAATTCTGGTTGAGAAGCTACATGTTCTTGATCGCAGTTCTACATTGATCCTCTTGTTTGCCCTCTGTGGGCTTTGACCAATGCCATGAATTTGCAATGGGTCAAATGTTTCTCTTAACGACAGTTTTTTCGCCAGCTGCTCTGTGATAAAATTCAATTGAGAGCCTGAATCTAGCATTACCCTGCACTCCTCTTCCAATCCCTCGTTGTTTCGTAAATTCACAATTACAGTACTTAACAAAACATAACTCCTTTGCGCCTTCGTTACTTGTGCAGCTAAAGTGGTTGGGTTTTGAGAAGATGAGCTGATTGGCGAAAGGTGTGAGTTCTGTTGACCCGTCGGTTGATACGGCCGGGTTGATTCTTGTGTCTTCTGTAGAACTCCTCCTCTTGTGCTGTATTGATTTTTAGCTTCTGTTTCAAGATGTATTAAGGTGTTATGTTTTGATGAACACATTTTACAACCTCTAAGAGAGCAATTCTTAGCGGAATGGCTCCCCTTCATGCAGTTTACACATAGATTATGTTTTCTAACTATGTCAAGCCTGCTTGATGGGCTCTTGGAAAGGAAGTCTTTGCAAGAATATAATGGGTGACTCTGCTTACAGATGATACACTTGCTGTTCATTGAGGTTGCCATGAATGCGGATGATTTCGACTGATTTGTAAGTTTCGGGCTATTTCTTACGTTGCATAAAGTTCGGCCTCCAAGAGCTTCTAGGGACTGAAATCGAGTCTCTAGAAATTTCAGGAAGTTCCCAATTTGTTGGTCATTGACAACCATCTCTCTCTGATAATGTTTGAGTATGTCAATTTTTAGCTTGAAATATTGGCTTGGATGCTGCTGATCCTGCCTTGACTCAATATTTCTTATTTGGTGTGTTGTGAGCCTCATTAGGGCTTTTTGTTTGCGTATTAGCTTACAAGCGACCACATCCATAGTTTTGTCTTCATATAGTTCCGAAATTAAGGAAGGTTTTCGCCCGTTGTTATTTTGTTTAACATTGTAATCGCTGTCGTCGTCCCCACTACCTTCCTCATCATCTAAGTTACCACTGTTTTCATCAGTCTGCTTATTGTTGCTGTTGAATGCAGCGCCTGCTGAGCTTGTCGCTCCATGATTACCTTCTGTAGTGGGAGCTGTGGACACGATCTTCGCTTGATGTTCCAATAATAAACTGTTTAGTGTAAGATACACCTGTTCTAGCTCTTTGAAGTACTCTTTCTTGAAGTAGTGTGAACTGGCAAGCCGCTCCTGGAATGGAGTGAGTTTTTTATGGTTTGATTGAATTGCACACCAGTATTTGTCTGATAACTGTATTCTCCTTGCGATGTAATCTTCAGTTTTACGGTCTAATGGATCTTTGCCGACATTTATTAGTAGCTTTTCTAGTTTACTACCAATAGCATCTTGTTCTTGCAGCATCCGTTCAACTTCTGCATCAGCCATGGTTCGAAACAGAATAAAACTTCTTGATTTTAGCCTTTGTAATGATCCTTTATGATGTGCAGCAGTAATAGGCTGCTGTTATAAATTCACCTTTGATGCTGATGTCTGTGGCCTTCCTCGCTATGGAAGCAGTATAGTGCAATTCTCTTAATAGCGAATCACGTCGGGGTCACTGTTATGAATTTACAGATCATAACCTTACCCTATATACAATTACTCACCAACCACACGAATTCATTATCGGCTCACCAAATACTTATCGCAACGATAATCAAATTTCTCATACCTACCTTTCTAAAAACAAAACGACAAACTTATGTAGATCGTACATACATAAATTTCAATCACCTTTTTCCTCAGTCACAAAAAAAACGACAAACATATGTACATCGCTACATATATACATTTTTCAGGTGCACTTCTTTACGCCACAAAAATGACAAACATATGTACATCGCTACATATATACATTTGTCAGGTGCACTTCTTTACGCCACAAAAATGACAAACATATGTACATCGCTACATATATACATTTTTCAGGTGCATTTCTTTACGCCACAAAAATGACAAACATATGTACATCGCTACATATATACATTTTTCAGGTGCATTTCTTTACGTCACAATAATTTTATAAATATGTACATTCTTACATATAAATTTCTCGATCGCACCAAACAAAAGATATAATTGGCCACCCGCAAGAAATCAACCTTTGTACTTGTGACGTGTGTCCAAAGATCAAGAATTATTGCATCTCTTGCAATTTGATGCCTATACGGCGCTTGGAATTGCGATCGATTATGATCAAAGTCCATCGTGTGACCCATGGAAATTCCAAATTTCACAAGGCAATAAACTTTGATTTTTATGTGCTTACCTAGGTGGGTACTCAGTTATTGATATTGATCAATAATAGCAAAGAAATGAAAACTAAGCATTTCTGATCAATATCGATTAATTGCAAGCCAAAATATATTACCTTTGCCCCAAATAAATTATTTGCCTACCCTGGGAAAATCGATTTATGTGGAAGGGAGTATCATCCCATGTTAAATTTTAAATAAAAGACGAGTATCGGGATAGGAAAAATCAGAAGTATTATTATATCAGAAGTATTATTACATCTGGAGAAGTAATTCCTACATTAAGAGAAGTATTATTACATCTGGAGAAGTAATTCCTACATTAAGAGAAGTATTATTATATCAGAAGAAGTATCTTGACATAAGAGAAGTGTTATCACTTTCAAGAAGTATTTAGAAGTATTCCTGCAAGTAGCTAGAGAGTCCCCCTACCAAAGGTAAGGCCTCTAGTGAAAAAAACTATAAAGTAAAGTGACAAAAGTTTGTAAACAGTCCTTAAAGCATTCCTAGCTAAGGCATTAAGTAGCTAAAATAAATTTGAATAAACAGTTATTTTAAAATTAAAATCTGTGCAAGTGTTTTTAAATACAAGGTCCCGATAGTCTATCTCCAGAACCCTTGTTGTACAGGCGGTACAACATAAAAATTGGTGGCAGCGGTGAAGATTTTTTTTGGTTAGTAAGACCTAAAAATCTAGTAATCTACCAACCCGACGAACGACGAAAACCGTTTACATGTGCTGGCCAGGAACAGATCCTGATATCAGAGCACAAGACTCTGACGTAGTTCCCGGACTTGCAAACGTATTCATTCCGGAAGAAGAGGAATTCCCTGACGCTGACTGGGCGCTAATTGAAAGCGTGCCAATAGAGGTAATTGAACGTGCCCTGGAAGATACAGAGGAGGAAGAGCGTGAAACAGCAGCCCGACAGTACGAGGAAAACGTAACGACGTTACTCCAGCAGGACTACACCTCACCAACAGAGCTGTACGGCATTCTACACAACTATTGCAACCAGGACGACCCGGAGGCTACCTGGGATTCCGAAGCTTTCCAGAGGTTAGCATCATCCATAAATCAAAAGAACGCGCTAGTTGCCGAACTCTTAAGTTAGTATAAATAATAATATTTCACATTTTATTCAACTAAATTTAATTATATTTATAATATCATATTTTACATTCTAAATTTAATTGTCTTTATAATATCATTTTAAATAACACCATATTTTTGTACCAAATGAAATCTGACTTCTTTTCCTTTTAACCAATCAACCAACAAATTTTTTTTTTTCTTCTCTCACATCACAAGTGTCAAGTGTTAAAGTGTTATTTGTAAAGCTCAAGTGCTCAAGTGATATCTTTTCTCTCTCCCCTTCGTGTAATACTTCTCCGGAACTTCAATACAAGAAGTTTCGTCAAATTCATTAAACATATTAATTGAGAAAATTCTCCGGAACTTCAATACAAGAAGTTTCGTCAAATTCATTTTAATAATATTTGAGATATTTTCTCCGGGGTTTAGAACTAAAAATCTCGTCACATAATTTTTTTTTTCATTCCTATAAGTGTGTAATATAAAATTTTTTTTCTCTCAAACTGTAACATTCCGTTTTCTCACTAAAATTTTTTTTCGTAACCATTTTCACGAGGCGAAAAAAATTCCTAGGTGTTAAGGATAGCCTAGTACCAGGATTAAAAATCCATCGGAAGAAATCGCGAAAAAGAATTCCAACTACTCCAAATATGGCTGATAAGCTCAGCATAAGTGACGCTAAATCACTTATCCCGGAATTCGATGGAACTTCCAGTGAGCTACATCGGTTCTTGAATATTTGCGAAATGTTCCAAAAAGAAGAAACTTCGGCACCGGAAAAGGCCTTATTCTTACAGATAATTAAAACCAAATTAATAGGTAGAGCCTACGACGTTATTAAATATTCGGACGCCGAAACATGGGAAAAATTGCGGGAAGAATTACAAGATCGATTCTTAGAAACACGCTCTAGACTGTCTATACAGAACGAAATCCTCTCTCTCAAACAATACGGAAAAGAAGACGTAAAAGAATACGCTTTCCGAGCCCGAAAATTGCTCGCCTTGTATGATGAAACGACATCTTCTCTTACAAGTGACGCAGCACTAACTAAACTCCTGGTAGCCGAGAATGACAAAATGGTTCTCAGGGCTTTCGAGGACGGATTAAAAGATGACCAAGTTCGTCTTTTAACTAAAGCCCAAAGGAATTCTTCATTCAAAGAAGCAACCAAATTCGCTATCGAACAGTCCGAGAGGAACCCTTCTTCTAACGATCGACCTCTCTCTTGCTCAAAATGCAACAGAAAAGGTCACACGTCAGAAACCTGTTATTCATCTAAAGTCAAAACAGAGAGCCCCAAAGTGATTTGCTCGTATTGTAAAACGCCAAATCATCACATACGAGAATGCCGAAAAACATTGTTTAACCAACGGTTGCTCAATTCGCGGCCCCCTAATACATTTCCGCAACAAAATTCATATCCACGGTATCAACGACCTGGATATTCTCAATACCAGCAACCAAATAACACCCATTATATGCAGCCATATCAACGGCAAACAAACAACTTTCAATACACACAGCCAAATCAACGGCAGTCATATAATTTCGAAAACCAACGGAAATCTAATAATTCGCAGCCCTCTAATATAAGATCCGCAACTAAAATATTGGAATCAAAATCCCCATTCAAAAAACATCTAAGTTCAGATACGAGAAAATGTTCGGAAAACGATCTTCGGCGAGACGAGTTAACAGAAACTCAGTCTCGCCTCAACTTAATGACAATATCCGCAGATGTTCACTCTCAACCCCAAGATTACACAGAGAAATAATTCTCCCTTTGAATTCCGATCAGCAGTCGCTAGTTCTAACGATCAGGAACTCAATAACAGCATTTGAAACTAGTACATTTTTAATAGACACGGGTGCTGAAATTTCAGTACTTAAGGCCACCACGGCGTTAGGTAACACTATCGTAAATAAAGGAAAATCCATACAGGTAACCTCATTGGCAGGAAAACCTCTATGCACATTAGGAACTGCGGAATGCAATTTCCAAGCAGAAGGTATATCTTTCCTTCATGACATCCACATGGTAGAAAGCAATTTTCTATTGAAACATGATGGAATATTAGGTCATGATTTCCTAAAAAGATTTTCCTGCATTATTAATTATGAGAACAAAACTCTCATACTCAAATTAAACGAAGTGTCCCCTGAAAATAAAAATAAAATGGAATCAAAAGTAATTCCAAAAGCAGCTAAAAAAGCTAGCAAAACAAATTCTAATTCATGCATACCACAAGCTGGTCAAGAAAAACTTAAATCGAATGGAGCCAAAAGCATAAAAATACCGGCCCATACACAAAATAAAATGGAATCAAAAGTAATTCCAAATGCAGCTAAAAAAGCTAGCAAAATAAATTCTAATTCGTGCATACCACAAGCTGGTCAAATGAAAAACAAATCAATCATAGTCGGAGCTGAAAGTATAGAAATACCGGCCCGTACTCAATTAGTAGCAAAATTAAAAATCAACAAAAGAGGCACCTTTTACTGCAAACATCAAGAATTGGATTCTGGAGTAATAATTGGAAATACACTGATCAAACCTGACGAGGATGGTCATGCCAATATTCTCCTACTGAATCCCAATGAACAAGATGTCGCAATTAATAAAATGGACATAAGCCCTCAGTTGCAAAATATTAATAAATATAATATAATAAAATTATATCCGAACAAAGATCCTTTAAAAGAAAGACTACAAAAACTCAAAAATGAGATAGATCTTTCTCATTGCAACGCGGAAGAAGCGCACTCGATTCTAGATATGTGTCGTAAGTATAACGATATTTTTTACCTAGAAGGAGACTTCCTAACTTGCACTAATGCTACAGAGCACGAAATTCCTATACTACCTGGAAAACCTACGGTCAACATAAGACCGTATAGATTACCTCAAGCTCATCGCGAGGAAATTAATAATCAAATCAACAAAATGCTAGACGAAGAAATTATTAGTCCTAGCTCAAGCCCATGGAACTCCCCATTACTGCTAGTACCCAAAAAACCCGATGCCGCAGGTAACAAAAAGTGGAGAGTAGTTGTTGATTTCAGGCGCCTAAACGACATAACAGTCGGCGACGCCTTTCCCTTACCAAATATCACAGATATTTTGGATCAACTAGGAAAAGCTAAGTACTTCAGTACTTTAGATTTAGCTAACGGTTTTCACCAGATCCCCATGAATAGGAATGATATAGAAAAGACTGCGTTCAGTACACCCTACGGACATTATCATTACAATCGAATGCCCTTTGGTTTAAAACGGGCACCAGCCACATTCCAAAGGCTGATGAACAATGTCCTAATTGGTCTACAGGGTTTTGAATGTTTTGTATATATGGATGATATAATTATCTATGGATACAACCTAGCAGAACACAATGCTAGGCTTGAACACATTTTTGAACGACTACGCAAGCATAATCTCAAGTTGCAACCTGAGAAATGCCACTTTATCAGTAAAGAAATAGCCTATTTAGGTCACCTGGTGACTGAAAATGGAGTGATACCAGATCCCTCTAAGATCAAAGTAGTTCAGAACTATCCAGTACCCAAAAAGGAAAGAGATATTAAATCTTTCCTAGGTTTCGTTGGCTATTACCGCCGCTTTATTCCGAATTTCGCTAAAATAGCTAAGCCTTTAACGGCATTGTTAAAGAAAGACGTTCCTTTCAAATGGGACGCTTTCACCGAGGAAGCTTTTTCCTTACTCAAGGGAAAGTTAGTATCCGCCCCTATTTTGCAATATCCTCGTTTTGACCAGGAATTTTTGGTCACTTCAGACGCAAGTGATCTAGCAATAGGAGCCGTACTATCTCAGGGCAAAATCGGTCATGATAAGCCAATAAGCTTCGCAAGCAGAACCCTGAATAAAGCCGAAACCAGATACTCAACCATAGAAAAAGAACTGCTAGCAATAATATTCGCCGTTACGCAATTTCGCCCCTACTTATATGGTCGGAAATTTAAAATTTTCACTGACCATAAGCCTCTTACATGGCTTATGAACCTCAAAGATCCTACCTCTCGTCTAATGAGATGGAGAATCAAATTAGAGGAGTACGATTACAAAATCGTCTATAAATCAGGTAAAACAAACCAAAACGCAGATGCCCTCAGTCGCCTCATTCCTGAAAATAGTAATATTCAAATAATGACGAGGAGCAAACAAAAGGCTCAAGAAGAAGCCACAATCAATGACCAAAACGTCACAATAATAGAGGAAAACTCTAATAATCTTCTACCCATTCGTGGAATTAAAGAAAAATTTTTCATTTTACCTGTTTGCGGGCACCACTACAGAAAGGTTATTAAAAACTTACATACCCGAAAATTATAATATTTCACCGGGAGAAACAAAAGTCTATAAACATAAGAATATTACATACATAGTATCACGCGCTCCCTTACCATTTAAAGATCAGTCTGACCAAGACATAGTAATGGATATATTTAAAAAATTTAAGGAATTATCCCCTAAAAATAAAACGATCCATATTCAAATTCCAAATCTAGATAATGTTTCCTACTTCAAGCTAAAGCTTCTCTGTTCAAAAGAATTTCAGAATTCAAGTCATAACCCTATTTTTTATCTCGGGAAAATCATTCAACTAAATCATCCCGAAGAAATCGAACAAGTAATCAGAGACTACCACATCACCCCACTAGGCGGACATCAAGGAGAAACGAGGACAATAAAGAAATTAAAAAGAATTTACTTCTGGCAAGGAATGGCTAAGGATATAAAAAATTATATAAAGAAATGTTCTTCGTGTCAGAAACATAAATCTAGTTCAAATCGGAAAATACCTATGAAAATTACATCTACCAGTAGTAAACCATTTGAGAAAATTTTCTTAGATATTGTAGGTCCCTTACCTTCTAGTTATTTAAATAACAAGTACATACTTACCTTCCAAGATGATTTGACTAAGTTTTCAGAGGCAGTTCCCTTACCGGACGCTGAAGCAAAAACTGTCGCCGAACAGTTCGTAACCAATATGGTATGTAGACATGGTTTACCTGAAGCTATTTTAACTGACCAAGGAACTAATTTCTTGAGTTCACTATTTAGCGAAACTTGTAAACTATTGAAAATACACAAGTTACAAACCACCCCCTATCACCCGGAAACAAACGGTGCATTAGAACGGAGCCACCGTACTCTTGCCGAATACCTCAGGTACTACGTATCCACTGATTCACTTACATGGGATACTTGGATCCCCTACGCTATGTTCGCTTACAATAACGCAACCCATTCAAGTACTGGCTACACGCCACACGAACTTTTGTACGGATTTCATGCAGAAATTCCTACCACACTAAAAAGGGACCCCGAAATTTCTTATAATTATGAAAATTATGCTAACGAATTAAAAGCACGCTTACAATACTCGCATAGAATAGCCAGAGAAAACCTTATTGGAAACAAGGAAAAAAGTAAAAGATATTACGATCGAGCTAGTAAACCTAAACCATTGATAAATGGAGACAAGGTCCTTATAAAAAATCATTCGAGAAAAAATAAATTAGCTCCCCTATGGGAAGGTCCCTACGAAGTAATAGATGCAGTCTCCTCAGAAAATCGATCGTCCGTATAGGAAATAAAAACAAAAAAATCCACAATAATCATCTAAAATTGTTCATAGACTAAAACATAGTCAATTCTTCTACAGGCAAGAAGATCAGCCTCATAATAACTCTGACCTTACTTATCGGAATGACCAACGGAACCGTAGTGACAACCTTTACATCTACCCCAGGAATCTACTTCGAAGAATCTGGCAACGTCCAACTTTATAGTGCTAACTGGAAACTTGTAACGTATTACGATCTAGGAAGTTTTAATTACGAATTAACAATTCTAAAAGCCCAAGTAAATGAAGTAGAGAAAATCTGCCTTCTCCTTAACACAAAGAGAGTCTCTAACATTAACCATTGCGGAGCCCAAATAAATAACTTAAAATTAATTCTAGAGGACGTAGATCCGAACGCTGAAATAATTAACCCTCAACAAAAAAGAAGCGTCGAGGACTAATAAATGCAATTGGCAGTCTAAGTAAAACATTATTCGGAACCTTAGACGAAGCCGACGCAAAGCATTATGACGAGCAAATAAACCTCCTTAAAGATAATGAAGATCACCTTCTGGAACTCTTAAAGGCCCAAACTTTAATCGTCGACTAAACAGTAAATTTGTTTAATAAATCCACTATTGATATCCATCTCGAATTCAGCAACCTTCAAGACAAAGCAAATAAAATATCCGAAGCAATTAAAACAATAAACGTCAGCCTCACAGAATTAGAGCTCGAAAGCACTATATCGACCATTACTTTATCTCTTATGAGGTACCAAGACTCACTCAAGGCGATAATAGAAATGTTGCTGGACATAAAACACGGAAAACCAAACCCATTAATCATAACTCCTCACCAACTTGAGGAAGTACTAACCATAATCCGAAAAAATCTCCCCGCCGAAACTTCCTTACCCACAGCTTCATCTGAAAACAAGCTCATAGATCTTTACAAGATAAGCCAAACAAGCACTAACAAAATTAACAATCAAATAATTATTGAAGTAAAAATTCCACTACCACTAAGTGCCGTTTTCCAAGCATTCAGGTCACTCCATTCCCAGTCCCATCCAATAACTGGTTTATCTTCATTAAACCTACAACCGACTACCTAGTGATCACCTTAAATAAAGACAAGTACTACCCTATGAACAATAACGATTTCAACAACTGTTTGACTCATGCACACAACACGCATCTATGCCGTATTTCGCATCCTATCCTTGGTACAAACTCAAAACAAAATCAATGCGAAATCAAACTATTAAAGTACGCAACCAAAATTCCGCCTTCATGCAAGGTTCATACCATAGAAACATCTACCCTATGGATACAACTTACCAACCCGAATAAATGGCTCTTCAGCCTAAGTAAACCACTAACAGTAGATAACATCTGTGGACATAACAGCGAACCCCTAGAATTAAAAGGTATCGTAATACTAGAAATATCTCCTTCATGCTATATACGAAGCGAAGAATTAGTGATATACAGTCATACAGAGAAATCAAACATTGTAAACAAATTCTACATACCTTCGGCTAATATCTCAATGATCACTCCGGTTGAACACAAACTACCCCATAGTGATAGTATCCCAAGAACTATCACAATTAAAAACAAAAATCAACAAGCACTTTTCGAGTTAAGTAAAGACATAATAACACTTGAGAATTCTGAAAATTCCAAACTACACGAGGTTACCCCTCATGACGTGCATCAATACGTCTTAATTTACATAATAATAATTATCATCACTTCCTTAATACTTATAAAGGTCACTATAAAATTCATTAAATCTAAACCTGCCCTAGGAAAAAGTCAGGAAAATGAGTCCGCTCAAATAGAGGAAAATAACGAAAACAAAAATGTAAAAAGAAATAAAAATCCTCTAACTAAAGCTACACATTAAGATAATCATTAATTTAAAAAAAAAAAAAAAAAGATAATGTAAGGATCTAAAATAAGAGATCAATTGAGAAGAAACAAAATAATGTTAGTCAAGAAATCTGCCAAAATTTTTATTTTTACAGTACTAAGAAATTATTTGTATAAAACAACCTAATGTAACAACTTAGTAAATAGAAACTAAAAATGTTTCAATCAAAGAAAGAGAAATTATTCAAACTGTATATACATTTAATATAGAAACTAGATAGATCATAACCATTATGCACTATACATAACATAAGTCTCTCATTAAGTAATGCATACAGATTGATGCAACCAATTATAATTAAAATTTTCTTATATATAAACATAAATCTACCAATTGTAAACTCCTATTTCGATACTCAAAATTTTTCTTCTCTTCAAGAATGCAAAATTTTTTTTCTCAGGGGGAAGGTGTTATGAATCCACAGATCATAACCTTACCCTATATACAATTACTCACCAACCACACGAATTCATTATCGGCTCACCAAATACTTATCGCAACGATAATCAAATTTCTCATACCTACCTTTCTAAAAACAAAACGACAAACTTATGTAGATCGTACATACATAAATTTCAATCACCTTTTTCCTCAGTCACAAAAAAAACGACAAACATATGTACATCGCTACATATATACATTTTTCAGGTGCACTTCTTTACGCCACAAAAATGACAAACATATGTACATCGCTACATATATACATTTGTCAGGTGCACTTCTTTACGCCACAAAAATGACAAACATATGTACATCGCTACATATATACATTTTTCAGGTGCATTTCTTTACGCCACAAAAATGACAAACATATGTACATCGCTACATATATACATTTTTCAGGTGCATTTCTTTACGTCACAATAATTTTATAAATATGTACATTCTTACATATAAATTTCTCGATCGCACCAAACAAAAGATATAATTGGCCACCCGCAAGAAATCAACCTTTGTACTTGTGACGTGTGTCCAAAGATCAAGAATTATTGCATCTCTTGCAATTTGATGCCTATACGGCGCTTGGAATTGCGATCGATTATGATCAAAGTCCATCGTGTGACCCATGGAAATTCCAAATTTCACAAGGCAATAAACTTTGATTTTTATGTGCTTACCTAGGTGGGTACTCAGTTATTGATATTGATCAATAATAGCAAAGAAATGAAAACTAAGCATTTCTGATCAATATCGATTAATTGCAAGCCAAAATATATTACCTTTGCCCCAAATAAATTATTTGCCTACCCTGGGAAAATCGATTTATGTGGAAGGGAGTATCATCCCATGTTAAATTTTTAAATAAAAGACGAGTATCGGGATAGGAAAAATCAGAAGTATTATTATATCAGAAGTATTATTACATCTGGAGAAGTAATTCCTACATTAAGAGAAGTATTATTACATCTGGAGAAGTAATTCCTACATTAAGAGAAGTATTATTATATCAGAAGAAGTATCTTGACATAAGAGAAGTGTTATCACTTTCAAGAAGTATTTAGAAGTATTCCTGCAAGTAGCTAGAGAGTCCCCCTACCAAAGGTAAGGCCTCTAGTGAAAAAAACTATAAAGTAAAGTGACAAAAGTTTGTAAACAGTCCTTAAAGCATTCCTAGCTAAGGCATTAAGTAGCTAAAATAAATTTGAATAAACAGTTATTTTAAAATTAAAATCTGTGCAAGTGTTTTTAAATACAAGGTCCCGATAGTCTATTTAAGACTATCTCCAGAACCCTTGTTGTACAGGCGGTACAACAGTCACCAAATGTTTTTTGTACCGCGACAATTCAAATGGCTTAATTGCCGCCTGATGTAGAAGAACGTTGCCTAAGTACAATACCTATGCAACCTTGTGATGTCACCCTAGTACAAAACTAGTGCGACGATTTGAGGAGAACTGGGTAAAATATAAACACCTGCTTCGATAAATGTAAAAACTGTACTATATTTTATTTTACACAAAATTACATTTTTATAATAAAAAGATGCTTATTTGACATTTTCGTAAAACGCTAAAATCTAAGCAACGTCAAAATTTATTATTTCATAATTTCCCACACCTATATTTTTGACGGATTCTAATTTCATTGCCAGACGATTTTGTGGCGACAAGAATGTGGGAAATGTCTAGTCAACAAATTTTGCTGTAAGAGCTGTGAAATTTAGCAATTATGATGAATGTTATATACATACATTCATCTGTTTGTTTTTATGGAATTTTGCTACTTTTATTTCTATTATCTACTAATTTATATGGTATGGTGATATGCGACAGTGATTTTCATATAGATCTTCCTAATAGTGAACTGAAAGAAAAATTTAGTATTAATGTTGCGCATTCATAAAATGTATTAATTAGAATATTTACCTGTGCGACAGTGATTTTCATATAGATCTTCCTGAAAGAAGATTTTAGTATTAATGTTGCGCATTCATAAATTGTATTATTTAGAATATTTACCTGTGCGACAGTGATTTTCATATAGATCTTCCTAATAGTGAACTGAAAGAAAATTTTAGTATTAATGTTGCGCATTCATAAATTGTATTAACTAGGATATTTACCTGTGCGACAGTGATTTTTCCTAAAGATCTTTCAAATAGTGAACTGAAAGAAAATTTTGGGAGCTGAAAGAAAATGTCGGTATTAATGTTGCGCCTTCATGATTTTTATTGATTCGATTATCTACTTGTGAGACAGTGATTTTCCACATAGATATTCCTAATAGTGAACTGAAAGAAAAATTTAGTATTAATGTTGCGCATTCACAAAATGTATTATTTAGAATATTTACCTGTGCGACAGTGATTTTCATATAGATCTTCCTAATAGTGAACTGAAAGAAAATTTTAGTATTAATGTTGCGCATTCATAAATTGTATTAACTAGAATATTTACCTGTGCGACAGTGATTTTTCCTAAAGATCTTTCAAATAGTGAACTGAAAGAAAATTTTGGGAGCTGAAAGAAAATGTCGGTATTAATGTTGCGCATTCATAAATTTTATTAATTGGAATACTTACCTGTGCGACAGTGATTTTTTATATAGATCTTTCTAATAGTGAACTGGAAGAAAATGTTGGTATTAATGTTGCGCATTCATAAATTTTATTAATTGGAATGCTTACCTGTGCGACAGTGATTTTTCATATAGATCTTTCTAATAGGGAACTGAAAGAAAATGTTGGTATTAAGGTTGCGCATTCATGAATTTTATTGATTGGATTATCTACTTGTGAGACAGTGATTTTCCGCATAGATCTTCCTAATAGTGAACTGAAAGAAAATTTCAGTATTAATGTTGCGCATTCATAAATTGTATTAATTAGAATATTTACCTGTGCGGCAGTGATTTTTCCTAAAGATCTTCCTAATAGTGAACTAAAAGAAAATGTTGGTATTAATGTTGCGCATTCATAAATTTTATTAATTGGATTATTTACCTGTGCGACACTGATTTTCATATAGATCTTCCTAATAGTGAACTGAAAGAAAAATTTAGTATTAATGTTGCGCATTCATAAATTGTATTAATTCGAATATTTAGCTGTGCGACATTGATCTTCATATAGATCTTCCTAATAGTGAACTGAAAGAAAATTTTGTATTAATGTGGCGCGTTCATAAATTGTATTAATTAGAATATTTACTTGTGCGACAGTGATTTTTCCTAAAGATCTTTCTAATAGTGAACGGAAAGAAAATTTAGTATTAATGTTGCGCATTCATAAAATTTATTAATTCGAAAACTTAACTATGCGACAGTGATTTTGCATAAAGATCTTTTTAATAGTGAACTGAAAGAATATTTTAGTATTAATGTGCATTCATAAATTGTATTAATTAGAATATTTACCTGTGCGACAGTGATTTTCATATAGATCTTCCTAATAGTGAACTGCAAGAAAATTTTAGTATTAATGTTGCGCATTCATAAATTGTATTAATTAGAATATTTACTTGTGCGACAGTGATTTTTCCTAAAGATCTTTCTAATAGTGAACTGAAAGAAAATTTTGGGAACTGAAATAAAATGTCGGTTTTAGTGTTGCGCATTCATGAATTTTATTGATTGGATTATCTACCTGTGCGACAGTGATTTTCCACATAGATATTCCTAATAGTGAACTGAAAGAAAAATTTAGTATTAATGTTGCGCATTCACAAAATGTATTATTTAGAATATTTACCTGTGCGACAGTGATTTTCATATAGATCTTCCTAATAGTGAACTGAAAGAAAATTTTAGTATTAATGTTGCGCATTCATAAATTGTATTAACTAGAATATTTACCTGTGCGACAGTGATTTTTCCTAAAGATCTTTCAAATAGTGAACTGAAAGAAAATTTTGGGAGCTGAAAGAAAATGTCGGTATTAATGTTGCGCCTTCATGAATTTTATTGATTCGATTATCTAACTGTGCGACAGTGATTTTCCACATAGATCTTTCTAATGGTAAACTGAGAGAAAGTTTCGGTATTAATGTTGCGCATTCATAAATTTTATTCATTGGAATACTTACCTCTGCGACAGTGATGTTTCATATAGGTCTTTCTAATAGGGAACTGGAAGAAAATGTTGGTATTAATGTTGCGCATTCACAAAATGTATTATTTAGAATATTTACTTGTGCGACAGTGATTTTTCCTAAAGATCTTTCTAATAGTGAACTGAAAGCAAATTTAGTATTAATGTTGCGCATTCATAAATTTTATTAATTGGAATGCTTACCTGTGCGACAGTGATTTTCCACATAGATCTTTCTAATAGTGAACTGAAAGAAAATGTTGGTATTAATGTTGCGCATTCATAAATTTTAGTATTTGAAATATTTACCTGTGCGACGGTGATTTTTCACATAGATCTTTCTAATAGAGAACTGAAAGAAAATTTTGGTATTAATGTTGCGCATTCATAAATTTTATTAATTGGAATACTTACCTGTGCGACAGTGATGTTTCATATAGATCTTTCTAATAGGGAACTGGAAGAAAATGTTGGTATTAATGTTGCGCATTCATAAATTGTATTAGTTGGAATACTTACCTCTGCGACAGTGATTTTTCATATAGATCTTTCTAATAGGGAACTGAAAGAAAATGTTGGTATTAAGGCTGCGCATTCATGAATTTTATTGATTGGATTATCTACTTGTGAGACAGTGATTTTCCACATAGATCTTCCTAATAGTGAACTGAAAGAAAATTTCAGTATTAATGTTGCGCATTCATAAATTGTATTAATTAGAATATTTACCTGTGCGGCAGTGATTTTTCCTAAAGATCTTACTAATAGTGAACTAAAAGAAAATGTTGGTATTAATGTTGCGCATTCATAAATTTTATTAATTGGATTATTTACCTGTGCGACACTGATTTTCATATAGATCTTCCTAATAGTGAACTGAAAGAAAAATTTAGTATTAATGTTTCGCATTCATAAATTCTATTAATTAGAATATTTACCTGTGCGACATTGATCTTCATATAGATCTTCCTAATAGTGAACTGAAAGAAAATTTAGTATTAATGTTGCGCATTCATAAATTGTATTAATTAGAATATTTACTTCTGCGACAGTGATTTTTCCTAAAGATCTTTCTAATAGTGAACGGAAAGGAAATTTTGGGAACTGAAATAAAATGTCGGTTTTAGTGTTGCGCATTCATGAATTTTATTGATTGGATTATCCACCTGTGCGACAGTAATATCCACATAGATCTTCCTAATAGTGAACTGAAAGTAAATTTTAGTATTAATGTTGCGCATTCATAAAATTTATTAATTCGAAAACTTACCTGTGCGACAGTGATTTTGCATATAGATCTTTCTAATAGTGAACTGAAAGAATATTTTAGTATTAATGTGCATTCATAAATTGTATTAATTAGAATATTTACCTGTGCGACAGTGATTTTCATATAGATCTTCCTAATAGTGAACTGCAAGAAAATTTTAGTATTAATGTTGCGCATTCATAAATTGTATTAATTAGAATATTTACTTGTGCTACAGTGATTTTTCCTAAAGATCTTTCTAATAGTCAACTGAAAGAAAATTTTGGGAACTGAAATAAAATGTCGGTTTTAGTGTTGCGCATTCATGAATTTTATTGATTGGATTATCCACCTGTGCGACAGTGATTTCCACATAGATCTTCCTAATAGTGAACTGAAAGAAAATTTCAGTATTAATGTTGCGCATTCATAAATTGTATTAATTAGAATATTTACCTGTGCGACAGTGATGTTCTACATAGATCTTTCTAATAGTGAACTGAAAGAAAATTTTGGTCTTAATGCTGTGCATTCATAAGTTTTAGTATTTGAAATATTTACCTGTGCGACGGTGATTTTTCACATAGATCTTTAAAATAGCGAACTGAGAGAAAATGTTGGTATTAATGTTGCGCATTCATAAATTGTATTAATTGGAATAATTACCTGTGCGACGGTGATTTTTCACATATATCTTTCTAATAGTGAACTGAAAGATAATGTTGGTATTAATGTTGCGCATTCATAAATTGTATTAATTAGAATATTTACCTGTGCGACAGTGATTTTTCCTAAAGATCTTTCTGATAGTGAACTTAAAGAAAATGTTGGTATTAATGTTGCGCATTCATAAATTTTATTAATTGGATTATTTACCTGTGCGACACTGATTTTCATAAAGATCTTCCTAATAGTGAACTGAAAGAAAAATTTAGTATTAATGTTGCGCATTCATAAATTGTATTAATTAGAATATTTACCTGTGCGACAGTGATCTTCATATAGATCTTCCTAATAGTGAACTAAAAGAAAATTTTAGTATTAATGTTGCGCATTCATAAATTGTATTAATTAGAATATTTACTTGTGCGACAGTGATTTTTGCTAAGGATCTTTCTAATAGTGAACGGAAAGAAAATTTAGTATTAATGTTGCGCATTCATAAATTTTATTAACTGAAATACTTACCTGTGCGACGGTGATTTTTCACATAGATCTTTCTAATAGAGAACTGAAAGAAAATTTTGGTATTAATGTTGCGCATTCATAAATTTTATTAATTGGAACACTTACCTGTGCGACAGTGATGTTTCATATAGATCTTTCTAACAGGGAACTGAAAGAAAATGTTGGTATTAATGTTGCGCATTCATGAATTTTTTTGATTGGATTATCTACTTGTGCGACAGTTGTTTTCCACATAGATCTTCCTAATAGTGAACTGAAAGAAAATTTTAATATTAATGTGGCGCATTCATAAATTTTATTAATTAGAATATTTACTTGTGCGACAGTGATTTTTCCTAAAGATCTTTCTAATACTGAACTTAAAGATAATGTTGGTATTAATGTTATGCATTCATAAATTTTATTAATTGGATTATTTACGTGTGCGACAGTGATTTTGATATAGGCCTTCCTAATAGTGAACTGAAAGAAAATGTTGGTATTAATTTTGCGCATTCATAAATTGTATTAATTAGAAAATTTAGCTGTGCCACAGTGATTTTCATATAGAGTTTCCTAATAGTGAGCTGAAAGAAAATTTTACTATTAATGTTGCGCATTCATAAATTGTATTAATTAGAAAATTTAGCTGTGCCACAGTGATTTTCATATAGAGTTTCCTAATAGTGAACTGAAAGAAAATTTTACTATTAATGTTGCGCCTTCATAAATTGTATTAATTAGAATATTTATCTGTGCGAAAGTGATTTTCATACAGATCTTCCTAATAGTGATCTGAAAGTAAATTTTAGTATTAATGTTGCGCATTCATAAATTGTATTAATTAGAATATTTACCTACGCGACAGTGAATTTTCCTAAAGATCTTTCTAATAGTGAACTGAAAGAAAATTTTGGGAACTTAAAGAAAATGTCTAGAAAGAAAATTTTGGTATTAATCCTGCGCATTCATAAGTTTTAGTATTTGAAATATTTACCTGTGCGACGGTGATTTTTCACATAGATCTTTCTAATAGTGAACTGAAAGAAAATGTTGGCATTAATGTTGCGCATTCATGAGTTTTATTAATTGGAATAATTACCTGTGCGACGGTGATTTTTCACATAGATCTTTCTAATAGTGAACTGAAAGAAAATGTTGGTATTAATGTTGCGCATTCATAAATTTTATGAATTGGAATACTTACCTGTGCGACAGTGATTTTTCATATAGATCTTTCTATTAGTGCACTAAAAGAAAATTTTAGTATTAATGTTGCGCATTCATAAATTGTACTAATTAGAATTTTTATCTGTGCGACTGTGATTTTCATATAGATCTTCCTAATAGTGAACTGAAAGAAAATTTTAGTATTGATGTTGCGCATTCATAAATTGTATTAATTAGAATATTTACCTGTGCGACAGTGATTTTCATACTGATCTTCCTAATAGTGAACTGAAAGAAAATTTTGGGAACTGAAAGAAAATGTCGGTATTAATGTTGCGCATTCATAAATTTTATTAATTGGAATACTTACCTGTGCGACAGTGATTTTGCATATAGATCTTTCTAATAGTGAACTGAAAGAAAATGTTGGTATTAATGTTGCGCATTCATAAATTTTATTAATTGGAATACTTACCTGTGTGACAGTGATTTTTCATATAGATCTATCTAATAGGGAACTGAAAGAAAATATTGGTATTAATGCTGCGCATTCATAAATATTATTAATTGGAATACTTACCTGTGCGACAGTGATTTTTCATATAGATCTTTCCAATAGTGAATTGAAAGAAAATGTTGGTATTAATGTTGCGCATTCATAAATTTTATTAATTGGATTATTTACCTGTGCGACACTGATTTTCATATAGGTCTTCCTAATAGTGAACTGAAAGAAAAATTTAGTATTAATGTTTCGCATTCATTAATTGTATTAATTAGAATATTTACCTGTGCGACATTGATCTTCATATAGTTCTTCCTAATAGTGAACTGAAAGAAAATTTAGTATTAATGTTGCGCATTCATAAATTGTATTAATTAGAATATTTACTTCTGCGACAGTGATTTTTCCTAAAGATCTTTCTAATAGTGAACGGAAAGAAAATTTAGTATTAATGTTGCGCATTCATAAAATTTATTAATTCGAAAACTTACCTGTGCGACAGTGATTTTGCATATAGATCTTTCTAATAGTGAACTGAAAGAATATTTTAGTATTAATGTGCATTTATAAATTGTATTAATTAGAATATTTACCTGTGCGACAGTGATTTTCATATAGATCTTCCTAATAGTGAACTGCAAGAATATTTTCGTATTAATGTTGCGCATTCATAAATTGTATTAATTAGAATATTTACTTGTGCGACAGTGATTTTTCCTAAAGATCTTTCTAATAGTGAACTGAAAGAAAATTTTGGGAACTGAAATAAAATGTCGGTTTTAGTGTTGCGAATTCATGAATTTTATTGATTGGATTATCCACCTGTGCGACAGTGATTGCCACATAGATCTTCCTAATAGTGAACTGAACGAAAATTTCAGTATTAATGTTGCGCATTCATAAATTGTATTAATTAGAATATTTACCTGTGCGACAGTGATGTTCTACATAGATCTTTCTAATAGTGAACTGAAAGAAAATTTTGGTCTTAATGCTGTGCATTCATAAGTTTTAGTATTTGAAATATTTACCTGTGCGACGGTGATTTTTCACATAGATCTTTAAAATAGTGAACTGAAAGAAAATGTTGGTATTAATGTTGCGCATTCATAAATTGTATTAATTGGAATAATTACCTGTGCGACGGTGATTTTTCACATAGATCATTCTAATAGTGAACTGGAAGAAAATGTTGGTATTAATGTTGCGCATTCATAAATTGTATTAATTAGAAAATTTACCTGTGCGACAGTGATTTTTCCTAAAGATCTTTCTGATAGTGAACTTAAAGAAAATGTTGGTATTAATGTTGCGCATTCATAAATTTTATTATTTGGATTATTTACCTGTGCGACACTGATTTTCATATAGATCTTCCTAATAGTGAACTGAAAGAAAAATTTAGTATTAATGTTGCGCATTCATAAATTGTATTAATTAGAATATTTACCTGTGCGACAGTGATCTTCATATAGATCTTCCTAATAGTGAACTAAAAGAAAATTTTAGTATTAATGTTGCGCATTCATAAATTGTATTAATTAGAATATTTACTTGTGCGACAGTGATTTTTGCTAAGGATCTTTCTAATAGTGAACGGAAAGAAAATTTATTATTAATGTTGCGCATTCATAAATTTTATTAACTGAAATACTTACCTGTGCGACAGTGATTTTTCCTAAAGATCTTTCTAACAGGGAACTGAAAGAAAATGTTGGTATTAATGTTGCGCATTCATGAATTTTTTTGATTGGATTATCTACTTGTGCGACAGTTGTTTTCCACATAGATCTTCCTAATAGTGAACTGAAAGAAAATTTTAATATTAATGTGGCGCATTCATAAATTTTATTAATTAGAATATTTACTTGTGCGACAGTGATTTTTCCTAAAGATCTTTCTAATACTGAACTTAAAGAAAATGTTGGTATTAATGTTATGCATTCATAAATTTTATTAATTGGATTATTTACGTGTGCGACAGTGATTTTGATATAGGCCTTCCTAATAGTGAACTGAAAGAAAATGTTGGTATTAATTTTGCGCATTCATAAATTGTATTAATTAGAAAATTTAGCTGTGCCACAGTGATTTTCATATAGAGTTTCCTAATAGTGAACTGAAAGAAAATTTTATTATTAGTGTTGCGCATTCATAAATTGTATTAATTAGAAAATTTAGCTGTGCCACAGTGATTTTCATATAGAGTTTCCTAATAGTGAACTGAAAGAAAATTTTACAATTAATGTTGCGCATTCATAAATTGTATTAATTAGAATATTTACCTGTGCGAAAGTGATTTTCATACAGATCTTCCTAATAGTGATCTGAAAGTAAATTTTAGTATTAATGTTGCGCATTCATAAATTGTATTAATTAGAATATTTACCTGCGCGACAGTGAATTTTCCTAAAGATCTTTCTAATAGTGAACTGAAAGAAAATTTTGGGAACTTAAAGAAAATGTCTAGAAAGAAAATTTTGGTATTAATCCTGCGCATTCATAAGTTTTAGTATTTGAAATATTTACCTGTGCGACGGTGATTTTTCACATAGATCTTTCTAATAGTGAACTGAAAGAAAATGTTGGCATTAATGTTGCGCATTCATGAGTTTTATTAATTGGAATAATTACCTGTGCGACGGTGATTTTTCACATAGATCTTTCTAATAGTGAACTGAAAGAAAATGTTGGTATTAATGTTGCGCATTCATAAATTTTATTAATTGGAATACTTACCTGTGCGACAGTGATTTTGCATATAGATTTTTCTAATAGTGAACTGAAAGAAAATGTTGGTATTAATGTTGCGCATTCATAAATTTTATGAATTGGAATACTTACCTGTGCGACAGTGATTTTTCATATAGATCTTTCTATTAGTGCACTAAAAGAAAATTTTAGTATTAATGTTGCGCATTCATAAATTGTACTAATTAGAATTTTTATCTGTGCGAATGTGATTTTCATATAGATCTTCCTAATAGTGAACTGAAAGAAAATTTTAGTATTAATGTTGCGCATTCATAAATTGTATTAATTAGAACATTTACCTGTGCGACAGTGATTTTCATACTGATCTTCCTAATAGTGAACTGAAAGAAAATTTTGGGAACTGAAAGAAAATGTCGGTATTAATGTTGCGCATTCATAAATTTTATTAATTGGAATACTTACCTGTGCGACAGTGATTTTGCATATAGATTTTTCTAATAGTGAACTGAAAGAAAATGTTGGTATTAATGTTGCGCATTCATAAATTTTATTAATTGGAATACTTACCTGTGTGACAGTGATTTTTCATATAGATCTATCTAATAGGGAACTGAAAGAAAATATTGGTATTAATGCTGCGCATTCATAAATATTATTAATTGGAATACTTACCTGTGCGACAGTGATTTTTCATATAGATCTTTCCAATAGTGAATTGAAAGAAAATGTTGGTATTAATGTTGCGCATTCATAAATTTTATTAATTGGATTATTTACCTGTGCAACACTGATTTTCATATAGGTCTTCCTAATAGTGAACTAAAAGAAAAATTTAGTATTAATGTTTCGCATTCATAAATTGTATTAATTAGAATATTTACCTGTGCGACATTGATCTCCATATAGATCTTCCTAATAGTGAACTGAAAGAAAATTTAGTATTAATGTTGCGCATTCATAAATTGTATTAATTAGAATATTTACTTCTGCGACAGTGATTTTTCCTAAAGATCTTTCCAATAGTGAATTGAAAGAAAATGTTGGTATTAATGTTGCGCATTCATAAATTTTATTAATTGGATTATTTACCTGTGCGACACTGATTTTCATATAGATCTTCCTAATAGTGAACTGAAAGAAAAATTTAGTATTAATGTTTCGCATTCATAAATTGTATTAATTGGAATATTTACCTGTGCGACATTGATCTTCATATAGATCTTCCTAATAGTGAACTGAAAGAAAATTTAGTATTAATGTTGCGCATTCATAAATTGTATTAATTAGAATATTTACTTCTGCGACAGTGATTTTTCCTAAAGATCTTTCTAATAGTGAACGCAAAGAAAATTTAGTATTAATGTTGCGCATTCATAAAATTTATTAATTCGAAAACTTACCTGTGCGACAGTGATTTTGTATATAGATCTTTCTAATAGTGAACTGAAAGAATATTTTAGTATTAATGTGCATTCATAAATTGTATTAATTAGAATATTTACCTGTGCGACAGTGATTTTCATATAGATCTTCCTAACAGTGAACTGCAAGAAAATTTTAGTATTAATGTTGCGCATTCATAAATTGTATTAGTTAGCATATTTACTTGTGCGACAGTGATTTTTCCTAAAGATCTTTCTAATAGTGAACTGACAGAAAATTTTGGGAACTGAAATAAAATGTCGGTTTTAGTGTTGCGCATTCATGAATTTTATTGATTGGATTATCCACCTGTGCGACAGTGATTTCCACGTAGATCTTCCTAATAGTGAACTGAAAGAAAATTTCAGTATTAATGTTGCGCATTCATAAATTGTATTAATTAGAATATTTACCTGTGTGACAGTGATGTTCTACATAGATCTTTCTAATAGTGAACTGAAAGAAAATTTTGGTCTTAATGCTGTGCATTCATAAGTTTTAGTATTTGAAATATTTACCTGTGCGACGGTGATTTTTCACATAGATCTTTAAAATAGTGAACTGAAAGAAAATGTTGGTATTAATGTTGCGCATTCATAAATTGTATTAATTGGAATAATTACCTGTGCGACGGTGATTTTTCACATAGATCTTTCTAATAGTGAACTGGAAGAAAATGTTGGTATTAATGTTGCGCATTCATAAATTGTATTAATTAGAATATTTACCTGTGCGACAGTGATTTTTCCTAAAGATCTTTCTGATAGTGAACTTAAAGAAAATGTTGGTATTAATGTTGCGCATTCATAAATTTTATTAATTGGATTATTTACCTGTGCGACACTGATTTTCATATAGATCTTCCTAATAGTGAACTGAAAGAAAAATTTAGTATTAATGTTGCGCATTCATAAATTGTATTAATTAGAATATTTACCTGTGCGACAGTGATCTTCATATAGATCTTCCTAATAGTGAACTAAAAGAAAATTTTAGTATTAATGTTGCGCATTCATAAATTGTATTAATTAGAATATTTACTTGTGCGACAGTGATTTTTGCTAAGGATCTTTCTAATAGTGAACGGAAAGAAAATTTAGTATTAATGTTGCGCATTCATAAATTTTATTAATTGAAATACTTACCTGTGCGACAGTGATTTTTCCTAAAGATCTTTCTAACAGGGAACTGAAAGAAAATGTTGGTATTAATGTTGCGCATTCATGAATTTTTTTGATTGGATTATATACTTGTGCGACAGTTGTTTTCCACATAGATCTTCCTAATAGTGAACTGAAAGAAAATTTTAATATTAATGTGGAGCATTCATAAATTTTATTAATTGGAATATTTACATGTGCGACAGTGATTTTTCCTAAAGATCTTTCTAATACTGAACTTAAAGAAAATGTCGGTATTAATGTTATGCATTCATAAATTTTATTAATTGGATTATTTACGTGTGCGACAGTGATTTTGATATAGGCCTTCCTAATAGTGAACTGAAAGAAAATGTTGGTATTAATTTTGCGCATTCATAAATTGTATTAATTAGAAAATTTAGCTGTGCCACAGTGATTTTCATATAGAGTTTTCTAATAGTGAACTGAAAGAAAATTTTACTATTAATGTTGCGCATTCATAAATTGTATTAATTAGAATATTTACCTGTGCGAAAGTGATTTTCATACAGATCTTCCTAATAGTGATCTGAAAGTAAATTTTAGTATTAATGTTGCGCATTCATAAATTGTATTAATTAGAATATTTACCTGTGCGACAGTGATTTTCATACTGATCTTCCTAACAGTGAACTGAAAGAAAATTTTGGGAACTGAAAGAAAATGTCGGTATTAATGTTGCGCATTCATAAATTTTATTAATTGGAATACTTACCTGTGCGACAGTGATTTTGCATATAGATCTTTCTAATAGTGAACTGAAAGAAAATGTTGGTATTAATGTTGCGCATTCATAAATTTTATTAATTGGAATACTTACCTGTGTGACAGTGATTTTTCATATAGATCTTTCCAATAGTGAATTGAAAGAAAATGTTGGTATTAATGTTGCGCATTCATAAATTTTATTAATTGGATTATTTACCTGTGCGACACTGATTTTCATATAGATCTTCCTAATAGTGAACTGAAAGAAAAATTTAGTATTAATGTTTCGCATTCATAAATTGTATTAATTAGAATATTTACCTGTGCGACATTGATCTTCATATAGATCTTCCTAATAGTGAACTGAAAGAAAATTTAGTATTAATGTTGCGCATTCATAAATTGTATTAATTAGAATATTTACTTCTGCGACAGTGATTTTTCCTAAAGATCTTTCTAATAGTGAACGGAAAGAAAATTTAGTATTAATGTTGCGCATTCATAAAATTTATTAATTCGAAAACTTACCTGTGCGACAGTGATTTTGCATATAGATCTTTCTAATAGTGAACTGAAAGAATATTTTAGTATTAATGTGCATTCATAAATTGTATTAATTAGAATATTTACCTGTGCGACAGTGATTTTCATATAGATCTTCCTAATAGTGAACTGCAAGAAAATTTTAGTATTAATGTTGCGCATTCATAAATTGTATTAATTAGAATATTTACTTGTGCGACAGTGATTTTTCCTAAAGATCTTTCTAATAGTGAACTGAAAGAAAATTTTGGGAACTGAAATAAAATGTCGGTTTTAGTGTTGCGCATTCATGAATTTTATTGATTGGATTATCCACCTGTGCGACAGTGATTTCCACATAGATCTTCCTAATAGTGAACTGAAAGAAAATTTCAGTATTAATGTTGCGCATTCATAAATTGTATTAATTAGAATATTTACCTGTGCGACAGTGATGTTCTACATAGATCTTTCTAATAGTGAACTGAAGGAAAATTTTGCTCTTAATGCTGTGCATTCATAAGTTTTAGTATTTGAAATATTTGCCTGTGCGACGGTGATTTTTCACATAGATCTTTGAAATAGTGAACTGAAAGAAAATGTTGGTATTAATGTTGCGCATTCATAAATTGTATTAATTGGAATAATTACCTGTGCGACGGTGATTTTTCACATAGATCTTTCTAATAGTGAACTGAAAGAAAATGTTGGTATTAATGTTACGCATTCATAAATTGTATTAATTAGAATATTTACCTGTGCGACAGTTATTTTTCCTAAAGATCTTTCTGATAGTGAACTTAAAGAAAATGTTGGTATTAATGTTGCGCATTCATAAATTTTATTAATTGGATTATTTACCTGTGCGACACTGATTTTCATATAGATCTTCCTAATAGTGAACTGAAAGAAAAATTTAGTATTAATGTTGCGCATTCATAAATTGTATTAATTAGAATATTTACCTGTGCGACAGTGATCTTCATATAGATCTTCCTAATAGTGAACTAAAAGAAAATTTTCGTATTAATGTTGCGCATTCATAAATTGTATTAATTAGAATATTTACTTGTGAGACAGTGATTTTTGCTAAGGATCTTTCTAATAGTGAATGGAAAGAAAATTTAGTATTAATGTTGCGCATTCATAAATTTTATTAATAGAAATACTTACCTGTGCGACAGTGATTTTTCCTAAAGATCTTTCTAACAGGGAACTGAAAGAAAATGTTGGTATTAATGTTGCGCATTCATGAATTTTTTTGATTGGATTATCTACTTGTGCGACAGTTGTTTTCCACATAGATCTTCCTAATAGTGAACTGAAAGAAAATTTTAATATTAATGTGGCGCATTCATAAATTTTATTAATTAGAATATTTACTTGTGCGACAGTGATTTTTCCTAAAGATCTTTCTAATACTGAACTTAAAGAAAATGTTGGTATTAATGTTATGCATTCATAAATTTTATTAATTGGATTATTTACGTGTGCGACAGTGATTTTGATATAGGCCTTCCTAATAGTGAACTGAAAGAAAATATTGGTATTAATTTTGCGCATTCATAAATTGTATTAATTAGAAAATTTAGCTGTGCCACAGTGATTTTCATATAGAGTTTCCTAATAGTGAACTGAAAGAAAATTTTACTATTAATGTTGCGCATTCATAAATTGTATTAATTAGAATATTTACCTGTGCGAAAGTGATTTTCATACAGATCTTCCTAATAGTGATCTGAAAGTAAATTTTAGTATTAATATTGCGCATTCATAAATATTATTAATTGGAATACTTACCTGTGCGACGGTGATTTTTCACATAGATCTTTCTAATAGTGAACTGAAAGAAAATTTTGGTATTAATGTTGCCAATTCATAAATTTTATTAATTGCAATTCTTACCTGTGCGACAGTGATTTTTCATATAGATCTTTCTGTTAGTGAACTGAAAGAAAATTTTAGTATTAATGTTGCGCACTCATAAATTGTATTAATTGGAATACTTACCTGTGCGACAGTGATTTTCCACATAGATCTTTCTAATAGTAAACTGAAAGAAAATGTAGGTATTAATGTTGCGCATTCATAAATTTTATTAATTGGAATACTTACCTGTGCGACAGTGATTTTTCATATAGATCTTTCTAATAGTGAATTGAAAGAAAATGTTGGTATTAATGTTGCGCATTCACAAATTGTACTAATTAGAATATTTACCTGTGCGACAGTGATTTTCATATTGATCTTCCTAATAGTGAACTGAAAGAAAATTTTAGTATTAATGTTGCGCATTCATAAATTGTATTAATTAGAATATTTGCCTGTGCGACAGTGATTTTTCCTAAAGATCTTTCTAATAGTGAACTGAAAGAAAATTTTGGGAACTGAAAGAAAATGTCGGTTTTAATGTTGCGCATTCATAACTTTTATTAATTGGAATACTTACCTGTGCGACAGTGATTTTGCACATAGACCTTTCTAATAGTAAACTGAAAGAAAATGTAGGTATTAATGTTGCGCACTCATAACTTTTATTAATTGGAATACTTACCTGTGCGACAGTGATTTTGCACATAGATCTTTCTAATAGTAAACTGAAAGAAAATGTAGGTATTAATGTTGCGCATTCATAAATTGTATTAATTAGAATATTTACTTCTGCGACAGTGATTTCTCCTAAAGATCTTTCTAATAGTGAGCGGAAAGAAAATTTAGTATTAATGTTGCGCATTCATAAAATTTATTAATTCGAAAACTTACCTGTGGCGACAGTGATTTTGCATATAGATCTTTCTAATAGTGAACTGAAAGAATATTTTAGTATTAATGTGCATTCATAAATTGTATTAATTAGAATATTTACCTGTGCGACAGTGATTTTCATATAGATCTTCCTAACAGTGAACTGCAAGAAAATTTTAGTATTAATGTTGCGCATTCATAAATTGTATTAATTAGAATATTTACTTGTGCGACAGTGATTTTTCCTAAAGATCTTTCTAATAGTGAACTGAAAGAAAATTTTGGGAACTGAAATAAAATGTCGGTTTTAGTGTTGCGCATTCATGAATTTTATTGATTGGATTATCCACCTGTGCGACAGTGATTTTGCATATAGATCTTTCTAATAGTGAACTGAAAGAATATTTTAGTATTAATGTGCATTCATAAATTGTATTAATTAGAATATTTACCTGTGCGACAGTGATTTTCATATAGATCTTCCTAACAGTGAACCGCAAGAAAATTTTAGTATTAATGTTGCGCATTCATAAATTGTATTAATTAGAATATTTACTTGTGCGACAGTGATTTTTCCTAAAGATCTTTCTAATAGTGAACTGAAAGAAAATTTTGGGAACTGAAATAAAATGTCGGTTTTAGTGTTGCGCATTCATGAATTTTATTGATTGGATTATCCACCTGTGCGACAGTGATTTCCACGTAGATCTTCCTAATAGTGAACTGAAAGAAAATTTCAGTATTAATGTTGCGCATTCATAAATTGTATTAATTAGAATATTTACCTGTGCGACAGTGATGTTCTACATAGATCTTTCTAATAGTGAACTGAAAGAAAATTTTGGTCTTAATGCTGTGCATTCATAAGTTTTAGTATTTGAAATATTTACCTGTGCGACGGTGATTTTTCACATAGATCTTTAAAATAGTGAACTGAAAGAAAATGTTGGTATTAATGTTGCGCATTCATAAATTGTATTAATTGGAATAATTACCTGTGCGACGTGGTTTTTCACATAGATCTTTCTAATAGTGAACTGGAGAGAAAATGTTGGTATTAATGTTGCGCATTCATAAATTGTATTAATTAGAATATTTACCTGTGCGACAGTGATTTTTCCTAAAGATCTTTCTGATAGTGAACTTAAAGAAAATGTTGGTATTAATGTTGCGCATTCATAAATTTTATTAATTGGATTATTTACCTGTGCGACACTGATTTTCATATAGATCTTCCTAATAGTGAACTGAAAGAAAAATTTAGTATTAATGTTGCGCATTCATAAATTGTATTAATTAGAATATTTACCTGTGCGACAGTGATCTTCATATAGATCTTCCTAATAGTGAACTAAAAGAAAATTTTAGTATTAATGTTGCGCATTCATAAATTGTATTAATTAGAATATTTACTTGTGCGACAGTGATTTTTGCTAAGGATCTTTCTAATAGTGAACGGAAAGAAAATTTAGTATTAATGTTGCGCATTCATAAATTTTATTAATTGAAATACTTACCTGTGCGACAGTGATTTTTCCTAAAGATCTTTCTAACAGGGAACTGAAAGAAAATGTTGGTATTAATGTTGCGCATTAATGAATTTTTTTTGATTGGATTATATACTTGTGCGACAGTTGTTTCCACATAGATCTTCCTAATAGTGAACTGAAAGAAAATTTTAATATTAATGTGGCGCATTCATAAATTTTATTAATTAGAATATTTACATGTGCGACAGTGATTTTTCCTAAAGATCTTTCTAATACTGAACTTAAAGAAAATGTCGGTATTAATGTTATGCATTCATAAATTTTATTAATTGATTATTTACGTGTGCGACAGTGATTTTGATATAGGCCTTCCTAATAGTGAACTGAAAGAAAATGTTGGTATTAATTTTGCGCATTCATAAATTGTATTAATTAGAAAATTTAGCTGTGCCACAGTGATTTTCATATAGAGTTTCCTAATAGTGAACTGAAAGAAAATTTTACTATTAATGTTGCGCATTCATAAATTGTATTAATTAGAATATTTACCTGTGCGAAAGTGATTTTCATACAGATCTTCCTAATAGTGATCTGAAAGTAAATTTTAGTATTAATGTTGCCCATTCATAAATTGTATTAATTAGAATATTTACCTGTGCGACAGTGATTTTCATACTGATCTTCCTAACAGTGAACTGAAAGAAATTTTCGGGAACTGAAAGAAAATGTCGGTATTAATTTTGCGCATTCATAAATTTTATTAATTGGAATATTTACCTGTGCGACAGTGATTTTGCATATAGATCTTTCTAATAGTGAACTGAAAGAAAATGTTGGTATTAATGTTGCGCATTCATAAATTTTATTAATTGGAATACTTACCTGTGTGACAGTGATTTTTCATATAGATCTTTCCAATAGTGAATTGAAAGAAAATGTTGGTATTAATGTTGCGCATTCATAAATTTTATTAATTGGATTATTTACCTGTGCGACACTGATTTTCATATAGATCTTCCTAATAGTGAACTGAAAGAAAAATTTAGTATTAATGTTTCGCATTCATAAATTGTATTAATTAGAATATTTACCTGTGCGACATTGATCTTCATATAGATCTTCCTAATAGTGAACTGAAAGAAAATTTAGTATTAATGTTGCGCATTCATAAATTGTATTAATTAGAATATTTACTTCTGCGACAGTGATTTTTCCTAAAGATCTTTCTAATAGTGAACGGAAAGAAAATTTAGTATTAATGTTGCGCATTCATAAAATTTATTAATTCGAAAACTTACCTGTGCGACAGTGATTTTGCATATAGATCTTTCTAATAGTGAACTGAAAGAATATTTTAGTATTAATGTGCATTCATAAATTGTATTAATTAGAATATTTACCTGTGCGACAGTGATTTTCATATAGATCTTCCTAATAGTGAACTGCAAGAAAATTTTAGTATTAATGTTGCGCATTCATAAATTGTATTAATTAGAATATTTACTTGTGCGACAGTGATTTTTCCTAAAGATCTTTCTAATAGTGAACTGAAAGAAAATTTTGGGAACTGAAATAAAATGTCGGTTTTAGTGTTGCGCATTCATGAATTTTATTGATTGGATTATCCACCTGTGCGACAGTGATTTCCACATAGATCTTCCTAATAGTGAACTGAAAGAAAATTTCAGTATTAATATTGCGCATTCATAAATTGTATTAATTAGAATATGTACCTGTGCGACAGTGATGTTCTACATAGATCTTTCTAATAGTGAACTGAAGGAAAATTTTGGTCTTAATGCTGTGCATTCATAAGTTTTAGTATTTGAAATATTTACCTGTGCGACGGTGATTTTTCACATAGATCTTTGAAATAGTGAACTGAAAGAAAATGTTGGTATTAATGTTGCGCATTCATAAATTGTATTAATTGGAATAATTACCTGTGCGACGGTGATTTTTCACATAGATCTTTCTAATAGTGAACTGAAAGAAAATGTTGGTATTAATGTTACGCATTCATAAATTGTATTAATTAGAATATTTACCTGTGCGACAGTTATTTTTCCTAAAGATCTTTCTGATAGTGAACTTAAAGAAAATGTTGGTATTAATGTTGCGCATTCATAAATTTTATTAATTGGATTATTTACCTGTGCGACACTGATTTTCATATAGATCTTCCTAATAGTGAACTGAAAGAAAAATTTAGTATTAATGTTGCGCATTCATAAATTGTATTAATTAGAATATTTACCTGTGCGACAGTAATCTTCATATAGATCTTCCTAATAGTGAACTAAAAGAAAATTTTCGTATTAATGTTGCGCATTCATAAATTGTATTAATTAGAATATTTACTTGTGAGACAGTGATTTTTGCTAAGGATCTTTCTAATAGTGAACGGAAAGAAAATTTAGTATTAATGTTGCGCATTCATAAATTTTATTAATTGAAATACTTACCTGTGCGACAGTGATTTTTCCTAAAGATCTTTCTAACAGGGAACTGAAAGAAAATGTTGGTATTAATGTTGCGCATTCATGAATTTTTTTGATTGGATTATCTACTTGTGCGACAGTTGTTTTCCACATAGATCTTCCTAATAGTGAACTGAAAGAAAATTTTAATATTAATGTGGCGCATTCATAAATTTTATTAATTAGAATATTTACTTGTGCGACAGTGATTTTTCCTAAAGATCTTTCTAATACTGAACTTAAAGAAAATGTTGGTATTAATGTTATGCATTCATAAATTTTATTAATTGGATTATTTACGTGTGCGACAGTGATTTTGATATAGGCCTTCCTAATAGTGAACTGAAAGAAAATGTTGGTATTAATTTTGCGCATTCATAAATTGTATTAATTAGAAAATTTAGCTGTGCCACAGTGATTTTCATATAGAGTTTCCTAATAGTGAACTGAAAGAAAATTTTACTATTAATGTTGCGCATTCATAAATTGTATTAATTAGAATATTTACCTGTGCGAAAGTGATTTTCATACAGATCTTCCTAATAGTGATCTGAAAGTAAATTTTAGTATTAATATTGCGCATTCATAAATATTATTAATTGGAATACTTACCTGTGCGACGGTGATTTTTCACATAGATCTTTCTAATAGTGAACTGAAAGAAAATTTTGGTATTAATGTTGCCAATTCATAAATTTTATTAATTGCAATTCTTACCTGTGCGACAGTGATTTTTCATATAGATCTTTCTGTTAGTGAACTGAAAGAAAATTTTAGTATTAATGTTGCGCACTCATAAATTGTATTAATTGGAATACTTACCTGTGCGACAGTGATTTTCCACATAGATCTTTCTAATAGTAAACTGAAAGAAAATGTAGGTATTAATGTTGCGCATTCATAAATTTTATTAATTGGAATACTTACCTGTGCGACAGTGATTTTTCATATAGATCTTTCTAATAGTGAATTGAAAGAAAATGTTGGTATTAATGTTGCGCATTCATAAATTGTATTAATTAGAATATTTACCTGTGCGACAGTGATTTTCATATTGATCTTCCTAATAGTGAACTGAAAGAAAATGTTGGTATTAATGTTGCCCATTCATAAATTTTATTAATTCGAATACTTACCTGTGCGATAGTGATTTTCATGTAGATCTCTCTAATATGGAACTGAAAGAAAATGTAGGTATTAATATTGCGCATTCATAAATTTTATTAATTGGAATACTTACCTGTGCGACAGTGATTTTTCATATAGAGCTTTCTAATAGTGATTTGAAAGAAAATGTTGGTATTAATGTTGCGCATTCATAAGTTTTAATATTTGAAATATTTACCTGTGCGACCGTGATTTTTCACATAGATCTTTCTAATAGTGAACTGAAAGAAAATGTTGGTATTAATGTTGCGCATTCATAAATTTTATTAATTGGAATACTTACCTATGCTACAGTGATTTTCATATAGATCTTTCTAATAGTGAACTGAAAGAAAATGTTGGTATTAAAGTTGCGCATTCATGAATTTTATTGATTGGATTATCTACCTGTGCGACATTGATTTTCCACATAGATATTTCTAATAGTGAACTGAAAGAAAATGTTGGTATTAATGTTGCGCATTCATAAATTTTATTAATTGGAATACTTACCTGTGCGACAGTGATTTTTCCTAAAGATCTATCTAATAGGGAACTGAAAGAAAATGTCGGTTTTAGTGTTGCGCATTCATGAATTTTATTGATTGGATTATCTACCAGTGCGACATTGATTTTCCACATAGATCTTCCTAATAGTGAACTGAATGTTGGTTTTAATGTTGCGCATTCATGAATTTTATTTGTTGGATTATCTACCTGTGCGACAGTGATTTTCCATACAGATCTTTCTAATAGGGAACTGAAAGAAAATGTCGGTTTTAGTGTTGCGCATTCATGAATTTTATTGATTGAATTATCTACCTGTGCGACATTGATTTTCCACATAGATCTTTCTAATAGTGAACTGAAAGAAAATGTTGGTATTAATGTTGCGCATTCATAAATTTTATTAATTGGAATACTTACCTGTGCGACAGTGATTTTTCCTAAAGATCTTTCTAATAGTGAACTGAAAGAAAATGTTGGTATTAATGTTGCGCATTCATGAATTTTATTGGTTGGATTATCTACCTGTGCGACAGTGATTTTCCATATATATCTTTCTAATAGGGAACTGAAAGAAAATGTAGGTTTTAGTGTTGCGCATTCATGAATTTTATTGATTGGATTATCTACTTGTGCGACATTGATTTTCCACATAGATCTTTCTAATAGTGAACTGAATTTTGGTATTAATGTTGCGCATTCATAAATTTTATTAATTGGAATACTTACCTGTGCGACAGTGATATTTCATATAGATCTTTCTAATAGTGAACTGAAAGAAAATTTTGGTATTAATGTTGCGCATTCATAAATTTTATTAATTGGAACACTTACCTGTGCGACAGTGATTTTTCATATAGATCTTTCTAATAGTGAACTGAAATAAAATTTTAGTGTTAATGTTACGCATTCATAAATTGTATTAATTAGAATATTTACCTGTGCGACAGTGATTTTTCCTAAAGATCTTTCTATTAGTGAACTGAAAGGAAATTTTGGTATTAATGCTGCATTCATAAGTTTTAGTATTTGAAATATTTACCTGTGCGACGGTGATTTTTCACATAGATCTTTCTTATAGTGAACTAAAAGAAAATGTTGGTATTAATGTTGCGCGTTCATAAATTTTATTAATTGGAATATTTACCTGTGCGACAGTGATTTTTCCTAAAGATCCTTCTAATAGTGAACTGAAAGAAAATGTTGGTATTAATGTTGCGCATTCATAAATTTTATTAATTGGAATACTTACCTTTGCGACAGTGATTTTTCATATAGATCTTTCTAATAGTGAACTGAAAGAAAATGTTGGGAACTGAAAGATAATGTCGGTATTAATGTTGCGCATTCATAAATTTTATCAATTGGAATACTTACCTGTGCGACAGTGATATTTCATATAGATCTTTCTAATAGTGAACTGAAAGAAAATGTTGGTATTAATGTTGCGCATTCATAAATTTTATTAATTGGAATATTTGCTTGTGCGACAGTGATTTTTCATATAGTTCTTGCGAATAGTGAACTGAAAGGAAATGTTGGTATTAATGTTGCGGATTCATAAATTTTATTAATTGGAATACTTACCTGTGCGACAGTGATTTTTCATATAGATCTTTCTAATAGTGAACTGAAAGAAAATGTTGGGAACTGAAAGAAAATGTCGGTATTAATGTTGCGCATTCATAAATTTTATCAATTGGAATACTTACCTGTGCGACAGTGATATTTCATATAGATCTTTCTAATAGTGAACTGAAAGAAAATGTTGGTATTAATGTTGCGCATTCATAAATTTTATCAATTGGAATACTTACCTGTGCGGCGGTGATTTTTCACATAGATCTTTCTAAGAGTGGACTGATAGAAAATGTTGGTATTAATGTTGCGCATTCATAAATTTTATTAATTGGAATACTTACCTGTGCGACAGTGATTTTTCATATAGATATTTCTAATAGTGAACTGAAAGAAAATGTCGGTATTAATGTTGCGCATTCATGAATTTTATTGTTTAGAATATTTACCTGTGTGACAGTGATTTTTCCTAAAGATCTTTCTAATAGTGAACTGAAAGAAAATGTTGGTATTAATGTTGCGCATTCATAAATTTTATTAATTGGATTATTTACCTGTGCGACAGTGATTTTCATATAGATCTTCCTAATAGTGAACTGAAAGAAAATCTTAGTATTAATTTTGCGCATTCATAAATTGTATTAATTAGAATATTTACCTGTGCGACAGTGATTTTTCCTAAAGATGTTTCTAATAGTGAGCTGAAAGAAAATTTTGGGAACTGAAAGAAAATTTCGGTATTAATGTTGCGCATTCATGAATTTTATTCATTGGATTATTTACATGTGCGACAGTGATTTTCCACATAGATCTTCCTAATAGTGAACTGAAAGAAAATTTTGGTATTAATGTTGCGCATTCATAAATTTTAAAAATTGGAATACTTACCTGTGCGACAGTGATTTTCCTATAGATCTTTCTAATAGTGAACTGAAAGAAAATGTTGGTATTAATGTTGCGCATTCATTAATTTTATTAATTGGAATAATTACCTGTGCGACAGTGATTTTTCATATAGATCTTTCTATTAGTGAACTGAAAGAAATTTTTTTTGTTTATTCATTCCGGTCGTAAATTTTCTTATTAGACATATCTACCTGTGCGACGGTGAGTCTTATGCACCATAGTAGTGGCGAACCTGAGAGAAAACTTGGAGAAAGTATCCTTGCGCGTAGCGAAGAGCATTTTGAAAATATTTCCTGCGAGACGACAGGTTGGATTTTTACTGGCAAGGTAGTACCCCTCCGGCAGAAGACACGGCAAGATATTTCGCTCTTACATATCCGATGGAGCAGGGAAGCGAGAAGGTAAACTCAGACTTCAACGTAGTCCTGAAGCAGCTAGCGGATAGTTGGAAAAACCAGTGTCCAACCCTTTTTGGTAAAGGAGGAAACCCCGAATATGATTGAATCACATGTTATGTAAGTCATGTAAGTCCATAGAGGACCACGTAAGTTATTCATATGCTTGAACATCCTCAATAAATAAACTACTTTGATTTGGACTTGGTGGAATTTTCAGTTCTTAGTTACGCCTTCCTTCCACTTTTGGGTGAATTGGTTTGGTCACCTTTGTCCGCCCTCTTCCAAGTTGCTTTCTTCTTTTGTTTACAGGTTGGTAATGGATCCAGCGCGATGGAGTGAGTAGTTCCATAAAGGGGATGGTCGCAGACAGGAGGGAGGTCGTTTCCACACACGCACGGCAATAGATGTAAACCACGCTCTAATTGGGCTGAGCATTTTGATACGGCTTTGGACGCTTAGCCAGGGTGGATGGGGCGATCGGGTCTATTATTACCCAAAGCCGGGGTCTCAACAGCATCGGAGACCCCTCTCAGCTCTCTCATTCCCTCTCAATCGTTCATCTGTCAGCGTTGAAATCTCTCCGGGTGAATGAGTACTTGTTCGGCGTTGCTGAGGTCTCTGTTCTTTTTTTTTGTCTTTCAGCTTAATTAAATAAATTTTCTTACTTCCAGGCTTTAGGTTCCACCGGGAGGAGGAAGTCTTCGTAGATCTCGTGTTTTCTTTGTCTGTCCGACCGTCTCCAGTCACACATACAGGTACAAGTGGATGTAGGTAGATCTGTCGGCTGACAAACTCTTCGGTACAAATGGCGCCCAAACTGGATTTTTTGTGGCCTATAGTCCAGCTTCTCTTGACTAATGGGCAAGTACAACTTCAAGAATCATTTTTTTTTATTTTTCTTACCATTATTGGATCCTTTTTTCTTTGTAATGGAAGGCCTCAGTGTTTTAAACTCACTCAAGTGATTTCGGTTTACTCCAAACGGGTTGGTCGATGAAACTCATGCTATCTTTTGTTTGCAATAGTGCGTGACCGGTCGTCGGTTGCCTGGCGGATACAAGGTGCTGGGTCTACGCAGAGCTCTTGTTGCTTATGTGGAGTGCGTTACTTCCATGATAGCTCCTTTTTGGCTCTCGTTAGGCTCAACCTTTGTATCGCGGCTGGGTCACCTGACCATGGTCCTGCCTGTATGTGCGATGGTAAATTGCCTTCGGTCAAGTCTAAGTTAAGTTCTACCCTAAATTTACCAGTTTCCTTTGTTTAAGTGCTCATCTCCTCGGCAACAAGCGAGTCTTGTGCGCGAGACGTACCACTTTTGAAGCCAAGCTTCGGCTCGTTGACGCCGAGATTACGACCACTTGACAGTTTTACCTGTCCTTGTTTTCTGGTCCTTGTCTGGGCATTGGAGTCAGCCTACCGGTTCCAGGGTGCAACCTAACACCAGATTTTTTTGCTCAAACCCTTCCTCCCTTATTATAAAATTCTATAATCCCTCTTGAGGCTCCCTAGTGGAGGTGTGAGTTGTTCAGTTTGCAGTGGTCAGTCAGCGTTGTATGCGAGGCATACGTTTTTGAAATTAGTTCCGCTTACGTGTGCTAGTTCCAGGGAGAAGCCAGTATATTATTAAATTTCTATGTTGTTTCGGGGTCTGAGCCATTTTAGTTTTGGGTGTTGAAAAGCTGCTTCGAGGTTTGTATTGTCACCATTGGCATACATAAGTATTCAGTTTTTGCTTGGTAATTATTTGGAGATATTAATACATACCATCGGCTACTGCTTCTCTCCTGAGTACTGGCAGCTACTGAATTACTGACAACTCACATCCGCCTTTGATCTCCACTTCACTCCCCTGCCAAGTTGTTGGACGTCGTCCGCTGTCTCTGATTTTTCTTATCCTTGGTAAAGGAGTGTTCGTCCTGATCATCCTACCATTGGACGGCAGCCCTTCAGGCTCCGGTTCCACAATTTAGGTTCTCTGGACTGACCAAAGTGCATAGATGAGCAATATTCTGTGGTGAAGAGAGAGAGAGAGAGAGAGATAGTTTTTTTGTCCAGCTGGGCTGGAGAATAGGATTTTTTCTTGTTGTTGTGGTGTGTAAGAAGCTGTCCTTGCGCGTTGATCCGTCATGCCGACACCCCTTTCATAAATGAAGAACGTTAGTAATACGCATAGTATAAATCGATTGCTCGTGTAAGACACGCAGAGCGTATAATCTCAGATCAGAGTAGTGTTTTCTTTTAATCGTATCGGCACAATTTTCGTAGGAATTCCTTTCGTCATTATTATAAACGTTTTTTTTATATATATATCTGTGTAGAGCGCAAGTTAAGCGACCCTCAGCATACATATATGCACACAGCAAAGCGTGCACAAAAAAAGGCAATATTCAATAGCAAAGCATTAAATTACAAAAAAAAACAGTGTTGCAGGTTTACTATGAATGAAACACTCAAGCACTCACTGCATGAATAAAACTGCAGTAGAAAAATTGTAAAAAAAAAAAAAAAAAAAAATGAAGAGAAAGAAGAAATTACAATTCAAGCATACTAGCCATGCGAGTGAACTCATAGGTAAACATGCAAATAAACACAATGCATAATGCCGTGTGAACTTTGAGTGTAGCGAAAAAGCTTACTCGACGCTTTGTGTGTTTGTGCATTGACCGATTTCAGGTGATCGATCGGTGTGAAATTAATTTTAAATTCTAAATTCTTTTTGCGATATTGATTAGGTAAGCGATTTTCATAATGTATAAAAAGACTGTAATTTATTGAATAAATCAGAGTTTAATTTTGACTCCACTTGGTATACATTGATTAAGCGAGCTCCCTTAGCTCCGAAATGGAAGTACTAAAAGGTAATTGAGCCTATTGGCTCTCAGCCCTCAGCTTGACTGCACTTTGAGCTTCTTAGCTCTAAATTCAATCAAGTTAGCTAAACTCTACTTTGAGTTTCATACCTCTGACCCAGCGAGGCATCATTTGCAACAAGATTCATTTATATTAAAACCAAACTTTGAGCTTCACTGCTCTCACTTGGTCGAGATATAAGAGTATAGAGCCGTTGTCAAGCTCTACCGCTTATATTTCCTCGTTAATATAAATTTATTCTTTCTTTCTTTCCGGTCTCTTTGGATAAGAAGTAGAATCAACAGAAGTGGTAAAAAGATCATCACATGGCCACCCTGCCCTACCGAACAGGAAATCTTCTGATCAACACCGAACTGATGAACTACTAAACCCGTGGAAGGAGTTAAAGAAGTCTTTGGGAGAAGCACTGAAAGAGCCAACAGCGGGACCGCGACCATTAACTCTGGAAGAATATCGCCAGAAATATAAGAAAGCAGTGCAACACGAAGAAATTCAACAAAAAAAGCAGAAAACGAGAGCCGGTTTTGAAGTAAAAATAAGAGCGGAAATTAAGGAGTACCATCGACTGCTTGTAATAGCGACTGGAGAGCAGCGTAATCTATTTTTAAAAAAAATCAAAGAACTCAATAATAAAATAAATATGTATAGAAAGGCTAAGAGTTTAAGCGAAAAACAAAAACAACAATAAAAATTATTATACTTACTGTAAAACTTTTTCTTTTCAATTCGCATTTCGCTTTCAATTGTGTCTTTTAAATTCATAGTTCCCATTTGATGAATTGATTCCTAGGTCAGTCAACAAAAATATATATATACCATCATGGGCAAGTTTGCTTCAAAAATGCAAACAGAGGAAATACTAATAAACAATAATGCAGGTTCCTCAACGAATAATATAACACCAAGCAATCGGAATCTATCAGATTTAGAATTGATTCTCTTAGTACTGGCAATCATTGCCTTAATCATACTAATAATCTGGAGAATCCAGAAGTTACTTGTCAAGCAAGTAAAGAAACAAGTAGCAGTCGCAAACGTTTAAACACAAAATATGCACGTGAAAGACTTAACAGCGTAATTAAAAGATATTTTGGACAACTTCAAGAAGATTGCGAACAGAGAATATACGTCCACCTACATTCTAAACAAATCCGCTGAGGTTGAAGACATAAAGCAAAACTTCAATGAAAAATATAGAGAAATACTGAAAATAAGTGAAGAACAAGCAATTGAACATAAGAAAAGTTTTGACAAGCTATACGACAGCGCAATTGTGATCTTAATAGATAAAACCAAATCTGTATTGGATAACGAAACTTCAACTAAAAACAGCAAAATGCCAAACTTCGACATAGCTACTGCGGCAAAAATAATACCAGAATTTTCTGGAGATCGTAAGAACTTGGACAATTTTCTAAGTCTAGTGCAATTTCTACATGATGATTTATCAGAGGAAGCACAAAAGAAAAGACTACTAGACTTTGTTTTGAAAACTCGTCTCACATCAATAGTAAAAAACAAACTAGGTACTTTACCAACCCCCACCAATTTAGATTTATTTCAAAAAAATTTAAGAGATATATATAAAACAAACAAAACACCACTCAGCATTCACACTGAACTAACAAAGGTAACTCAGGCCAACAAAAATTTAACAGATTTTCCAGCGAAAATTGAAGACTTAATCACACAATTAAACACCTTACAAATAACAGAACAAGGTGAATCTAGCAGATCAGTAATATTAAAATTGAACGATCAACTAGCACTAAACGCCTTCAAAAATGGCCTACAAGAACATTTAAGGGCAACGGTCTTTGCTGCAAGACCTAAAACGCTAAACGAAGCAATACAAATAGCAGCAGAAATTGAAACACCGAGGCAAGAAGCAAAGGTATATCAATACAATAAGTACAATGCTCGATAGCCATTCAGACATTCCAATAATAACAATAACTTTTCAAGACACAATAATCGCAACAAACCCATAAATATAACAATCAATCGTCGCACAGAAATCATAATAATAACCGACAAAATAACAACAGCTTTCTCAGGTATGATAACCGTAGAAACAATAGCACTACCTACAGAAGAATACAAGTAGCCCAATCGGGAAACGGGCAAAGCCCCGAAGCGGAATCGGAGGACACACATTAAAAATATACAATATAAAGAAATTTTTAACCAACTACGTATCACTATCCACAAATGTATCATTCGGCAATAAAACCTTTCTTATTTACACAGGAGCCGACATATCAATTTTAAAGATAAATGAGTTAAAATCGAGAGATGGATTTCAAGAGCATAATAAATGCAAAATCAAAGGTATCACGCAATCAGAATCCAGTTCCTTAGGCACTTTAACAGCAAGTATAAAGATAGATAATCAGAATATCCCACAAGAATTCCACATTGTAGATGAAACATTTCCTATAATGACCAATGGAATACTAGGAAGAGACTTTCTCATAAAAAATTCCTGTAAGATAAACTACTACAATTTTACTATTTCAATTTTTTTAATGATTCAAAATACACTTTACCAATGTATACGAAATTACCAAATCTGAAAGAGATAAAAATTCCTGCTAGATCTGAAATAATACAAGGAATAAAAACTGACATTACTGAAGATAGCGTAGTTTTGAATGAAGAAATTCAAGAGGGAATTTATATAGCAAATTCCATCATACCCGCAAAAGGTATCGCTCATCTCAAAATTCTGAATACTCTGGACAAGGAAGTAACCTTATATAATTTCAAACCTAAAACAGAACCACTGCAAAATTATCACATTTTCAATGCCATAACCACGCAAGAAAATAAAAATAGATACAGTAAACTTCTAAAAGAATTAAAAATTGAAAATCTAGATCAATATGCAACTACCTCCATTTTAGACATTTGTAAAAATTTTTCACACATCTTCTATTTACCAGGTGACAAACTAACGGTAAATAACTTTTATAACCAAAAAATCTCCACTATAGATAAAATTCCAGTTTATATAAAAAACTATAGGCTTCCCCAAACCCAAATTGAAGAGATAAACAATCAGATCGAGAGTCTCATTAATGAAGATATAGTAGAACCATCAGTTAGTCCATATAATTCACCACTGCTGATCGTCCCAAAGAAATCCGATAATGATACTAAAAAATGGCGTCTTGTTGTCGATTTCAGACAATTAAACAAGAAAATTCTAGAAGATAAATTTCCATTGACAAGACTTGAAGACGTATTAGATAAACTCGGAAGAGCTAAATACTTTTCCACGCTAGACCTCACAAGTTCTTTTCATCAGATAGAATTAGAAAAGAAATCAAGACCATTAACAGCATTTTCTAGTAACAAGGGACATTATCAATTCAAAAGATTACCTTTTGGCTTAAAAATTTCCACTAATAGTTTTCAGCGAATGCTTTCAATAGCTTTAGCTGGATTAGATTCAGAAGCATTCCTCTATGTGGATGATATCATAATTTTCGGATGTAGTCTAAAACATCATAACCAAAATCTGATAAAAACTTTTAACAGACTAAGAAAGTATAATCTAAAATTAAATCCGCAAAAATGTAAATTTTTGCAAACAGAAGTTACTTATTTAGGACATTTAATAACAGAAAAAGGTGTCAGGACAGATCCCAAAAAATTTGATACAGTATTAAATTACCCAACCCCTGCAAATGCGGACGATGCTAAAAGATTTATTGCTTTCTGTAATTACTACAGAACATTTATTCCAAACTTTGCGCATATGGCAAAACCAATAAATTCGCTATCCAAAAAGAATACACCATTCATTTGGACAAATGAATGCCAAGAAGCATTCTCGGCACTTAAATGTAAATTGGTAAATGCACCAATCTTAAAATATCCAAATTTTAATGAAAAGTTTATTATAACCACAGATGCTTCACAATTTGCTCTTGGAGCAGTTTTATCTCAAGGTGAAATTGGCTCAGATCTACCAATTTCGTACGCTAGTAGAACATTAACTAAACATGAACTCAATAAACCAATTATTGAAAAAGAACTCCTAGCAATACATTGGGCAATCAATTACTTCAGACCGTACGCATATGGTAAAAAATTTATGGTGGTCACAGATCACAGACCTTTGGTTAGTCTCTTCACTCATAGAAACCCATCTTCCAAAATGACAAGGATAAGGCTTGACCTATCTGATTATGATTTCGAGATTATCTATAAGCAAGGCTAAATGAACGCTAATGCTGATGCTTTATCGAGAATAAAAATAGATTCTAATATCCTTAAAGCGATGATACCTACTGCAAATATAAAAATAACAACTAGAGCAATGTCCAAGAAGGACAATGAAGATAACAATAAAAGCAAAACGACCCAACATGAATCCCCTACCAACGTAAAGACTGATCACCTTTATGCATGGGAATGCATCTCAATTAATGAAGTAAGAAGGGTCAAAGCATTACGCTTTGAAAGCAATAGTAATAATAACAGCAACAATGCTGATAAACAAAATAGCTCTAGGAAAACAAGAAATAGAATTAATGAAAGCTTGCCAAAAATAATAATAAACAAAAAGGGAGTGATAATCAAAATCAGTAATAATAAATATCATGACTTAGGTTTGATCTTGGAGACACTGATCTTCGAAATGAAGAAAATGAAAATAGAGTCACTATCGTTAGCGAAAGATGACATCATATTTCAATACATAAAGGTCGACAAATTTAAAATAATATTTAATGAGCTGTAGCGCAAGATAAATAAGAAAAATAGGCAAACAGAATTAAAAATATTGATATATAATCCTCCCAAAAGAATTCACGATGAAGCAACTAAGAATGAAATAATTGAAGAATTCCACAACTCCCCGCATGGAGGACACGCAGGTGTCAAAAGAACAATCAACAAGATTAAACAAAGATACGTATGGAAAAATCTAAGTAGAATGATGGAGAAATAAGAATTTTAAGAACTTTTATTTTTAATGATTCTAAATCAAATTTATAAATACAAGAAGAAAAAACAACCGCCTCGTCCGGGATTTGAAACCGGGACCTTCCGCTTGCCGGGCGACTGCTCTTACCACTGAGCTAACGAGACAGATGATTTTCCTTCTTGCATTTATCAAATTTGTAACTAGCCTACTAAGCCACGGCAAGCGGCAAGCCGGAAGCGGAAGGTCCCGGTTTCAAATCCCGGACGAGGCGGTTGTTTTTTCTTCTTGTATTTATAAATTTGATTTAGAATCATTAAAAATAAAAGTTCTTAAAATTCTTATTTCTCCATCATTGACCGATTCTAACAAGTGTAGGTTCGATTCCCGTCCGCGGGAAAAATAAATAAAATAAAATTGAATTTACAATTTATTTGTGCGCTTTCATCGTTACTGGTTAATGCCAGCTGAAAGCAAAACGTGGCTTAGTAGGCTAGTTACAAATTTGATAAATGCAAGAAGGAAAATCATCTGTCTCGTTAGATCAGTGGTAAGAGCAGTCGCCCGGTAAGCAGAAGGTCCCGGTTTCAAATCCCGGACGAGGCGGTTGTTTTTTCTTCTTGTATTTATAAATTTGATTTAGAATCATTAAAAATAAAAGTTCTTAAAATTCTTATTTCTCCATCATTGACCGATTCTAACAAGTGTAGGTTCGATTCCCGTCCGCGGGAAAAATAAACTAAGTAGAATGGTTAAAAATCATATAAATAAGTGTGAAAAATGTGCTAAAAATAAGATTCCGAGACATACAAAAGAAAAAATGATGATAACAGAGACACCATCCAAAAGCTTCGAGATCATATCGTTAGACACTGTAGGACCATTAAAGATATCGAACGAATATAGATATATACTAACTATACAGTGTGATTTAACTAAATATATCGAAGCCATTCCAATAAAGAATAAAGAAGCAATAACAGTAGCGAAAGCTTAGATCAAAGATTGCATTCTAAAATATGGCAATTTTAAAACAATAAAGACTGACATGGGAACAGAATTCGTCAATGAGATATTCACTAACATATTTAAATATTTACAAATAAAACATGTTACATCAACGCCATACCATCATCAGACGTTAGGCGCAATAGAGCGAAATCATAGAGTATTAAACGAATATCTCTTATCATTCACTACAGATTACAACTGGGATGAATGGATTCCATATTATAGCTTCTGTTATAATACAACACCTCATTCTGACACGGGATACTAACCATTCGAACTAGTCTTTGGAAAGCTATCAAACTTATTCAATAATCGCGAACTTAATAACAACAGCCCCATATACAATTATGAGGACTATTCCAATGAACTTAAATTTCGTTTAACTACAGCAAACGAAAAAGCTAAAAATGCTCTAAACATAGCAAAAGTGAATAGAAAAGAAAAAGCTGATAGAATATTAAATGTAATAGATTTAGAAATAGGCAGCTATGTATTATTAAATAAAGGTGATAGAAGAAAACATGAATGTCCATATAAAGGACCATATAAAATAAAAGATATAAAAGGAGTAAATGTATATATAGAAATAGATAATAAAGTAAAGAAAGTACACATAAATAGGTTAAAGAAGATAGACTATAAAGCTGAATAAAATAACATAATATACAAGTAAAAACAATAAACATACTATTCAATAATATATTTTTTTTTTCTTCATCGACATAGATTACATGTAACTATAAGAAATTTTATTTAACGTAATTTTCATAATATGATATCTAAAATTAATAATTTCAAAGTACCAATTAGATAGAAAAACAGCAATTAATTAGATAAGGATATAAATTACTATAAATGTATGAAAGAATGTATGAATGAAAGAAAAATAACCATAGGGACTACAAATTATGCCAAGACATTGTAAGATAATTACATATAACATACTTTTAAGACTTAATGTTGAACGCTTATTTCACTCAATATGGCAAAAAAAAAAATAAAATTCTCTCATGCACAAACATTTTTTTTCTTTTTACGGTGAGGATGTAGAGCGCAAGTTAAGCGACCCTCAGCATACATATATGCACACAGCAAAGCTTGCACAAAAAAAGGCAATATTCAATAGCAAAGCATTAAATTACAAAAAAAAAACAGTGTTGCAGGTTTACTATGAATGAAACACTCACTGCATGAATGAAACTGCAGTAGAAAAATTGTAAAAAAAAAAAAAAAATGAAGAGAAAGAAGAAATTACAATTCAAGCATACTAGCCATGCGAGTGAACTCATAGGTAAACATGCAAATAAACACAATGCATAATGCCGTGTGAACTTTGAGTGTAGCGAAAAAGCTTACTCGACGCTTTGTGTGTTTGTGCATTGACCGATTTCAGGTGATCGATCGGTGTGAAATTAATTTTAAATTCTAAATACTTTTTGCGATATTGATTAGGTAAGCGATTTTCATAATGTATAAAAAGACTGTAATTTATTGAATAAATCAGAGTTTAATTTTGACTCCACTTGGTATACATTGATTAAGCGAGCTCCCTTAGCTCCGAAATGGAAGTACTAAAAGGTAATTGAGCCTATTGGCTCTCAGCCCTCAGCTTGACTGCACTTTGATCTTCTTAGCTCTAAATTCAATCAAGTTAGCTAAACTCTACTTTGAGTTTCTTTCATACCTCTGACCCAGCGAGGTATCATTTGCAACAAGATTCATTTATATTAAAACCAAACTTTGAGCTTCTCTGCTCTCACTTGGTCGAGATATAAGAGTATAGAGCCGTTGTCAAGCTCTACTGCTTATATCTCCTCGTTAATATAAATTTATTCTTTCTTTCTTTCCGGTCTCTTTGGATAAGAAGTGGTAAAAAGATCATCACATCTGGAACGATTTTTCGGCTGAATTATCTTCAGCATTAGCATAAGCCTATTTATACATAATTTTTTTTTTGTTTTTTTTTACATACATACTTGGCACAGTTTTCAGGTGAATATTCTCTTTCAGTAGTATAGACGCATTTTTTTTATTTACTATGTTTACTGTGTACAACTTTCAGCTGAAGTATTTTCAGCATTATCACAAGCGCTATTCTTCTCTTCTTTTACATATATATATTCGGCACCACTATCAGCGGAATCACCTTCGACATTAAGATAAACGCAGTTTGGGTTTTTTTCTTCTAAACATTACTTGGCGCAGTCCTCAAGGGAATTATCATCGACGTCAGTATAAACGCAATTTTTTTTTATCTGCATATATATTTGGCACAATTGTTGGCTGGACTATCTTTGACATTGGTGTTAACGCACTTTGTTTTTTTTGTGTTATCTAATCATACTGGGCATAACTCTCGTCTGAATTATCATTGGTAGTGACATCAGGACAGGGTCATTTAAGCTTATTTGGCACAAGTTTATTCTGAGCTATTGTTGGCATTAGTGTAGACGCATCCCTTTTTATATATATTCGGTAAAATTTTCGAGTGAATTGTCTTTCAATATTAACACCAGAGTATTTCCTCGCGGGTTTATTTTCTTTCTCTTGGTTTTGTTTGTCGTGGAGATTCATACCAAGATGGACTTCTCCATTTTATCACCGGACGAGCTTGAGGTTGAATTCGCCGTACGCAACCTTAGATCTGCTGACGCTAACGCTCGCCGTAAGCTCATGGAAGTGTACGAGGCGGAGAAGTCGGAATCCGGCAGAGCACCCTTTAGGCCTCACGCTCATAAAAATCCATCGCGTGAATTAGACTATATTATTAGTCGAGTCCACGCTCTAAACCATGATTTGAGCTCGAATCCCATCCGAACCAATGAAAATCGTACGCGCTATATCAGTCAAGTGCTCCATGTACCTCATAGAGCCCGGCGGTTGTACAATACGTCACCCTCTGTCCAGTCTGATGCGCAATCTTATGTGCAGACATTGGAGGATATCCTGAGCCGTGCCGAATCTTCACCAGCCTACGACAGTGTCCGTGGCTGAGGGAGCTGGAGGCGTAACGCTCACAGTTCCTGTGACTAGCACAGACAGTCAAGGGTCCAACTCGCTGACAGGTGCTAAGCCGAAAACAGTTTTGACCACGGTAGGCGCTGCGTTGGGCTTACCAGGACCTAACTTGGGGAACGTCCACACCAATCCTGCTGAGTCGTACCTGGACTTATCAATATTCGAAGAGAAGAGGGCCCAAGCAGCTGCCACTGACATACCATACACGTTTGCTTACCCAATTTCGGGAAGATCGCGTATTCCGTCGATCAACGATCGGTTGGAAAGTTTGAATAGGGGCCCAGTCACTGGAGTACCTCCGCTACCGAGACAAAGTAATACTGGGTCTCGTGTACTACCTTTACCAGGTTAGGTCATTTCTCCGCTTAACATTCCAACTCATACTCGACAGCCAGTAGCGAGAGACAGTAACAGCGTATCTCACAATCCTGTCTTCCGCTGGAAATTAAATTTTGATGCTACATCCGGTTTGGATGTGACAGAGTTCATATTTCGGGTAGAATCTCTGGCAGTACTAGAACAAGTATCCGCCTCCGAATTGTGTGCTGGGTTTCATACACTCGTTACCGGGAAAGCTGCCAACTGGTATTGGTTATACTTCCGAAATCAGCGAACGCACTCGTGGAGAGTTACGTTCCGCTCTCCTACGCGAATTCCGCAGCCAGGAAACTACGAAACTACGAAATTCGCAAGCTAGTTGAGTCAAGGGGGCAGGGAGTTAACGAGTCATTCAGTGATTTTCGATTAGCGGTTCATGCGTTAGTGTCCAAAATGAGCATACCGATTCCAGAAGCAGAGCTGGTGGAAATATTGCGACGTAACATGAAACCGGCCTTACAGGAGGCGTTACTTCTTTATCAGACTGACAACGTGCTACATTTGAGGGACTTGTGCAACCGATTTGAAAAACTACGGTCCGATATAGGCTCTCCGCGGGTGGTCGCGGCGTGACGAGCAGTGCATGAAATTTATTCAGATATGTCGTATTTGAACCACACTTTGTCTAGTCAAATAGACGCCATTGTAATTCCACCGCGAGGTGTTCAGAATAATGCTCCGGAAGACATCCACCGACCCACTAGATCTCGAGTGACATGTTGGAACTTTTCGGCTGAAGGTCACGTCTACATCAACTGTCCACTGGGTCCACAGAGGGTCTTCTGCTATGGATGCGGTGCAGTAGGGGTAATTAAAATGCAATTCAGAGCTTGCTTGTCCGGAAACCGAGGCAGGGGTCAACATTTTGTAGGTGGCCAGCGCCGTTTGACTCCAATCCAAACCTTCAGGCGCACGACAGAGGAAGCGGCTACCAACACCGAGCCCGAGCGCCAACGTTAACTCCACGGCGTAGAGCTGTCAGCGACGCTGCAGCGCTCCCAAAACATAAAACCCGTGAACCCAGATTGGATTTTAAGCCGGTTAACAGTCTCAAAGTAAACATGTCTAACTCTTCCACCCAGACAGAGAATCCCAGCACGCAAAGCACGTCAAATTTTACCACCTACTCGGAACCCTGTCCTTCAGAAAGCTGTAGTTGCACCTCCTCGGATGAAGGCACGTCAATCTCCACCTCGGATATAGAGGATGCATCGCTTCGTGTCAGCGAATACCCATCGGCTTTGGGGTGCATTTCCTCCAGGACTGCCCCACGCACACACAGGTACCTCAGCCTGCACAGAGTCGTAAAGGCTGCCATCGCCGAAACAGTAGCTTCTGATGAAGAGGATCCTTAGGATCCTCGCCCTTACGCCGATGTCTACATTCAGGGACAAAAGATACGAGGTTTATTGGATAGCGGTGCAAATGTGAGCGTGCCCGGGGCTGGAGCAGAGAATTTCCTGGCTAAGATGGGGATTTCGTTCCACTCGATGCCCGTCTTCAGTTTCGACCGCAGCAAAAGGTCTTGGGCCACATACGGGTCCTCGTAAAATATGGTGGAAAGACGAGTATGATGAGATTACACATAGTTTCCTCTCTTCAGCAACACCTGTACCTGGGAGTCGATTTTTGGATGGCCTTTGGTTTAAGACCTGTCGTGGTAAGTGAGCTTCATTCCTTGCCAAAAGCCTCACCTTCTTGTTCACAATGGCACGATCTTTCGGAATACGATTCGCAACGTTTGCAGGAAGTGATCACCTCCTTTCCGTCATTCAGCCAGCAAGGCGTGGGTGTCACCACGTTGGTAGAGCATGATATAGACATTGGTCTGGGGAAACCCATTAAACAGCGTTCTAGTCAGTGTCTCCGGCAGTGCAGAAATCCTTATATGATGAGCTCGACCGAATGCTGCCGCTAGGAGTCATTGAGGAGAGCCAAAGTTCGTGGTCGTCAGGAGTCACTCTATTTAAGAAGGCTACCGGTAAAGTGCGCCTCTGTCTGGACGCCCGAAAATTAAACTCCGTAACAGTCCCAAATGCCTTTCCGTTACCTCTTATAGATGGACCCCTCAGTAGACTCCAGGAGACAAAGTTCATCTATGCCATTGATTAAAAGGATGCGCTCTGGCAAATCCCCTCGCGGTAGGATCAAGAGACAAAACTGCTTTCGCAGTCCCGGGAAGGCCCCTATACCAGTTCAAGGTGCTTCCATTTGGACTTTGTAACGCGCCGCAAACAATGTGCAAGCTGATGTGCAAAGTCATCCCTCACCAACTGCACGACCGGGTGTCTGTGTATGTTGATGACTTACTCATTACTTCCTCCACGTTCGACGAACACCTAAGGCTTCTGGCGGAAGTCGCGGTGCTGCTTCGCGTTGCCGGCCTGACGATCAACGTGGAGAAAAGCAAGTTTTGTATAAGAGAAGACAGATATTTCGGCTTTGTAGTTGGGGATGGGTGCTTGCGGGCTGACCCTGACTGCTATTCAGAGCTTGCCAAGGCCAATAACTGTCAAGAAAATACGTAGCTTCCTCGGAGTATGCGGCTAGTATAGGAAGTTCATTCCACATTTCGCTACCACCGCGAGTCCTCTGACGGATTTTCTAAAGAAAAACATTAAGTTTGAGTGGAACGAACTATCTGAACTGGAATTCCATCAGCTAAAACAGTGTCTGATGACCGCACCAGTGCTCGCGAATCCTGACTTCTCCAAGCCCTTTTTCATTCAATGCGACGCTAGCACTACAGGGAAGCATCTTGTTTCAGCGTTCAGTGGATGGGGATGAGCATCCCATCGCTTACATATCGCAGAAGCTGAACGCTGCTCAACGCAACTACAGCATAACTGAGTTAGAGTGTATGGCCGCCGTATTGAGAATAAAAAGGTTCAGGCCGTATGTGGAAGGACTGGAGCTCACGGTCATTACTGATCACGCCAGCCTCAAATGGCTCATGGACCAACGGGATCTATGTGGCAGGCTAGCTCGTTGGAGCCTTAAGCACTAGGCCTTCAAGTTTCACATTGAATACCGTAAAGGTAAGAACAATGTTGTGGCTATTGCTTTTTCCAGGACATTTGCTGACGAGGCTGCGAAACAACACACATACGAGTTAGTTTATCCTGCGCAAGTTAGTTCGCTTGATTTGAAGTCATCCGCATACCATGAGAAAGCTTATGTGGAGAGAATCTAGTGAATCACTTCCAATCCAAGTGGTTTTCGGAACTTACGAATAGCGGTGGCAAGGTCTATATCTCATTTTCGTCTCCAAATAACAACGTCTCAGGGGAGCGGGTTCAGTGGAAGCTATGGGTGGGTTCCTGATAGTCTCACTGGCGATTTGATAAAATCCGAGCATAGCCCTCCTTTGGCAGCACAATTCGGTTTCGCAAAAACCTGAGAGAAATTACGTCGTCAGTATTACTGGCCGAGCATGGCTTCAGAAGTACGACGGTTCATAAACGCCTGGAAAACGTGTAAACTTATCAAGCCGACCAATGTGTCTTCAAGACCTCTTCTAGGCACGATACGGACCACCGAGCTGCCATGGCAGCGCATCTTCTGTGGCTTTCTAGATCCATACCCACGTAGTCGAGGCGGTAGTAGGTACATCTTCGTCGTACTGGATCACCTATCCAAGTTTGGATATCTTGGAAGCCATGCCCGAGGCCACAGCCTCGCGAGTTGTGAAATTCCTGGAGCAAAAGGTCTTCTTAATGTTTGGAGTTCTTTGCAAGGATATTCGCTCAACTGTTAAATCGTTATGGGGTGAAACACATCTTCTCACCAGCTTACTCCCCTCAATCAAACGCCTCTGATCGTGTTAATCAGTCAGTGCTGGGAGCGATCCGCGCTTACGTCGGCACAGAGCATCGAAATTGGGACGAACATCTGAGCGAGATTGGCTTCGCCATCCGCAACGTCATGCATGAGTCATCTAAGTGCTCGCCATATTTCCTGCTTTTCGGTCGACATCTGGTAACAAGCGGGGGTTCATATCAACTTTTACGAGATTTAAAGGCAGACTCCGATGGGGCCATTGAGTGTATACCTGTCAACCAAAAGCTTCAGTCGTTGCGCAATGAAGTAAAGTTTCGTCTTATGGAGGCGTATCGAAAGTACGCTGCTGGCTACAACTTGCGAACTCGAGAAAGAGTCTTTGTAATTGGACAGACTGTGTACATCCGAAACTTTGTGCAAAGTAGCGCAGTCGATCGCTTTGCTGCCAAATTGGCACCCAAGTTCATAAAAGCGACTATTGTAGAACGAATCGGGCGTGTTTCATATCGTCTGCAGAATGATAAGCAGTCTCAGCGAATTTTTTTTAAATAGTGTATTATCTCTAAACTATCAAGTTTAGATGGTCTCAGTCTTTGTTACTAACCACTTCTGGGTTAGCCTTCATCTGAAGTGTTTTACTTTCCTGTCCTTTCTTCAATTTTCTTCCAATTAAAGAATGTCGCAACGTCAGCGAGTGCGGATTGCGTCTTAGCGAATTTTATTTTTATATAGTGTATTATCTCTAAACTATCAAGTATAGATGTTTTCAGTCTTTGTTACTAACACCTTCTGGGTTAGCCTTCATCCGAAGAATTTTATTTTCCTGTCGTTTCTTCAAATACCTTAGAGCTTGAACCCGCTTGCTGCATCCCGCGGGATTTCCGTCGTCGTGAGTGAATTGATAGATGAATTCTATCTGTTACGAAGCTATTTCCTCGCCTGGAACTGGCGCGATTTAAGGGGTTCTGCGACCGGATTCAACAGAACACAGAACGATCAGTAGCGGCGTTCCACCGACGAAGTCGCAGTCTCGGGCCGAACATTCCCATAAGTAATAAACCGATCGCTGCACCAGCTCCTGGTCAGCTCATTGGGCGAGGCGAGTTGATAGACGAAGTTTATCTGTTGATAGGTCCTCCCTCGTCCAAGGCGAACTTGGATCATGACGGCGGATGAGATTTTGTTTCTCAATACCAAGGCTTTAGCGAATGCCCGGCTTGAGACTCTTGTCGGTCGTCCCCACGTTGGGCGCGTTGTGTGTGAATCTATTTTCCTTTAGTGCTTATACTGACTTACGCCCCGTGTCAAAGCCCGGCTTGAGACTCTTATCTCCGTGGGTCGTCTCCACGCTGTAGCGTATTCCCCATACGCTACCGCTTTTTCTTACCCTCTTCGTTCTTTTTACTTTCTTTTGGCTTCTCTTTCTTCTGTAGAGGAACCCCAGGGTACCTGAAAAGGAGTGGAAAAGTGTGCATACTTTCGAGAAGTAGCCCTATGCTACTTCTTCATACAACTAAAAACCCTGAAAATAAAAGTTATATATTTCCGAGAAGTGGCCCTATGCTACTTCTCCATATAAATAAAAACACTGAAAATTAAAAATTATACATTTTTTAGAAGTAGCCCTATCCTACTTCTCCATATCGTATCCATCCTGCAAAACAAAAAGAAAAATATAATGTAAAACCCAAAAAAGCAGAAGAAACAACAACAACAGCAACATATTTTCGGTCGAAAAATTTTAAAATGTGCAAAACATGCACAAATTACAACATTTCCAAAAACACTCACCGTTAGTCAATGGATCTTCCAGTGGTTCAACTGTAATGCGCCCAGCAGTAAAATATATCACGTGATATCATCACGCTACTTAGCACTGCCAGCAAGTTTAAAAACCTAAGCGAAATTCTTTGCCGAAAAGTAAAATGCTGTGGCGACCAACAAAAAGAGACAAACGAGCGATATACGGGCACCCATTCAGCACGACGGTTGATTGCCACGAAGTTCTACACACAAAAAATCTCCTGGCTGACGGCTACGATAGCATGGCGGCTTGAATGTGGGTAAACCAGCGGGACCTTTACAGTGGCAAGCAAGATGAGTTGAGTAGGCAGTGAAGATCTTGGAGGGAAGTCGTTTTTTGGCTTTGGACGAGAACGGTCGCAGAAGAAGAAAAATTGAGTCGAGATTCCTTTTTATTTAAAATCAGTACTAAGAGATTCTTTTGCTTTACTTTTGGGTATTTTCTCCTTTCGTGGGGTTTTCCGCGGGAACTTCTGGCGTCCGCGCGTTGTCCATAGGCTCGCGACTAATCCGCAGTGGAAAATTACACATTTTCTTTAAAAGAAAACTTTGTGAACTGAAAGAAAAACTTTAGTTCATTCATTCTGGTCATGAATTTCATTCATTGGATTATTTACCTGCGCGACAGTGATTTTCATATAGATCTTCCTAATAGTGAACTGAAAGAAAATTTTAGTATTAATGTTGCGCATTCATAAATTGTATTAATTAGAATATTTACTTGTGCGACAGTGATTTTTGCTAAGGATCTTTCTAATAGTGAACGGAAAGAAAATTTAGTATTAATGTTGCGCATTCATAAATTTTATTAATTGAAATACTTACCTGTGCGACAGTGATTTTTCCTAAAGATCTTTCTAACAGGGAACTGAAAGAAAATGTTGGTATTAATGTTGCGCATTCATGAATTTTTTTGATTGGATTATATACTTGTGCGACAGTTGTTTTCCACATAGATCTTCCTAATAGTGAACTGAAAGAAAATTTTAATATTAATGTGGCGTGATTTTTCACATAGATCTTTCTTATAGTGAGCTGAAAGTAAATTTTGGTATTAATGTTGCGCATTCATAAATTTTATTAATTGGAATAATTACCTGTGCTACAGTGATTTTTCATATAGATCATTCTATTAGTGAACTGAAAGAAATTTTTTTTGTTTATTCATTCCGGTCGTAAATTTTCTTATTTGACATATCTACCTACGCGACGGTGAGTCTTATGCACCATAGTAGTGGCGAACCTGAGAGAAAACTTGGAGAAAGTACCCTTGCGCGTAGCGAAGAGCATTTCGAAAATCTTTCCTGCGAGACGACAAGTTGGATTTTTACTGGCAAGGTAGTACCCCTCTGGCAGAAGCCGCGGCAAGATATTTCGCTCTTATATATCGGAAGGAGCAGGGAAGCGAGAAGGTAAATTCAGACTTCAACGTAGTCCTGAAGCAGCTAGCGGATAGTTGGAAATATCAATGTCCAACCCTTTTTGGTAAAGGAGGAAACCCCGAATATGATTGAATCAGGTGTTATGTAAGTCATGTAAGTCCATAGCGGACCACAAGGTTAGTTAAAATTTTCTCTAAGTATTATTATTTGCTCTGTGTTCTTTTGATCTTAATTTTGCAGTGTTAAAATCAATTAGTGTACATCTAAATTTAGGCGTCGATCACGGGGTTCGATAAGTCACATGATAGGAAAGCACTTATTAGGGCTAGTCGTAAGGATTCAGATCTAGATTAATATTAACCTGAGACTTTGTTTCCTTTAGTTTTTTTTTTGTATATATACCGGTAGTAAGGGTCCCACCTCCCTATACTTTTACATTACGTCCGATAGAGACAACTGCCGCGATAATGCCACTTGTTGGTTTTCTGCAAGAGGGTTCCCACCGCCGATAAGAAGTTCTTGAGGAGGGAGTAGGATAGACACGTCCCTGTCGCATGCATTGGGAGGTAAAAATAAAAAAGCTGAGTTCCCACCGAGTTGTGTTGTTGCAGGATGTTGGTTGGAAGGAGAGAGCTGGTGCTGTCTGTGGTAAGACGGTAGATGGATCCCTGTCGCAAACATTGGGAGGTAAAAATAAAAAAAGTTGACTTGATACCGAGTTGTGCTGTTGCAGGATGTTGGTTGAAAGGAGAGAGCTGGTGCTGTCTGTGGTAAGGACGGTAGAGTGGTCCCTGTCGCAAGCATTGGGGGTAAAAATAAAAAAAGCTGGATGGCTGAGCTTAGTGGGTGCAAGCAGGTGTACTATAGGCGGCTTACGTGCAAGCATAGTAAAGTTTTATAAAACTGCACTACCAGGCAAGCAGATAACTAAAGCACAAAATCTTGCACCCATATGTAGCAAGCATGGATGGTTTAAACCTGTATCGCTGTCTTCATATCTTCAGCGGTTATCGCGCACCGTTTTTTTATATTCCGTTCATTTTTTTCTTCCACACCAGACAAGCTTTGAACAGTTAGTCACACTTCTTCACCATCATTTTTCCATACGAGTTTTAAAACTTGAACTTGACCGCGATGCGGTGACGAGTTGTTGTTTCTTTATGTATAGAATTTTAAGTCTACCTGAATTGAAACTGCGAGACATGTGGGTGACTTTATTTCCGGAATTTTTTTTTTTTGATGTAAAGGAAAAAAGATTAAGGAAAGATCGCAAAGAGCAAGTTCTGATGTTGCTTATGCAAGGGTTCTTGATTCTTGTGACGTTCAATACTGCCGGCGTATGATAATGAGCTTCACAACAAGAATAGATCGGCGGCAGTCAGTGAACTTGATGTTGTGAACCACACGAATGTGGGTGAAGGTGAGCTAAGAGAAACGGGTTGCTTGAGTAAAATAAAAAGCCAATTCGGCTGAGATGCCTTTATTGAAGATCTCGCTTTAATTTGTAATTCTTGCTTTCTGATTAAAGAAGTTCATGCTTGCCCAGTTATCACAGTTGATTCCATATATTCGTCGTCACTAACATAAACAGAAAAACAAAACCTGTTGTGAATGAATAACTGCAGCAGGGTTACTGACAATGTTGTTAATAAAACTAAAAGAAGTTTAAGACTTTTTTAATAAAGATTTTTGCAAAGCGTTTGTTTGTTAAGCATTAATAGTGGCATGAAAATAAAACCGAATTTTGTTATGTAAAACAGGTTGTGTATAAAAACGGTATGTGCAAGGGATCTTTTAAGAAAACAAAAGCAAATCTTTGTTATTAATAGTATTTATTTCAATTGTACATAGTTTAGTACATAGTTTGTTTAAAAAGCTCTTCGTTAACGTAGACAAGCATAGGTTAGTGTCCCCGGCCCCCTCAGCCGTTTCCCCTAGGTTTTGCTTATGACTCGTCTTTAAAGGTTGATAACACTGCACAATATGCAAAAGCTATCATTAAAAAGAAAACAAACGTTATTCACTCTTGCTGCTTCAGACTTCGCTGGCAACGTAAACTTGATTTAGCACAAAATAAAAATAACAGAACAGCACGTCTCATCTTTCTGCGAATATGTGTGCAATTACGCATTCACCTGTTATGTGCTCCTGTTGCTTAGCTGCTACTGTTGCTTCGCATAAATTTATATGAAATTCTGGATATTTGCATAATATCATTGATCTTGTCCAAATCACATTATCATATTTTCTTAACAAAATGACATCAATATCCAAAGTAGGAAGGTAGCGTAAACAAAAAAGCATGACCTGCCACAATAACGAAAAAAATGGGTCAGATTGCCAGTGTGTAAACAAGGGCTCGTGCCGGTAAAAACAGGTTGACGATTTGGTGAACATGAAAAAACATGAAATGTATGCCATTTTAATTTGAAATATTTTATTTTTGGATCATCTCTGGCAGATTATAAATAAAAAGGTCAACATTAAATGAAAAAAAATTTAAATAAATAATGCATACCTACTGCTCGCGTTTCAAAACGATTATCTTGAGATCAAAAGTCGGTTATCAAGATTTAATTTGCTTTCAGAAACGTTTTGTAGATTAAAAATAAAAAACTCAGCTGTGATGAGGCCGCTTCTCTGCAAAAGCATGAAATAATCTGGAATAAGAGATGATTTGCTTTTGTTTAAAACAGTATTTGCAAATTCTGTATGCATATATACATATGTGGAGAATTAAAAAGAATCAACCTATTAACTTTATATAAATTTTATTTAAAACATTTCTTCTATGATTTACATTTAAAATGATATCACCTATTTGTGACAATTCTGGTTTTATATCTAAAAACTGCCTACGGCGAAAGCTAGGCCGATACGGAGAGAAGGTAGAAAGGATTCAGAGGCCCCGGGCGAAGATCTTTTGTTAAACTACACTTATCATCTGGATCATCATCATAATCTATTGTAGTCTAGACAGGTGCGCAGATAAAGTGTCAGCTGACCATAACAGCCCATAATTGACAGCATTACCAAAGCTATCAGTATCATACTTTTTGGAAACAGGTATACGGATATTATTTTGTTACCGGAATCTGTCAAATAGTCACAGCTAAATAATGTGGATGCGTCATGCTTAAAATCTGACTGTAGATATATATATAGCCACATACCGTATTTTATCCTCAGATGATAATATGGATAAATTTATTTTGGACATCCAATTTGTGTGCGGAAACAACGGTCAGTACTTTGTTAAAGAACTTTCCGTACTTGCTGTTGGAACGATCATCCCAGATGCTTATCATTTTATGCCTCCCTACCCATACCAGGAATTGTCATCAAAGGCAAGGCGACAGATCCAGTATGACGTACAAAATATAAATGGACTGCATTGGAATGATGGAGACATTAGCTACAACAATTTGCCCGAAGTGTTTTCAAGATTTAAAAATGCAACAGTGTATGTAAAAGGTGAAATCAAGGCTTCATTTGTCAGCAAATACTCGCCAACTTCAGAAATCATCGAACTTGGAGAAATACCTAGGCTAAGTGAACTTACAAATTATCAACTTCCTTGTAAGACCCACAATAATGTATCTTTTTTACGTTGCGCTCTTCAAAACTGTGTAAATATGTACCTGTATATGTTAATCAACAAAATTATAAAGTAAAATAAAAATATAAAAAGCTTAAATTGTTTTTATTTAAAAAATTTATTAAATGTTTATTATATCAAACAAAATATTGGTACTACAATACAAAGGTATCTCAAAGAAAAGTCTAGAATAATTCAGATGCACATAAGAAGTTCTAGACGGTATAAAAAAGTCTTCGTCAGGTAACAAAACTAATTTTTACTTTTACACTTTTCGCAATATTTTTTATAATATTCTTTTACACTTTCGGCTGCATTTTTATTATGGAACATCACAACCTTGAAGAAACTCAGCATATCAATTAATTTATAGAGCTCATTAAGGGTGAGCTGAATATTGCGTGTACCAATGGGAATTGTGTATTTCGTTTGAAGCTCTGCTGGAAGTGCCTTTTCCATTTTTTCCACCTAGGATTCAGGTTTTATAGCTTTGATCTCAGCTTTACAAGTTTGGCTACAAAAAACCCCTCCAGATTGTGCACGATTTTTTTTCTTTAGATATATACTGTGGTATAAATTAACAATTTTGCTATCATTTAAACTTAGATTGTTCGAATCAAATTGTTTTAAAAAGTTCTGAAAGCTTCGTCCTCTGCAGCGAGAATATAGAAATACACAACAATAATGTCCGCAGGTTGATGAAAATTGGCCTTGCAATCGTTTTTTATTATTACTAAAAGAACTTGAATTAGATAATAAAAATTTTCGAAAAAGCCTATTTGCGGGATACTTTCCAAATGAATCAAAGTACTCTGCGGGGCCTTGTTTTGGGAAATAAAAGGCTACCCAATGAGTTCCACTTTTATTTGCAGGATCCGTATTAGCTATTACACATGCAGGCTTTCTTATCTTCTGTGGTAATTGGTTGCATGGAAAGATGCCTCTAAAAAACTTGTTTGTCATGCGGTTGTTTGATAATACATTTGTACGCTCAAGCGTGTTCATTCTTGTTCAGAACAAATGATGGTTTCCACGTCAATGATCTTGGTGTGAGAAGTGGCGTAGTTATTTATAAATTCTCTGGTTGCAGCTCCACGAACAAATATTGTGGTAAATTTTGATAGAGTTTTTATAAGATCCTCGTCCATACGCTTAAGTTCGAGATTACCAAATTTACTTATTTGTTCAGTACATCCTGTACTAGATGTAGGATACTTGAAAATTATTTCTTTCGCAAAAGACTTATTTTGCGCAGCGAAACCCGCAAAAGAAACTCTTTTTAAAAAGGTGAAGGGTCCTCCGGAAAAGAACTCCACATTTACTAAACAGTAGTTCATTATAGATTGCGTATTACGAGTCTTGAGTGAAATTAAGTTCGAAGATCGGTTAGTCAGCCTTATATAGATTTTTTTTTTTAGAAGCTGGTGTATACATTTTTATCTTTACCTATATCAAGGCTGCTATCATATTCTGCATATACAATACATGTCACTGTGTTTTTTAGTGCTTCCTTAAACCTTCCTTCAATTCTCACCGTTCCCTGATTCAATAGATTTCCACATGCTGAATTATACGAGAGGTCTGTCGTTAAATCAAAAGCAAGTAGAAAACACCCGTTGTCAAAGAATTTTTTTGAAATTTGGTGTCCTTTATCAAAATAATGTATACCGGTGCCTTTAAACAGCGTAATATATCCTCGAGTGCTAACATCATTTTCTTTTGAATAATCAAATTCTAGAGGTTGATTTGGCACCTGTACCCCGTTCACCGATAAATTAAAACTGGTGATGTTGTTGTGCTTGAAGTCATAAGCATTTTTTGTTCGTTTTCCGGTATATGCGTCGTTGTCAATCATGCCAAAGACTAGTAGATTTGGTAATTGTCCTAAACCCAACTTTGTCCAGTGATAATATAAATGTATTTGCGGGTATTGTATAAGTCTTAACTTCAACTCGTTTATACGGATATATAGCGTTGGAGCGTTGGAGAACAGCTTCATGAGCCAGCAAGATGTTAGGATTGATAGTTACATGATTCATGTACATAGTTGCTTCTACTATCTTAACTCGTGGAGAATTGTCATCATCTTTTGACCAAAGGTAAAATTCCGGTTTTTCGAGTGATAAGACTACCCGTAAATCAACACCGTTCATTAATAATTTATCTTGATTAAACATATCGCCATGAATCTTTCCCATCAGCTCTACAGCATTACTTTTATCAAACAGCTTTTGTCTTGCCAAATAACCTTCATTTAGCTCAGGACTTTGAACTACCTCCATATTACTTTGATCGAGATACCAGCCAACCGATTCCAAATGTGTTGAAGCGGCATCTTTTCCGTAATTTAATAAATTCTCAATATAGGCTCTATAGTTGTAATTGTTATCTGTTTGGGCAACCGGTATTCCATTTAGATAAATTGTACACTGGCGGAAAAGTGAGTGGAGTATGTTATTTACAAGGCCGGGGCCTGCATCACGAACAGTGTCTTTAGTCTTATCTGGTTTAGTTATTTCGATATCTTCGCCTGTGTAAAGTTCTTCTTTTCCATCCTTGATTTTAACCAACTGTAGTTTCAAACGAAGGTATATGCTTGATAAGTCTCGATATGTGTCACCATGTCCTAGCGATACAACTTCCAATACCGACGAGTTATCTAGAGAAGCTATAGGTTTATAAGATACCTCTTCAGTTTTTAAGATGCTGCTTTGTACAGGTGATGTAGAGAAAAGGTCTAACTCAGATTTCATGCATTCTTTGTATGACGGCATGTTGTTTATTTATCAAAAATATCTAACACAAGTTTACGTATCTTGCGTTTGCCTTTAATAGATGCTCTTTCAGCTGTCCTTTTTGTCTGTGTCTTACGTTTGCCTTTAACAGATGCTCTTTTAGTTGACGTCTTTGTTTTTGAACCTCTTTTTGTGGATTTTTTTGATCCTGAACGCTTTTTACGTTTAGAAGCTGGAGCGAAATGTAAAGCTGTAAAAGGGTTGCGTCTTTTTATAAGCATGCGATCGCTTCTTCCTGCACCACCCATGCTTTCAAACAGCTTATTTATACCTTTCTGTGATAGTTCTTCGGCAGCTGCTTTTCCCTGTTCTTTTAAAATATCTGTCAAAGGTTTACTACCTGCTTCTTCTAAAATAGCTTTTCCTGTTTTAATTGCTTGTTGCTTCAAAGCCTTTGCCCCCGATGTAACCAAGGGCTGTAAATATCGTAATAGCCCGCTGAAAAAACTACCAATTCCTCTTCCACGCTGGTAAATAAGAGGAGATCGATATATTTCTCCAATATCCGCTAGGGCCCCACCACTCTGAATTGAATAATATTTAGAAAAATATGAATTCATTTTCGAAGTTATACAAAATGCTCTTAATTTTGCACTATGTTAAATTGACTGTTGTATGTGTATTTATAGCCTATTTTCTTTTAAAATGCAGCATTATATATGTAGGAGTATAGTCTGACTTGAAATCAATTAGCTCCCCTTGCTGTTTAATTATTTTTATAGAAATACTTTCGATAAAAGTTTTTTCAATAGGACAGTAATCTACGTGTTGAAATCTTATTATGTTTTCACATTCTTTTAAAGGTATTACACGTAAGTATCGTACTAACTGATCACCTATAAATCTGGGCTGGATAATATCAGCGTAGACGTAAATTATATATCTTTCATAACAGTCCTCTGCTGCTGGCCGAGACTCTTGCGGCAACCTTAGTGTCAAGTCCGTAACTGATCTTTCCAGTCTATTAAGTGTGTCTATTATTGTTATATGCTCCTGACGTAATCCTGCCGTATTAAAAGATTCTTTTATTTCTGCCAGTATGGCGTCAAGTTCGCGCTTATTTTCAGGCGTTTGGAGAAATATATCCGTGAAGAAGTTGGACAGGTTGTCTATATTAGTATCAATAGGTACTGGGGTAGTTAAATATTCACCAGAGTTTTGCTTTTCGTATGGAACATCCAAAATATTGCTACCTTTAACAATTTTTCGCTGTTCGGATGGTTTAGCACTAATCGAGTCTTTGTTCAATCTATTCAAGATGTTAAAAATAGTATCCTTAATCTGAATAATTATTTTTTGTTTTTCTTGCTCACTAAGGGTTTGATCATCAAAGTGTACATTTGATATAAAAAGCGTAATAAGATCTCTAACATTAAGATGAGATGGTAGTGGTTTTTTTATTCTGATTGTGACTCCCAAATCTTCCAACCGCAGTTCAAACACATCGTGTACTTTTTTGCAGCCAGTATTTTTGTCTGTCTCACCGGCTCTTTTGATGCTAAGCGCTGGATGTGTGTAATTGTCTATCGAGTCTTGTATGATAGCATACTTTCTCTTCTGTCTAGGAATTTGTCCAAATACGTCATCAACAAAGGCTTCAACTGACTCATAGTTTTTATATTTTAAAATAACATCTTCTGAAGCCCTCTTACCCTGATATATGTGTAATGTAAACTCGTCTGGATCCTGTTTGTAACTTATTTCAGGTATAATACTATCAAAAAAGTCAGCTTCTAACCGATCCCACATCTTTTTCTTAACATCATCGAAGTACATGGTATACCATGATGGCGAAATAGCACCATAAAATGTTAGTAGGAATGCAGAAAAATTTACCTGTCCTGCTCTGTAACTAACTAGCTCAAGACTCTCTTTAGTCCACTCGAGTTTAACGGTTTCATTTATTTTGATGCTAAGTGATTTGATTTCTTTTCTATGCTGCTCTGCTATTTCTTTCAATGGATCAGATGCCTCACGCCTTACCCTTTTAAAATTACTCTGATTTACTTCTTCAGTTGTATTTCGCTTGACTCCTCTTTTTATGGCATGATATGGCAACGAGATTTCAGTTATTCCAACACACCAGTCATCAGTAAACTTGCATACTCTAGATAGTGCATTTGTAAAAGCTGATAGCGTATTTTCGGGATAAATCTGCATGGAATTGTTACTTAAAAGGAAAACATAAAAGTCATTATCTTTTATATCTACAGGCATTTTTAAATTCTTTCACAACCAACGTTCGGTACACTTAAGATTTACTGCTTATTATTATTACAGGTTTTCCCAAGGAATCGCTGAAATGCTGGAACTTCTAGTTTTTGCTGCGTTGTTTATGCGATCACTTTGGCGTACAACTTTCTTAACTGGTAACGAAAGCATATATTGACTGGGATCTAGCAGAGACGGCCTTAATATAGATTGATTTTTGGATGGTTTTCTACCTCTCGCAGCTGTAGGACATTCCGTGTCGAGTTCTTCTAATATGCTCGCAGCTTCATCTATACTCATTTCTGCAGGTACGGTGTACTGGGTTATACCATCCTCAGCCGTGATTACCTTATAATCTTTATCACGGGACTTGGATTCAGAAATCGTCTTAGGTATTTTTGAAGGTGGTTTCAGACTATTTCCTATACCACTAGCTGATAAGCGACGTTTGGAAGCGGGTGATAACGGTTGTCTTGGTGGTGATATTTCAGCAAGTTCGAAGAAATCCTCTTCCATTCTTTCAGGTGTGTTTTCTTTTAAGGGTGATATCTGTGTTGATATTTCATCTTAAAAAATAAATTTAGTTTAGTTGTCACGCAAGTTTTTCTGCTTATCTTGCGGTATGCGAATAAAATTAGTTTGAGTAGCACTATCCCGGAAACTTTTTTGCTTTTCTTGCGGTAAGTGAATATTTGGTTTTTCATCTGACACACGCACAGCTTTCCGTCTTAAGTTTGAAAACTTTATTAACTCATTTCGGTAGTTATTCCATTTTTCCCTATCAGATAAATTCTTGTTTTTTAATATTTTATCCATAGTCTTATCGAACCTAGATTGATTCACGGAATCCTCAATCTCGTTTTTCAACTTTTCGTAAACTTCTGGTGAAAGAAGTAACATTTTATTCAGATTATTGTTTTTAAACATATTTTTCGATTAATGAACCAATTACACCTGATAATACACTTCCTAGCAACACTGGTAAAAAACTTCCACGCTGTATCAGTATTTTACGTTGTCTGGGTACAGATCTTTTTGCAACAACTAGTTTTCGTAAATCCTTTTTATACCTACAGAGCGAATTGTATATCTTTCCGCGAGGAATATGATTTCCCTTTAAAGTATTAAGAGTAATTTCACAAAGTGTTTTTATAACTTCGGGGTCGGCATTTTTAATAATGGCGTGTCTTAATTTTGGTCTCGCTGTTCTAAGAACATATAGCATATGCTTGTTGTCCCTTAATCGATTCTTTCGTGACACCATTTTTGCCGATCAAAGAGTTATGCGGGCAGAAGCAAGTTGTAAAGTCTTTATTAAAAATGTCAGTACGGAATCTTAATACCTCGTTGATATCTTGAGTTGAATCTATCAGTAAATATCCGTGTGGCATCTGTGTAATCTCTTTATATATTTTTAGCAACTCGGAACTATTTTCTGGATAAATCTGCCTCGCTAAATGGATAAACTGACTTTTATCTCGAGGGTTTTTAAATACAACTAGGTATTTACAGTTAAGTGATATATCTCGGCAAAACTTACCCTGGTGAAATACATTTTGTGTTACAAGAATTGCTGAAAGATTGCGATGGTGAGAGCCTTTTGTAAAGAGTTCACATACTTGTCTGCTAAAAGCATTTAACATCATATCATCCAGTGCAATCAATGTAGGTTCCTGTGTATAATTTACAAACTCTTCAGGGATGCTATCAATAAATTCGATGTTATTGAATGTCGTATCTGAAGGCAGAGCCACATGTTCTGTATTACACCATATAACTCTTGTTATTTGTGGCCGTGTTAAAAACATATTATCGAGAAGACTTTTTATAAATGTTGTTTTCCCACCTTCATTGTAAACGGGTGTTTGAACGCGATATTTTCACTGCAAAAACAAAAGCTCTTAACAACAGGTCTTTTGTATATAAACCCCCACATTTTGTAAAAAAGGTACTTATATAATTTTTTAAGAATGAGCAGAAGACAAATTATTAATGAACTACATAGGCCAGCCCGCAAAAACTTTAAGCGTCGTCGTGTAACGATTAAAGGCAAGGATGACCTGTGGCAGGCAGACTTAGTTGATATGCGCTTATATGCTCAAGAAAATCAAAACTTTAGCTTTTTGCTAACTGTAATTGATACATTTTCTAAATACGCATGGGCTTTACCAATTAAAGACAAAAGTGGGATAGAAGTCACTAAAGCAATGCAGCTAATTTTCAATCAGGGTCGTATTCCAAGAAACTTGCAAACAGATGATGGAAAAGAGTTCTACAACAAGTCGTTTAAGCGCTTGATGCGTAAATATGATGTTAATCATTATTCAACTTATAGTTCATTAAAGGCGTCAATTGTAGAAAGATTTAATAGAACGCTGAAAAATATTATGTAGAAAGAGTTTAGTATGAATGGTAATTATCACTGGTTGAGTATGCTGGACAGGTTAACAGAAAAGTATAACAGCACAAAGCATCGAACTATTAAGATGAGACCTATAGACGTAGGCCCTGTTAATGAGGTTCGTTTATTGCTAACTGTGTATAAAAAGCCAAAAACCAAATCACGTCCAAAGTACAAAGTGGGAGACTTTGTTCGTATAAGTAGAAACAAACATATTTTTGAAAAAGGCTACACCCCAAACTGGTCTACTGAAATTTTCAAAATAAAAGATGTAAAAAACACTTATCCAGTAACTTACATTCTTGAAGACTATCAGGGAGTTATAATACAGGGCGGCTTTTACCAGCTCGAGCTATCTCCAGTCAAACATCCTGATACTTACCTTGTAGAAAAAGTTTTAACAAGACGAGGCGGTAAAGTTTATGTGAAATGGCTTGGTTTTCCGCAAAAGCACAACACATGGATTAATATAAAAGACGTTTTATAAACAGTCTTTATTTTAGTCACAATGCTGATCTTAAAGCGTGAATCTGATCGGTGAAAGACATTTAAGAATTTAACTTTGGATGACAGGAAATCATACAAGCTAGCAAGGAGCGGCTTCTTTTACACCAACCTGAAAGGCATAGCAAAATGTTATTTTTGCTGTTGGAAATGAGTGCATTAAATTGTTCTGAAGATGTTGAGGCCGAACATTTTCGACGTTCACCTAATTGTATCTATGCCAACGGTAAGGACGTATGTGGACCGTATAATAGCCCGCAACCATCATCAGAATGCACGAATTGGGCTTTAAACACTTTGAAAGTTTTAGCTGGAGCGTTAATTCTGTCTGGCTTATGTTGAGAAATTTACTATTTTTAAGTACAGTTTACACGGGAGGTATAAAAATACATGTGCGTATGCGTGTGTATATGTATGTGTGTGTGAGCGTGGTGACGTTATGCACATCAAGTATGAAAAAACAAGTAAGATTCCAAACTCTGCCTGAAGTCAAATATTTACATGTATGGAGTTACGCCTATCAAAATGCAGATTTAAGGCCCGCATTATGCAATGTAGTTTAATTTTAAGTTCCATTCTTCGTCACTCACACAGATGCAAAATCTTTATCGAGCGATTTAAAACTGTAAAAACAAAAAGCAAAAAATAAAAATATCTTTATCGAATTCGACTTTTTATTTCAATAGCCCCGTCGTTTCTCACTGCCGCCTTATCGAAAGGCATATTATCCACCCGCACTAATCATATCCAATATTCCGCAGTCTATGTTTACTGACCTTCAATAAAGGCATCTCAGCCGAACTGGTTTTTTATTTTACTCAAGCAACCCGTTTCTCTTAGCTCACCTTCACCCACATTCGTGTCGTTCACAACATCAAGTTCACTGACTGCAGCCGATTTATTCTTGTTTTCCAACTCATTATCATACGTCGGCAATATTGAACGTCACAAGAATCAAGAACCCTTGCATAAGCAACATCAGAACTTGCTCTTTGCGATATTTCCTTAATCTTTTTTCCTTTACATAAAAAAAAAAAAAATCCGGAAATAAAGTCACCCACATGTCTCGCAGTTTCAATTCAGGTAGACTTAAAATTCTATACATAAAGAAACAACAACTCGTCACCGCATCGCAGTCAAGTTCCAGTTTTAAAACTCGTACGGAAAAATGACGTTGAAGAAGTGAGACTAACTGTTCAAAGCTTGTCTGGTGTGGAAGAAAAAAATGAATGGAATTTAAAAAAAAAAGAGGCGCGATAACCGCTGAAGATATGAAGACAGCGATACAGGTTTAAACCATCCATGCTTGCTACAAATGGGTGCAAGATTTTGTGCTTTAGTTATCTGCTTGCCTGGTAGTGCAATTTTATAAAACTTTACTATGCTTGTACGTAAGCCGCCTATAGTACACCTGCTTGCACCCACTAGGCTCAGCCATCCAGCTTTTTTTTATTTTTACCCCCAATGCTTGCGACAGGAACCCATCTACCGTCCTTACCACAGACAGCACCAGCTCTCTCCTTTCAACCAATAGCCGGCATCAAGACAACACAGTATCAAGTCAGCTTTTTTTATTTTTACCCCCAATGCTTGCGACAGGGACCCATCTACCGTCCTTACCACAGACAGCACCAGCTCTCTCCTTTCAACCAACATCCTGCAACAACACAACTCGGTATCTCGTCAACTTTTTTTTATTTTTACCTCCCAATGCTTGCGACAGGGATCCATCTACCGTCTTACCACAGACAGCACCAGCTCTCTCCTTCCAACCAACATCCTGCAACAACACAACTCGGTATCAAGTCAACTTTTTTTTATTTTTACCACCCAATGCTTGCGACAGGGATCCGTCTACCGTCTTACCACAGACAGCACCAGGTCTGTCCTTCCAACCAACATCCTGCAACAACACAACTCGGTGGGAACTCAGCTTTTTTATTTTTACCTCCCAATGCATGCGACAGGGACATGTCTATCCTACTCCCTCCTCAAGAACTTCTTATCGGCGGTGGGAACCCTCTTGCAGAAAACCAACAAGTGGCATTATCGCGGCAGTTGTCTTTATCGGACGTAATGTAAAAGTATAGGGAGGTGGGACCCTTACTACTTATACCATGTTAGCCTTTTTGTGATCAGGTTTCCTCCATCGTAAGTGATTCATATGTTTGAACATCCTCAATAAATAAACTACTTTGATTTGGACTTGGTGGAATTTTGAGTTCCTTGTTACGCCTTCCTTCTTCTTTTGGGTGAATTGGTTTGGTCATCTTTGCCCGCCCTTCTCCAAGTTGCTTTCTTCTTTTGTCTACAGGTTGGTAACGGATCCAGCGCGATGTAGTAAGTAGTTCCATAAAGGGGATGGTCGCGGGCAGGGGGGAGGTCGTTTCCACACACGCACGGCAATAGATGTAAACCACGCTCTAATTGGGCTGAGCATTTTGATACGCCTTTGGAGGCTTAGCCAGGGTGGATGGGGGCGATCGGGTCCATTATTACCCAAATTCGGGGCCTGAACAACATCGGAGACCCCTCTCAGCTCTCTCACTTCCTCTCAATCGATCATTTGTCAGCGTTGAAAACTCTCCGGGTCAATGAGTACTTGTTCGGCATTGCAGAGGTCTTCTGTTCTTTTTTTTGTCTTTCAGCTTAATTAAATAAATTTTCTTACTTTCAAGCGTTAGGTTCCACCGGGAGGAGGAAGTCTTCGTAGATCTTTTGTTTTTTTTCGTCTGTCCGTCCGTCTGCAATCACACACACCAGCTCTTTTCTTTAACGTCCTCCGTCTGTCTGGTCAATCTTCGTATTTGTGCACAGCTTAACAAGCATCAAGTGATGTGGGTGGCAAGAACCACCCCACGCTGGCTGATCGCTAGCGGCATATTTGCTGTGCAGCCACCCACGCTAATCCCGCGATGATTTTGTAGCAAAGAGATGTCGGATGCGGTATGTATCTACATTCAGGTACAAGTGGATGTAGGTAGATCTGTCGGCTGACAAGCTCTTCGTTACAATTCCACCGGATAATGACAAAGACAAGGAAACTACAACCTTCAGGGTAGAAGCTATAGTTCACCACCGAATGGACTCGGATATACAGGAGGAAAAACACTCATCGGACCTTAAGGAGTGTCTGCAATGCAATGCAGTAACAAGAGCCCAGACACGAAACATTCAGGAAAGTGGAACAAATTCAGACAGCCAGGCCAAACCAATAGAACAAAAAGGGAAAACTCATCATCTAGAAGAGGCCGGATACCTTGACAGTCCATCTAGTACCAATCCACAAATTATAGACGAAGATTCAATTAATCTTAAAAGATTCTCATGATTCTCTCTGTGGCGGCCATCAGGAAGTGATAAAAACCTTTAAACGGATTCGAAGAAAGTACTGGTGGAGGCACATGCTTAGTGACATCAAAAAGCACATTAAGCGGTGTGCCAAATGTCAAACAATGAAGGCTTCAACACAGTATAAATGCCAATGATGATTACAGACGTAGCGGAACAACTATTCGATAAAATCTATCTAGATATAGTCGGCCCACTAGAGGAGATTGAATCCGGAAACAAATATATACTAACGTTTCAGGATAACCTCACGAAGGTTGTAGATTGGTATGCCATACCGAATGTTGAAAGTATAACGATAGCGCAAATTTTCTTCGACCAAATCGTCACACGCTACCGCATTCCCAAAAGAATAGTCACCGATCAGGGAAGTAATTTTCTGAGTGATTCACAAATGTATGCAAACTCCTTAGGATAAATAAACTGCAAACCTCTGCTTATCACCCCCAATCAAATGGAGCACTTGAACGCGCTCATACACCATTGATTGAATGTCTACGAACTATAGTAAATGAAAATCCCAGCTCATGGGATAATTATCTGCCAACCGCTGCTTTCGTGTAAAATAACAGTGTACAATAACGGACAAAATTAACTCCCATGGACTGCCTCTACGGCTTTACAGCGGACGTTCCGTCCAACTTAAAACGAGACCCTGATCCCGTGTATAATCACGAGAGCTACTACCATATTCTGAGGTATAAGCTTCAGAAGTCTTATGCCATGGCAAGCAAAAATCTGCCGATGAGTAAACAGCGTTCGAAAAATTACTATTACAAAGCTGACATTTCACAGAGGAGACAAGATTCTACTCAAAAGCGATAGTCGTAAACATAAGCTCTCCCAGATTTGGGTAGGACCCTATACGGTAACCGGCATCTCCAGTTCAGTAAACACAACAATTAAAATTCGCAAACGAGAGGTGACGGTACATAACAACCATCTAAAACATTTCTGCGAATAAAATGCTGTCCATAGAAGCTAAGTAGTGTTATGCTACATACATACATTAAATTAAAGAACAATAGAATGTAAGCTACAAAGTCAACAGAAAACCCATTTTAATATCCTATCCTCTCCTAGATAACAATGCGGTAAATAATTTTCTACGGACTGTTCCTGGTCACAATAGGAGTCCTCGCGGAGGAACATTACTCTATAACGCCCTTAAATAATACGAAACTTGGAGCATCATCACTGAGTTGGACCAAGCTGAGTTAGAAAATCAGACGCGACTAGCAGAACGAGCGGAACACTACACACACCAATTGTGTGGGAATGGGTCCTCTATACAGGACCTTTGTACGCTGCAGACAAAACATGTACACGCCCTGATGGAAAATATCAACAGGCGTACCAGTGTTATTAGGGAAGTAGTTCCCAAATCACGCAAGCCCCGATTCATCTTCGATGGAATTGGAAATACGATGCATTATCTTTTAGGTGCCATGGATAGTGGAAACGGGCAAGAGGTGTACAGCCGACTAAGCGAATTAAAGGTAAATACTCAAACCTTAGCTGATCTGAAAAAAGCACCCGATCAGCGTAATAAGAACCACGTTTGAACAAATTCAGAAGCCCCTACCTTCGCTGACTGAACGACAGCGTCAGATACCCCAAGAGATTAACAATCTACAGAACACAACAGACGACTTGATAGCGCATCAAATAAGGTGGGAAATTGTCTGACACTACAATTGATTGAGTTGGAATTTAGACAACAAGCTCTACTGGGCATAATAGTGTCCAGTAGAAATAATCAAATTCGTCCCCTTTTAATTTCCCCAAATCATTTGCTAGAGATTTATCACAAATCTCACTCCACTTGTCCCAATCTGCAGGACTGCTTATCAGTTCTGTATCAAACAGCAGCAATCAAGACACATTTATTACAGGAAAAATTGGTGATTCGAATCACACTTCCCATTTCTAATATACCCAAGATGAAAATCCAACAGATTAAATGTTTTCCCAAACGGGTGGATTCAAACCATTCATTAATACCTGACATCGGATTTTCCCATGTGGCAAGTCAAATCCAGACTCAGGAGTTTCTGCTGCTTAAGCCAGAAAACCTGAAATCATTCAAGAAGATTTCAAAAGGGATCAATGAAAATACGTGGGTAGGTAAGCTGAACACACCAATCACCAAGGCTACAAAAATAGATGAATTTGTTATCAAATTTCTATTCAATCCACTGGGGGAACACCCACAGTGTAGCATCAGAGCTCAAATTCCCTCAAGAGATACAATAATTAAGGTCAATAGACCAAATTCGTGGCTGTACTCCGTAACCGAAACCAGTATAGTACATATAACCAGTACTCAACAGTTACTCACACATCGCCTTACAGGACAAGGAATCATAACAATCAACAAACCTTGGTCCTTGCAAACGAAACTTAGGATGAGTTGGCAGAATATATGTCCAAGATATCCGCTCCTAAAAACCTTGAGAACCAACCAACGTTACTCCTCGGAGATGATACAAACCAACGTATCCACCTAGATACAAAAACTCTAGACGAAATCCGTACCAAAGTGAACAATGGCCAATGGCCAAGATCCATCATATCCTCTTTATCACATCCTTATCAATAACAGGGCTCTTGTTGCTAATTGCATCAGTGGTGGCAATAGCAAAATATGTCATACCGGCATTCATGGCATGGGCTGCGGAACGTAGACGACAGCCCACAGCTGAATACACCCCCATGGAACCGGTTAACGCAACACCCCAAGAAAAATTAAAACGTACCCAAAGTCTCTCTAAATCGAGATCTATACAATTAGTATAATCGAAAATATCTTTACTCGTTGTTTTTCCCTCGTCTCTCCTTTTGTTACTGGCGCAGTACACCTTTCACTACACTGGTATTAGAAAATAAGTTGAAATAATAGTAGAAAATAAGGGATAAAGCGACCGCGTAAAGTTAAGAGTAAATAAGGATAAAAGTTATTTAGTAGTACCTAAGAAGAATTTTTTTTTTAATAAACCTAAGTTGTGAGATCTGTGCTCAAGCTAAAGGGGGGTGCCGGTTGTAAAAGGATAACTCAACTTTTATCAATTCAAATATAAAATTTTTAATTCAATATATTGCTTAAAAACTATTATCACAAATTCAATTTAACACCTAACCCAGCTTACTACTATCTACGATAACAATTGCGATAACAATTAACCTCGCATGGTAATTTTTAAGTAAAGCGCTTGCTTACTACTAAGCGACTCAGGTGCTGCAACCGGTAGAACAAACGGCAAGGTTGCTATCGTTTGTTTACATCCGCGTTGTGCACAAAGAAACCTTATTTCCGAGTATAGGTGCATAAAAGACAAATGACTGGTTTGGCGAATGGCGTTAAGTGTTTAGTCGAGTCTTACCTTGTGTTATCGCGATATCAGGTTACCGTTCGGTTCGGGTTAGCTTGTTTGAGATATTAGGATAGGTCAATTTTGCGTAAAATTAAGATTTATATGTGAGTAATTCGAGTGTTGTCATTTTTTCAAGCAGTTTTATTAGAACTAATCGTTGGATTATTGTTCGATTGCTTTTGGGACACGACATTTTTTACGCAGCCGGTTAAAAAAGGTATGGTGAATTTTAAAATTGAATTTTTTTTTATTATTATTTTTGGGAGTTATGCTTTTTAGCTACTCGATTTTTATTCTTTTTGGGAGTTATGCTTTTTAGCTACTCCATTTTTATTATTTTTGGGAGTTATGCTTTTTAGATACTCCATTTTTGTTATTTATGGGAATTATACTTTTTAGCTCCACCATTTTTTTAAGTGTGGGGGTTATGCTTTTTCATCTGCTCCGTTTTTTATTTATCTACTTTTATTATTAGGACGTTTCATATATAAAGAGTGAAATTTTGTTGTGTGGCGACATAGGAAACAAAAAGTGTTGGTGTGATTATGTGTTGTGTAATTAGGTATTCTAAATGTTAGGGGTTAAATTTTAGCTGCTTATTGATGGTGGGCTTTGAACAGGAAATTGTGAAAATTGAGCTGTCTTGTATAGAGTTTTAAAGAAAAAGAAACGAGAGTTAAACAGTAAAAAAAAGCACAAATTGTTTTATTTTAAGGTACATTTTTGTGAGAGGCGTATTTAATGAGTTCATATTATAAGGAAGTAGTTGTTTTAAGACGTTTCATTTGAACAGTGTTTGTGTTCTCTTAAAGTATTTTCAAGTTACTTATATTGAAATCTTCTTTAACTATTCTGTAACTCTTCCCCTAAACTCGCGCCCTGGTTGTCCCCATCACACATTTTAAAGGGTATACTCCATTTTTTTTCTCTAGAACTTCAGTTTTGTCACTTACTTTAATTGTCGTATTTTCTAAACTAACTGGGTTTTCGAACCTGGCTTAGTGTTACTTTTCCTCAATTTTCTCTGAAAAATTCTCCATGTAGCGTATTTCAGTCTCATCGTGGGCGTTCATGTTTGTGTGTAATGATCTTTTGTTGCGTTAATGTTAAATGTGTTAAAGTTTTCTCGCGTTTGCAATAGTAGATATCGATAGGGTTCAAGAAACATCTTAGTCAGTGGGTACGTCTAACGCATTGACCAGGGAGGAACTATTGCAATTCCAGTCACAGGAGCAGGAACTGGAAAATAAATCAGAAGAACGTCAGTCAACCACTAAGGGCAATAGCAACCAAGGAAACAGCAAGAAAAAGATCTCCAAGAAAAAGGGCTCCAAGAAAATTAGTATTTTGGGATCAACAGTCGGAGCCAAAACAAAATTCGATCGCACGCGGCAGTGTGATGAGCGTAATGGAAAATAAGGAACTACAACAGAAGGAAAGTGGAAAATCAAACGCAGGCCACATAAAAATGGTGGATATACACGATAAGAAGTCTACAGATTCTTAACCTCCGGCAAGGATTTGTACGACCGACTGAAGCCTGAGGGGCAGAACATTTCTATGAAATGTGTGAAGTAACGGTTGACGGATGATGCTTACTATCTGGTAAGTTCAGAGGAGCCAAAAGATTTTGTAGCTCTACAATTTATAATCAAAACAGCTTATATGCCGAAGAAGTCATTTAATGAACTACGAACGGAGCTGGTGGTATTTCTAAAAGAATGTAAGTTTAAATTTCAGAGATATAGTAGGGAGCCGGTTAATACAGAATTCCAACAATATGGGAGGAAAGTAGGGGATCGAAGCATCAGTTATGCGGATAATCCAACTTACACTCAAAGTTTCATGTCACCTAATAAGGTAAGTGTCCGGGTGTTCATCCCATGAACAATTAACAAGAATTGCTTACCATCATAATCAGAATCAATGCAATCATGACCTAAAAATAGCTTTCACAACATAAAGCGATTGCATTGATTCACAGTATAAAAAATCTTTACGTTTCTACATACACTACATACATATGTACGAGCGGTTTTTCTTTGTTTTAACAGGTCAGTCAAAAAGCTGACCCGACATTTTTTTATTTTTTGATCTATGTTGAAATAATTCAACATAGCTCTGCTATGTAGAAATTATTTCTTTTTAAATATTTTTGTTATTATTGGCATGTTAGCATTTTCTCTTTATTATAAATAGCCTATAGCTTTAAATAAATGAATCGAGTATTATCAAGTACGTTGAGTGTTTCTTTACCACCAGTGGTAAGAGGATAAGTCAAGCCAAGTAAATTTAACTCAACACACTGTTGAGTTTCGGTACGTCGTTATAATAAACTTAATTCAACACACCGTTGAATTCTGTTCACCTGGAAAGACAAGGTTTTCAGCCTTCAAATTTAGAACATGATTTAAGAGTGTGGAAGAGATTTGAGGGGCGGATTGTTTAAAGTTTAAATTCAAATTACAGAACTCTACAGACTGACAGGCCAAGACAGGAAATACATGGAGATATACTGAGGTAAATTTACATGGAAAAGGGGTTAGACAATTTAAAAAAAAAGAAAAATATTTGTATAGAGAGTCAGATGCAATAGAAAAAGGAGCATCTGAAAGGAAACATAGGAAACATAATGTTTAAAAAGTACAATGAGGAAACAATGGCTAAGTAAAAAAAAACTATTGGAACAGATAAAAGAAAACGTCTCAAAGAAAAAAAAATTGTATGTGTATTATTACTAATAGGAAACTTTGTTATGTAATTCTTGGAAAATTATAAGGAAGGTTAAGTTAGAAGAATATGTTTGAAAGTGTTATTATAAAAAAAAAACAAAAATGTTTGTGAATGTTTAAAATTTAAAATTATAGAAAAATGGAAATAAAGAGAAATAAATACGATATTTGGATATAATATAATAATATATAAATATGTTGGTACGTAAATAAGCCCAAGATTGACAAATTAATTGAAAGTAGAGAATAAAACAACCTCGATGAAGCGGAAGCAGAATTGGCCGTTGCATCTATTCATTCCTGTATAATCTACGTGAAGCTATCATTAGACCAATAGTGTGTGTCGGAAAGTAATAATGAATACTTGAGAAAAGCCAACTTTTTGCCGTTAGACCTAATTCTGAAGATTGATTGAAAAAAATGTGTTATAAGCATATATTCAAATGAAAATTATTGAATTATTTCCAAGACTTTACTGTGTGTCAAAGAGTTGAAGATTATAGCCAAACTTATATTTTATGACAGCAAATTGTAGACTGAAATTATCTCCAACACTTTACTAGGCGCCAAAAACCTGATGGTTAAATTCAAGCTTATGGCAAATTTTAGACAAATAGCCGAAAAAATCAACGAAATCAGAAAACCTCCAAGATGCTGCGCAATTTCAGAAAGTAAGTTACGAGACTTTCAATAGAACAGGTATATTTCTTTGTGTAAAGGTGAACTCTCGATATAATTGGGAGAACTCCATCGTACATATGGAAATAGTAAATCAAAGATACAAAGGCCAATAAGAGTGAGCAAAGAACAACCTTCAGTGCGGTTAACTGAAACAATGCGCATAATAAACAAGAACCTCAACAGTAAGTTGACAGTTCGCTTCACGTCCTGATATGGGAAATACGACCGACCGAAGTGAGAAAGAGAAGACATTGTCTATCATTCGGATATGGTCTACATTTAGCCTCAAGTCAAGACTGCAACTGTCCGTAATCATCAAGAAGAGGCCTGGAACAATTACAGTAGTATTACGATAATATGTTCTTTCAAGCTAAAATAGGGATGAGCCGAAATAAAGGTAGTGTTCAGTCCACAGACGTAGCTCAAATGCCTCGACGAACTATTAATTCCTAGAAAAGAAATAAAAGGAATACACAAAGTATTTAAATCTAAAAAGATATAAACAAGAACACTTATCTAAATCCTAATTATCTATGGCAGTTCCACAACCTCAAAAAATTACTGCCAACAAACGAAAATGCAGCGACAAATCTCATTTCGGGCTGAACTTCTACCATCATGGCTCGTATTTTATCTAAAAACAATCAAAAGAGCGAATAAATACAAAAAACTTACATAAATATTATTAAAATGCAGCAAAGCATACTTACCTCCAGAATATTTACATTTTTTGCAATATCATTAAATGACATTACGTCAAATCATTATTTTCGCCTCAGTCATTAAATCCAACAAACGTCGCTAGGGCAACACCGAGAGGCGAAAGCTCATAACTGGATGCGGCGGCTATAAAAGCCGACAAGCCGCAGCAGAAAATCATTCTTGAGCTCATCTGATTCGGAGACTAATCCGAGTAACAAGAATAAAATTCCCAAACCTCATATAGAAGATTAATTCTATATTTCAGAGATTAATCTGAAAATCCTATCAATTCCAAAAATTCCATCCCACACCTAAGCAGAAGATTAATTCTGCGCAGAGATTAATCTGCAAAAAGATCCATCCCACACCTAAGCAGAAGATTAATTCTGCGCAGAGATTAATCTGCAATAATCCGTCCCACACTTAAGCAGAAGAATAATTCTGCTGCAGGGAATAATCTGCTACATCTCCTGCTCACATTTACAGAGGAATAACTCTGCTGCAGAGACTAATCTGCATTCTTCGTTATAGTAGCATATTGCTACATTTCTGCGCACGCTCAGAATACTGTCAGAGACTAATCTGACTAGTTGTACTGACAGAAGAATTTTACTGTTCTTCTGCCCTCACGCACTAGCAGCATCAATATTTTCCCCTTTTCTTTGTTTGATGACAGATCATAATTCTGATCTTCTCTCCCCTTTTCAGAACGAGGAGAAACGAGCTCATTGATTTTGAATTTTAATTTTAATTTGTTTATTTCGTTCGGATTTTATTGAATTTTTTTTATATATTGAATTTTTAGTAGTTTGTAGGTTAGTTTTAGTAAATGAATTTGTGATATTAGTGTAAGCAATTGAATTATATATAATAAAATTTTATATTTGAATTCTTAAAAACTGAGTTGTCCATTAAAAACCGGCACTCCCTCCCACGTCCGAGACTAGCTCTCACAGGTAGAAACAGCAAATATCAAGTGGGAATTATATCAAAATTAGAATACGATATACAAATTAAATATATGTATAAACATAATAATTATTGAAAGTTGAAACCCAAGAAATGTTTTTTTTTTGTTAGAGAAACACCGAAATACAGCAGAAAAGAGAAATAAGCCAATTAAATGAAGGATTGTAAAGCGCTAGTTGTAGAGAAAAGAAAGGAACATTTGTTTTTGGAAAGAAATAAGTCGATAAGTTAAGTTTATTATAACGTGCCAATGGTTGAGAATTGAAAAAACATAAAGAACACAAAAAAAAACATTTGGTAATATATTCGAGTAACTAAAAATAAATTAAAAATGCACTAAAAGTTGCAAGAAATGAATATGTTATAAAGTAGTAAAAAAAGGAATAAAGGAATAATAAATACATTTGGTAGTGTAAAGAAAAGATTTATATTGTTTAGTAAAGTAAATGAAGAAAAATGGGAATATAAGATATAACGAAATGTGTTACGTAAAGATGATTGTCAAAACGGACATAAACAGATATGAAAAGAATGTGTAATATATATGGTCTAAAGAAATATGTATGACGCGAAAAACATATTAAGAAGGACCACGTTATATTTAATATTAAACTAAAACAGAATGTAATAAAAAATAAATGACAGAAAAACGTACAAATGAATATGTAGTTATAATATTTTTGTTAATTTGTTAAATAAATAAGAAAGTAACTAAACATTGGAAGGAAATAAAAAAGAATGTATAGTGAGAAGAAAATAAATGTAATGTAAATGTGAAAGAAACGAGGTGAAATGAAAAATATGAGGAAAAGAAAATAACAAGATTTAGATAAGTAGTAAGAATGTAAGGAAAAGGTAAAGAATCTGAACTGAACGAGAACCGAAATATTTTCAATTTAAAGACTGTTGCGCTCCCCAGATCTAGTTCCCTACGGAAACTAGTTTTTCCAAGGGGGGAGGGATGTTATGGCCCAATAGAAGGAAGATTTTTCCAGCAGCCAAGGGCGCATTTTAGTGAAATAATTAACAATTGCTAAGCAGTAACCTCGCATGGTACTGTTCTGCAACTGTCGCTTATTTCGCTGTTTAGCTCAACAGCTGGCTGCGATGAGCATGGTAATTGTTATGTAAAGCGGTTCGGGTTAGGTTTGTTTGAGATATTAGGATTGGTCAGTTTTGCGTAAAATAAAGAATTAAATGTGAGTAATTCGAGTGTTGTCATTTTTTCAAGCAGTTTTATTGGAATTAATCTATGGATTATTGTTCGATTGCTTTTGGGACACGACAAGGGCGCTTTCACATCAAAACCGAAAAACTTAAACCGAAAAACTGAATTCATTCCACTTTCAAACAAGATTTTTGCTCAAATGATTAATAAAATCATGGAGAATAGGATAAACTAATAATTTTACTAATCAAATAGCATATTTATATCAGATTTTTAAGAAAAACACAACATTTATTTTTTCGGCCGAAAAACGAAATTTCGGTTGCATCTGTCAATTTCTTTCGGTTTCCGCAACGTTTCGGGACGAAAAATTTTTACGGTCGTACTAAACCTCACTTTTGTGTTTACATTGAAAACTATATTATTTTATTTTATTATTTATTATATTTTATTAAAATACGCTTTTTCGTATGAGCTCTCATCACACAACTTTTATGATAATTAAATGTTACTTCTATTTAACAGAAAAAAAGTTTTCGTTATTTGATGTGAAAGCAAAGCGAATTTTCGGTGTAGAACTTTCCGGTTTTCGGTTTTGGGTTTCGATGTGAAAGTGCCTTAAATGAAAATTGAAATCTGTCGCACGCATAGGGTGCGTATAGCAAAATTATGATTTTGTGTAGCGTTCATATGTATTGTTATACGTTCATTGCAATCATATTTATGACTTGATAGATTAAAAATATCAGCAAATAACAATACCGTGGAAAATATCAAAGTTATTTGAATTAAAAATTTAAGTAAAGTTTATTGGGGTGGTAAAATGCCACCATCTTATACGAAAAAAAAAACGCATTCGCATAGAAGCCCAACCCTGGCATAGTTTTGTATAACTCTTGGACACACCTTCATCTTCTATGTTGGTTCCGTTTTTATCTTCATTAGCCAAAACGCCCACACATGATACTTTAATAATCGTTTTTAATTTATTCGTTGAAAATTTTCTATGTTTAATTTAGAACACAAATAACAGAATAAATTAGTTGGGGATTGAGACTTTTTGTGCGGCGTTTTTGTCGTGTCACTCACATTTGGCCGGATTGCACTAACAACGCCGACGCCGGCGTGATCGTCGTTTTATGTCAAAAATATTTAGAGACAGTACTGCATGTATGAAATGCATTACATTACCCACACCGACTTCGTTGTCGTCGTCGGCGTGGTCGTCGACACATCTTTAATCCTAATTTTAACGCTGGCGTTCCAATACTGTCAATATGCAAGATCCAAATCTATTATGAAAAAACATGAAAAAATGAAATGATATTTGAAACTCTGAATGATTTTATATTAAAAAAATTTGACTTAAAGGAAAGGAAAATATCTTTTTGATTATTATTTAAAAGTTTACTGCAAACCAGCAGAGTTACACGTAAATTACTGAACTGTAAAATGTATGGGAAATTAATGTATGGCGGTGCCGCCCAGATTATATGTAACTTGCCCGGCGTTTTGTTCGGCGTTTGACGACGATGACGACCAAGCCGGCGTCGGCGTTGGTAATGTAATCCAACCAATTGTGTTTTAGCCTTAACTGCATGTAACCCTTTATTTTTACGTATGACAAAGGGACACAAGTGATATCTGTTTGAAACGGAAACAACTATTGGTTAGTGACATCTTAGTAAAGTTTGGGTTCGCAGAATAGAATTTACGGGAACGTTCTAGGATTATTTGTAGAGTATAAATGCGGCCCTTATAACCGCCAGAAGGCCAGTCTTATTTCAGACAGTGAAATGAACGAAGTGGATTGCGATAATTAGAAGTAGGTACAGTACATAATTAATGAGTTGATTTGATAATTGTTTGTAAATGTTACAAAAGTAAACAGTTTATATAAATAAAATAAAAACTTGTGAATTATAATTGAAATATTGTGTTTTAAATAACGGACTAAGATTACGCTCGTAACAACTCTTGTCAGAAGTAGGATAAATCAAATATTAAAATAAACTAAGTCTGATTATTTTGGTGAAATTGAAAGTTATTCTGTGCTTTACGTGAAAGTTGTGGAAGATAATCTAAAGCAATGGAACATTAAATGGAGCTTCAAGTGCAAGATTTGAAGGTGGAGTTTGGCAAACAGTCGCTACAAGTGGCAGGCATAAAGAATATTCTAGTCAAGTGACTTAGACACGCTTTGGATATGGAAGGGACGAGTCCTCAATTATTTTCGATAACAATTCGCAAGAACTTGAACCTGAAGAAAAGTCTGAGATGAACATGGAACAACTTTTGGGTGTTTTAATGAGTAAACTGGAGCTTTCGGCCCTGCAGGTGAAGAATGCTCTTGAGGAACAAAAGTGATCTCTCTTAGAGGAACAAAAGAATGTTTTTGAGGGTCAAAATAATGCTTTTGAGGAACAAAATAATGCTTTTTAGGAACAAAATAATGCTTTTGAGGAACAAAATAATGCTTTTGAGGAACAAAGTAATGCTTTTTAGGAACAAAAGAATTCTTTGGAATCCCGTATAGGTGATCAAAAAAATGCTTTTGAGGAACAAAAGTTTTCTTTGGAATCCCATTTAGACGAGCCCGTTGGGATGAACAGAAGAGTTCTTTACAGAAGTATCTAGAACCTTGTTTGAAGGAACAGAAAATTTTCTGAAAAACTCATTAGGCGAACAAAATTTGAAAATTGAAGGAATCGAGCAGGAAGAGGCGGAAGTTTATCAAAAAGTGTCGGAAGTACAACAAAATGTCGCGGAGCAGCTCCACAAATATAAAATAGATTTGAAGAGGATATAGTATTGACAATCTCGGCACAAGAATTGAAATATCCGATGCAAGTAGAATGAAACCTCCAATATCTGATGGACAAAATTCGTGCCATATTTTCAAGAGATAATTTGGGGCATCTTTCGAAATAAATGGATGGAAAGATAGACAAAGCTACGGCTCGCTCTGGCATTAGCACTTCGAGGTCCTGCGACAGAACAATTACAAACTAAACCGTGATTACATTTCATTAATACAGGCCATAGAATTACCTTATAGAGATGAACACATGCAGAAAGTATATCGCCTGCAGTTACGCAACAGGATTCAAAAGCATCACGAATCACTACAACAACTGCAGGCTGACGTAAAAACATTAGCTTATTTTTCATACTCTTGCGTAACTGCGGATTTCTTAAACGAAGTCGCAACAGGTGCATTTGTGAACGCCATTGTAGGTCAAAATTTACAACAACCGCTAAGGCTAGCTGGAAACAACAACAGCAGAAGCGCTAGCATATGCTTTAGCGTGTGAATCTTCCAGACAAGTTTCTCAGAGGGCAGTACGGGTAAGAGAGATTGCGACAGAGGGATGTACTTGCAACAGCATGCAGTCATCACAGAGTACTCCTTCACGTGCTATTCTTCGCTGCTGAAATTTTAATAGACCGGGACACCTCCTAAGAGACTGCAGAAAACGCTGACGAGTGGAAGCGCCAGAAGAAGAGAGGAGAGAAAAAGAGCAAAGATATCGAGCTGGGCAGCAGTCGCGCAGCAGAATACGCGTGGTCTCTTACAATGCTATAAACGTGGTAGGCTGGGATAGCTTCAAAACGATTGCAGGAATCTGGGACGAATGCAATCCACAGAAGAAGAAGGGAGCAAATGGTGAGCTAGGGAGCAAGCTATTCGTGGAGTGACTGGACTCAAGACTTTGAGATCCCATCCCAAAACGACTTATCCACGGAAATGCAGAAGTCTTTTCTCATTGTGCGTGCCCTGGAAGCATTGCGGACGGATGGAAGAAAAAGGTTACGAAGATTACGATGACGATGCCGAAAGTCAAAAGACGACAGAAAAGAAGTCCAAAGACGATGGTGACTACGCTGATAACAGTAAACAGAAGGAAGCAAAGAAAGAAAAAGACAGGGACAATTAGGGAAAGAAAAGGACTCAAAGTAACGGTTCTAATGATGCTGATAATGATGATGGTAAGGGTAAAATAAAGATCGGAAAAAGTAAAGACAAAGATTGTGACGATTATGATGATAAGAAACGAAAGCAAAATAAATGCATGGAAGGGTGCTTCAACAAGACATTACTCGAACATCTAAGGAAGGTAGTCCACTATAATCAGCGCGATTGGGATTGACACATTCCCATATTCTTAATAGCTTATCGAGCAGCGGTTCACAGCACCACAGCACACATCCCAGCAAATATCATATTCGGAAGGGGGATGCGTTTACCTAAGTTTGGTACACCAAGAGGTGAACAAATGTTACCAGAGGACCACATATCAGTGCTCAGATAACGATTAGCCGATGTGCACGAGATCACAAGAATGAAATTTGCAGCAAATAGTAATCGAAAGAAGACCAGCTATGATCGTGCTAATTCCGCAGGATTTAAATAAGGTGATCTTGTTTGGTAGTACATCTAGAAATGACGTTAGGGACATTCTCCAAAATTATAACAGCACTGGGAAGGACCGTATTCAGTAGTAACTAGAATTAATAACGTAGTACACAGCATTCAAAGTGGTACCAAAGGCAAACGAGAAATCGTTCATCGGGATCGCTCCGATACTCCGATCATCAAGACCGTGGTTCACCTGATGTTTGGGACGAACCATTTCAAGAAGAGCGCAGTGTTATGCGCCAAAGAGTGACATAGGCGATATCTGTTGGAAAGGTAAACAACTCTTAAGTTAGGGTTATCTTAGTAAACTTTGAGTTCGGACAATAGAATTTACCAGAAAGTTCTACGATAAATACGGTAGTTATCACCGCCAGGAGGCGAGTCTTATTTGAGGCAGTGAAGTGAACGAATTAAACTAATTCGATTGCGATAATTAGAAGTGCAGTACTAGCGATAACTAAAGAGTTGATTTAAGAATTGTTTGAAAATGTTGAGTCAACAGTTTAGATAAATAAAGGAACAACTTGTGAATTATAATCGAAATATTGCATTTGAATAACGAACAAAGGTCACGCTCGCAACAGTATGTTAACCAATTTGACCAGTTAGGATTTATGGCCAAGGATTTGTCTTTCAATGGATGATAGACACTCTTGCCGGAGCTCATGCTGGGCCTTTCGGCGGGGGGACCAGCAGTCACGTCATCTGTTGCCGCGGGCTTGTGGTGTCCCTTGTAGTAGGAGGCATACAGCCCCCTTGTTATTGTTTCGATACAACTTGTCTATGCAGTAACTTGTTGGGTGTTGAAATCCTCGACCTGATGGTTGTTGTTGTGCTCTTTGGCAATGGACACAGGTTGTAGATCACTCTTTTGAAAGTGCCAGATTCTGCTTTTACATTTATAATCGTGGTGTGATTATCCGTTCCATTGTGTCTAGAAAGTGACCAAGAGCCCATTTAAGAAGGGGTAATTTGTTATCGTTTATCAGCACGGTTGGGGTTTTTAAGTCATGTTGTTTGTTTTTCCGCTTTTAACTTAGTTAAAGCTCCTGTAGATATTCTAGTGATTATTTCTTCTAGAAGAATTGTTGGATATGGTACAGTCGTATAAATCTTGTAAGGATGTTTATATTTAGTGCACTTACATCTGCAAAACCGTTACTGGCCGCCTGCCTACCAGGAAGTGTCCCGGTGTCAAAGCGTTAAAGTCGTTGGGTTCGGATGCCTTGGGCGTTAAGGAGCGTGAGTTGAGAATAGCTTTTTGAGTGATGACTGTATTCAATTTTTCAAGTTGTTTCTGCGCAGATCTTACTGCCGCTTCCATAGACCTCCAAAATGGATTCTAGTCGATGCGATTTTGTGAACAAAGTTCGTGTATGGAATTCTTCAATTCCTGTGATTTAAATAACTCGTCAAACTCTTTTATTCCAGATCTAGCACCAACAAAATTTGTTGCGTTATTACTGGAAATTGTCCCGCAAAGTCCTTTTCGAGAAATGGATCGCTAGAGTGCATTTATGAAGGCGATAGAGCTTAAATTCCTTACAATTTCTAAATGAACCGCTTTTTTTGCGAAACTAACAAATTCTGTGGTGTGTGCTTTGTCTGTAATATCACTTCGTAGTTTGTGGTGAATGAAAATTGTTCCTCTGTTACTCTTCTGGCTGGGAGATCATTCATGATTTTTGTGATGCTCTGTGATTCACATATAAAACAGCCAATGCACCTATGTACTATCTTACGTGCTAGTGTGCTGATGTCTATGATCCAGAATCCTTGTATCGCGATTCTATCTCCACAGTATGTATATGCTTTCAGTAATGATAATTAAGCAACAGTTATATATATATATATATGCTTCCTTGGAAGTAACATTTGATGTTTTCCCTCTGCGTTGAGTTGAGAATGTTTTAATCGGCAACCAAATTTAATAATGCTGGTTACTTCATCTGGAAATGGGTTCACTGCTTCGACTGAAATGTTTGTGTCGAGCGATTTGTTATCTTTAATATTTTGAAGCTCTTTGCTGAACGTTATGCGTTGTACATTTCTGACTAGGCCATTTTGTGCCATGTCTAGTTCTGTTATCGACAGAAAGCCTGTTGACCACCGCTCCGTTGGTAGTCTGCAATTTTCTCAGAAACGTTTGTAATAAGCAAAGATTCGTTTAAGCGTCGTAAAGAAGTACTTGTGGTTGACAGATGAAATGACGTTCGTATAATTTTTGTAGATAATTCAATTTTTCCTTCTCGAAATTCTGGCACAACTTACAGTAGTTAAAATATTTGGTTAGGCCACCTTTATGCTGGTTAAAATAAAAAGTATGGACCCTTGAACTAAGATTTGGCCGAAGACATCTACCATCCTGATATAACAGCTTGCAAAGCGTGCAATTGAAACCCCACTGTATCGGTGAATGGGACTTGTCTTGAGATTTTAAGACAACTGAGCTTTGTCAATTGGCATTGAAAGAGTTGCCATCTTTTTCTTAACTATATGGGACGTTCTTCAACATAAGAAATGTTTGATTTCCACAGATCATGTACAAATTGTTTACACAGAACTGATACAGGTCCAATTAATCCAAGTGGGTCAATGGGTCAAGTGGGTCAGAAATACACTGACAGAACTATTCGCTTGGTAATCTTGTTTGGCCCATGGTGTGTTGTTTTCTTAGAATGTTGAGAGTACAGGAAGTGTGATAAGCCAAATTTAGCGTGGTCAAATTTTGGTTGCGTTAGCATCTGTTGCCGCTTTAGTGAAACCTCAGCACAGTATCAATATAGAGATCTGGGCAACAAGATAAATATTTGAAAATACCCGCCGAAAATGCCCTTAGCCGTGATTTTAGTCGCTGCCACTACACCAAGATATCCAGAGAGTTTCTCAGTTGTCAGAAACGTAAAAAGATCTTCGATATATACTCCTTTCTATACCTTAGATAAAATCTATAGGGTATACTAGGTGTACAATTTACAGCATGAAACAATTAGAATTTAGCTGATAAAGCTTATCTCGCGAATTCCACTTGTCTTCACTGTCCACACAAGTGAAATCGGATATGCAGATTGTGTGCGAATCTTGTTGATAAGGCACTTTCAGTTGGCAAAGATTGCTTTTTTCGTGGAAAACTACGACGGTGGAATTCACGAGTGCAGCTATGATATTTCAATTTAATATTAAGGTAGTGGTAGGTATTTGTTTTGTTTTAGCTGAGTAAGTAACTTTTTATTATAAATTACGGTATGAAGAAAAATAAATCATGAGTCGGTTAGAGGTGTTCTTTTAGTTATCTACGGCTACTACGAAGTTCTTTTGCCCCCCACCAGTGGTAAGGCAGTTTAGAACAAGCAATTTTATATCTACATTTGACGAGACATTGATTTCTGGAGTTCTGGTATAACGAACCAGTAGCTCCCACAACAAGGTCCAGGTAAAGGAGCCTGTGATCAATACATCATCTAGAGGAACAAAGGAGTTTTTCTACATTTTTTGGTGACCCCGACGTGATACAGTGAATCACTTAAGTAACAATATTGGAATCGCAGCAAGGATGAATTGGCTAAATTTCAAAAGGAGCCTGGAGACGAGATACAGCATGTTGTTAGCAATTTCACGAAAGATCCAGTGACCGAAAGACGCTTCGGTATTTGACGGACAGGTTACATCAATTGGAAACTCTCTGGGATGAGTGCGAATCGAGAGATAAGACAATTCGCAGCGAACATGACGATCAATTATCACATCCGTTCTTCGCCAAGGAGTACTATGAATCAATTCAGAAGGTCTACGAGCGATACCAAGCAAAAATGACAGAAATGATAGGATCCCTGACTCCAGAAACTGGCCCATCGGGAATCCAAGATCCCAAGACAATTACACATGGCCAAGCCGATGAACATCAACAAGACACCAATGTCAGTCCAGCCTCTAAAGAGCCACCGGTTCCTAAGACAATGGGTAAGCAACCCCCCTTGCAAAGAGGTTCAATGGATATTCAATTCAAACCCTTGGCAACTATGCAACCTCCAAGTACAAGGATATTAGGCACCATCAAGAAATATGATGCTCTAGTAACCGCCTTACGGAGAATAATACAAACCATACCAGTAGACGAAAAAGGGCAATCAGATCGGTACTATTTCGTAAAGGTAAAGATGATCGAGAGATATTGGAATGACATACAGAGTTTACACCAGGAAATCTGGAATCAGCTGAATGAACCCAACGTAGATGGCTATGACAGCGAGAATCATTTCATATTAGAAGATGAAGTACAAGCTAAGACTATTGAGTTGTATGACAAGTCAAATCATTTGATGCTAAGCAAATGGCAGTGAAGTTACCAGAGGTGGTTTTGCCTAAGTTCGATGGCGACTACCTCAAATGGCGTCAATTTAGCGACTTATTTATGGAATTGATCCACAATCAAAATACTGCCGACTGCCACAAAATGTGTAATTTAAAATGTAGCAACAGAGGAAAGGCTTGTAGGCCACATCACCGTATTAGACGCTAACTATGAAGCAGCATGGGGAGTCATAACTGAACGTTACGAAAATAAAAGGGTACTCGTCACAACCCTACTCAACAAACTTCTCTCTCAACCTTCAATGAATGTGGAGAACGTATCACCAATTAGGGCCTTACACGATACAACGAATGAATGCTTGCTTGGCCTCAAAAATCTCGAAATAGAGACGACACATTGGGATCCGGTCGTACTACACATACTTATTAAAAAGTTAGATCGAACCACCCATACCCTATGGGAACAATCACTTACGGAACCTAGATCATCACCAGAATTGAAGCGCATGACTTATCTCAGATTATACCGCCCCAGCCAACACAAACAATAGCTGTATCATCATGGTCTATACCAGATAATGTAGGTCTTGCTGTACCGAATTTCTACAAACGGGGAGGTATTGATTTACTAATTGGGGCGGAGATATACTATTCAGTACTCGCTGTAGGACAAATTAAGTTGAATAAACAACTGCCGATGCTTCAAAATACAGTGTTCGGGTGGACAGTAGCGGGAAAACTACAGGGGATGGCCTCTGATTCCACCACCTGCGATATATGCACTAATGACCAATGTTTAAGCGACCAAATCGAAAAATTTTGGCGCCTCGAAGAAGTTGATGGCCCAAACACTGGACTAACATCCATTGAAAGGCAATGTGAGATACACTTTAATCAAACCCATGGACTAGGTGCTGACGGACGGTTTATACTAAAACTTCCATTTCGAGGAGATCCACGCACCCTTGGCGAATCTAAAGATATAGCCTACAAGAGATTTATGGGACTGAAGCGAAGGCTCAACTCTAGCAAGGATCTGAAAGAGCAGTACATTAAGTTCATGGAAGAATACCAACAATTGGGCCACTTGAAGGAAGTAAACGTTAACTGCATGCATAGGCCATATTATTTCATGCCACACCATGCAGTAGTTAAACCAGATAGTAGCACTACGAAGATGCGTGTAGTTTTTGATGCCTCCGCAAAGACCACGACAGTTATTTCACTAAATGATATTCTGCACGTTGGGCCGCTTATTCAAGACGAGGTTTTCACAGTACTTCTGAGATTCCGGCTCCCCAGGTTCGCATTCACTGCCGATATTGAAAAAATGTATCGGCAGATTCAAGTAGATGAAGATGATCAACAACTCCAACTTGTTTGGTGGCGCACCAGCCCAACCGATCAACTGAAATGCTTCCAGCTATCTACAGTAACATATGGGACAGCATGTGCACCCTACCTTGCTGTCAAATGTCTTCGAAAACTAGCTGAAGAAGAAGCGGAGACACATTCCTTAGGCTCACAAATTATTAAACAAAACTTCTACGTAGACGATGTCTTATCTGGATCAGACAGTATTATAGAAGCATTGGAGATGCAAAGGCAGCTACAATCAATACTGATCAAAGGTGGATTCAGGTTAAGAAAGTGGTGTGCTAACCACTCACAACTGCTGCGAGATATCCCTCAAGATGAAAGAGAATTGCAGTTAGACTTCAGCACTGGCACCGAAGAACACATTAAAACTATGGGACTGCTTTGGTCACCTAAGAACGACTCATTCCGTATTAAGGCAAGCCAGTCCGAAGATCGGCGAGTTACAAAACAGGACAACTGCTTCTGATGTTGCGCATTTATTTGACCCATTGGTAATCATGGCACCAGTCGTGGTCGTCGCCAAACTATTCTTACAGAAGTTGTGGAATTTGAAACTACAATGGGATGCCGCTCTGCCACAGGAGCATTCTATGTATTGGACAAGATTTAAGGAAGGCTTAAAAATACTGAACGATATCAACTTTCCCAGGCATATATTTTCGCATAGAACGCCAAGTTCTATGCAACTCCACATATTTACTGATGCCTCGGAAAGGGCATTCGGAGCAGCGGCCTACGTCCGTGCAACAGATAAGAACAACATAATTACAGTTCGGCTATTATGCACTAAATCCCGAATCGCTCCGCTTAAGCAACAAACTTTGCCACGGCTAGAGCTTTGTGCTGCGAAACTAGGAGCAGAATTAGCGAAACGGATCAAATTGGACCTCAAACTCAACGGAGAAGTCATATATTTATGGACCGATTCCGAAGTGACACTGGCTTGGATAAACTCAACATCATCATCGCTACAAACGTTCGTGGCAAATAGAGTTGCTTATATTCAACAAGCCACGAGGTCTGACCAATGGCATCACGTGCCATCTAAACAAAATCCTGCCAACATTATATCCCGAGGTATATTTATGGTTTTACGGCCCGATGTTTCTGCATGGTGCTAAATCAATTTGGCCAGCTCCGTATGTTAAAGGGGGGGGGGGGGGGTACCAGAATTGAAAAGAAGTTCGCTAGCTATAACAGTGCCAAATGAGAGATCACACTTTCTGAATGAAATCAATCACAAGAACCCATTTAATAAACTGCAACGAATCGTAGCCTACATGTTGCGGTTTATAAATAACACAAGAAAACTCAACCATAGTAGAACATGTCGATCACTTGACTTCGAAGAATTAGAAACGTCAATGAAAACAATAATTTGGCACGTCCAGAAAAGAGAATTTAAGGATGACATCAAACATTTGGAACTATATGGCGAAACTTCAAGAAGTAGCACAATAGTTAGTTTAACTCCATTCATAGACAAAGAAGATATCATACGAGTTGGAGGACGATTACAAGCATCGAGCTTACCCTACGATTCGAAACATCCAATTCTGTTGCCTCACTCACACCCAATTACAAAATTAATTTTGGACGAAATTCATAAGAAAAATCTCCACGTTGGGGCTCAAACGCTACTAGCCCTTGCAAGACAAAAATTTTGGCCACTCAAAGGAAAAACTCTTGTTAGATCTATAGTCCATCATTGCGTACACTGCGCCAGAGCTCAACCTAAGCTTTTGAATCAACTAATGGGTAGCCTTCCTACGCATCGAGTGCACCCAGCAAGACCATTTGTGAATTCGGGTGTCGACTACGCAGGACCAGTGCGGACCCATTTCAAAATTAGAGGAAAACGACCCCAGAAGGCTTATATTACTGTATTTTGCTGTTTTGTCACCAAGGCAGTGCACTTGGAGTTGGTTAGCGACCTCACAACAGAAGGTTTCCTTGGTGCGTTGAAAAGATTTATGGAAAGGCGAGGACATTGTAGGCACATTTATTGTGACAATGCAACTAACTTCGTAGGCACAAGGAACCAGTTGCAAGAGGTAAAGGAATTTATCGAAGGCCAACAATCTATCAACAAAATTAAAACCGAATGCAGTTCAAAGGGAACTGATTTTCATTTAATCCCACCACGAGCCCCACATTTTGGTGGGTTATGGGAGGCCGCAGTCAAGTCTGCTAAGCATCTACTAAAATCTACATTGGCTGCGGGATCATTAGCTTATGAAGAAATGGAGACCGTGGTAACAGAAGTCGAAGCGATTATGAATTCACGGCCCATCGTCCCAATGTCAAATGACCCAAATGACCTAATGGCATTTACACCTGGCCATTTTTTAGTGGGAGAACCCCTCATTTATTCAGTAGAAACTCACGCGGAACCACTGAAGGCCAACCTGCTCACAAGATGGAGGCTCGTTACACATTTAAAAACCGAGTTCTGGCGACGATGGCACAGTGAATATCTAAATCATTTGCAATATCGTAGTAAATGGAAACAGCGTATTCAGAATGTTCAACCAGGAACCATGGTGGTAGTCAAAGAAGACAACTCGTCAGCATTAAAGTGGCACTTGGGACGAATAATTGAAACATTTAAGGGTGCAGATGGTCTCGTACGAGTCGCTGCCGTTCATACATCGACAGGAATAATACGCCGTGCTATACATAAGTTAGCACCACTACCAGTGGAGTCTGATGAACCCGATATTGATGAAGCAGCAATCATTCACAGTGATGGAAACAGCAAGGACAAACTTTCTGCGGTAACTGCTTGTGCAACCACATCGCAACAAGGCAGAAAGAAAGAGAAGGAAACTATCCCAAGAAAAAGGGCACGTCGATCATTAGGTACTGCATTAGTTACGTTGTTATTGACATGCCTGATTGTGCCGTTCGCAAGTAGCGCTCCGGTTACGATATTTCCATTTGAGTCACAACCAGGTATATATTTTGAAACCCTGGGACCCTCTAATATCATTTCCAATGAATGGAACCTAGTTGCTTACTTCAACACGGAACCATACTGGAAGGAGTTCGCAATATTCACTAATTATAGGAACAAACTGGAATATAGCTGTAGCTTAATCGAAGGAAAAATGCTTGCTCATAAATTCACAACCAATTCAAACATCTGAAGGGTGAGCTAGCGGCTAACAACATCCTACTAGTAAAACAAAACACACATAGAGCAAGAAGAGGCGCAATAGATTTCGTTGGAAACATAGCAAACGCTTTATTTGGGGTATTGGACTCGGAATATGCAAAGAAAATGTCAGTCACTATAGAAAAGGTCGAGCGAAATGAAGTCCACCTTTTAGACTTAATAAAAAACTACACCTCTGTACTCGACGTAACAATCAACATAATGCGGAAGGAACAACAAGCTGCAAGACTTCAATTCCAAACTTTGCAAAGGCACATAAATAAGGTGACGGAAATGATAAACGGTATCGAGCAAGAAATATATCAAGAGCGACTAACACAGTCATTTACATCTATAGCCATTCAAGCAATGTTAATCGCTTCAAATTTCCATCGGATCCAAAATGCGATATTGGATGTAATGGCAGACGCTCACAGTGGAAGAATCAGCCCCCAGCTTATATCACCGGCCAAATTACAGCAAGAAATTACAACGATTAAAAGCCATCTTGCACCGGCTTTAATGCTTCCAGCATTTCAAGACGATATTCTGAGCTTCTACAACCTATTAACTATTGAAGGTAGAGTCGAAGCAAAGCATATAATATTCAAGATCAAGGTACCTCAATTAGCGGCAGAGAACTTTGAGCTGTTCCACATCATACCGGTACCAGTGAAATTCAACGAAACATTCATCGCTATACGCCCATCTTTTCCGTTCTTGATGCTGAACTTACATCGTGACCAGTATTATCCTCTTACTGAACAAGAACTGGTAACTTGTATCTCTCTAAAGGGTAAAGGAATACTCTGCAACCAGAATCACCCTATGTACAGGAGGGGTTCAACAGTCAGTGCGTGCGAAATCAATTTCATTAGTCAATCCCAGCAATCACCAGTATGCCAAATCGTAAACACCGAGAGGGGACCACACTGTATACAATTATACACTCCGAATCAATGGATTTACTCTTTAGATGAAAAAAACACAATCAACGTAGTTTGCAACAATACCGTCACCCAGCACACTCTGGAGCTATCTGAATGAATGGAGATTCAAGCTGGATGCGTCATAAAGCAGCAACTTATTACAATCCAGGGACACAATTTAGCATCTTCAATGACAACATTAGGATTTGTACCATCAACCAATCTTTCAGACACTATAACCCCAAACCAATTGGCACCAGCACTGCGACAAACTCACCATTACGTGCCTCACCTGGACGAGCTAGCAGATCTCAAGAAAAGACTCATGGAAATGCATAATGAGTTACCAGAAAAGCTAACGTCAAACTACACTCATCAATATACCGTATCCTATGCCGGCCTATTTCTGATACTAATCACAATTACATGCCTTGCTTGGAAATACCAAATCCATCGGAGATGTGCCCAAAGCAAGACTGAAGGTAAGAAGTCGGCCGCCGATGCTAACGCAGAAGACAAGAAATCATCCAGAGAAGACTTCACTGTTAGACACGACATATAGCATGGTTGAGTGCAGGATTCAACGGGGTGAGGATGTACAATTTACAGCATGAAACAATTAGAATTTAGCTGATAAAGCTCACCTCGCGAATTCCACTTGTCTTCACTGTCCACACAAGTGAAATCGGATATGCAGCTTGTGTGCGAATCTCGTTGAGAAGGCACTTTCAGTTGGCAAAGATTGCTTTTTTCGTGGAAAACTACGACGGTGGAATTCACGAGTGAAGCTATGATATTTCAATTTAATATTAAGGTAGTGGTAGGTATTTGTTTTGTTTTAGCTGAGTAAGTAACTTTTTATTATAAATTACGTTATGAAGAAAAATAAATCATGAGTCGATTAGAGGTGTTCTTTTAGTTATCTACGGCTACTACGAAGTTCTTTTGCCCCCCACCAGTGGTAAGGCAGTTTAGAACAAACAATTTTATATCTACATTTGACGAGACATTGATTTCTGGAGTTCTGGTATAACGAACCAGTAGCTCCCACAACACGGTCCAGGTCAGGTAAAGGAGCCTGTGATCAATATATCATCTAGAGGAACAAATGAGTTTTTCTACACTAAGTTTGTCATTCTGTTTGTAACACCTCGAAATAATGATGGTAGAGCAAAATGGATTGGACACCCGCGCATAACATTAAAAGTTGTTTTGATTTTTGCAAGTCCGTCCGTCTGTCTGACCGTCCGTCTGTGCGCACGATAACTCGAGAACGCGTATACTTCGAGAGCTGAGTTTTTGTACACGGACTTTAAAAAACAAAAGTAAAATTAATTACGAAAATGATGCAAAGCGGGCAACTTGTTCGTGGGGTTGTCACACAAATCTTTCGTTTTCCAGTTTATATGTGGACACTGCCTGAAAACGCATCGATATAGAGAGCTGAAATTTGGTACTTGGTGTTTTCATTGTACTAGCAAATAAAATTTGAAGACTGAACAAAATCGGGCAACTTCTACTTGGTGTTGCCATATAAAAATTTAGGTTTTTACGTATACTGTAAAAACGATCAGTTCAAGACATTTTGATTGTATCAAAAACTTCTTCATAATACGAAATCCTATAAAATTGGTTATAATCCTTTTGTCTATCCGACAAACCGTTCTAGAAATATATGCGAAAAACAACTTCAAAAATAAAACTTGCATAGATCGGTGAGCATACGAAATTTAATACGAGCATTCATCTAGGGTATCATAAGAATTGGTCTTAGGCCAATTCTAGCTTTTTACTTGTTGTTATTAATTTCAATTTAGTTTAATATAAAAATATGTGTAAAGTACACAAAATAATATTATATAACTATACTTGCCTAAAAGATGTTTTGCAACGTCGTTATTTTCACAAGATTCAAATTCGTTCAAATAAGGCAAACTTCTTTAACAGCTGAAAATACACTCGGCTCTTTCTTCAATATAATTCGGACCTACTTCATGATAGTCTGTTCATGCACACGAAATTTACAGGTATTAAGACTTCCTGTTTTCTCCATATTCTAAGGTTGTTTTGAATTGAATTGGCTGCCAAATCATTCCTAGGGTTTTCACGATTTCATATCCTTGGAGCAGCAGTCATGTTTCTCTTAAATATTCAGAAATGATACGCAATATATCTGGGTGATTTGAAGAGAACTTCCTTAGCTCCAAATTTCCACTTTTTAGAAGTGCCACTAACCCCTTTCTTAGTTTGATGGTATCATCAAAGGAGTCTGTTCCAGCTAATATGTCGTCTACATGAGTATCAGTTCGTATCACTTAAGCTGCTCGAGGAAAGTTGTCGACTTCCAACAGAGCTGATCAATTAAGACACCTTGTGGCGAGGAGAGGGCCTAAAGCTGTACCATATGTTACTGTTTTAGCTGGTATGTCTGAAGAGGCTTGTCTTTATGCTCGCGCCAGAGAATAAGTTGATATTTACTTTGCCCGGAACCCACTTGAATTTGCCGACACATCTTGCGTATAAAATCGTATTGTATTCTAAATCTCATTAGAATGGAAAACATGTCTGATTGTTCAGTTGGTCCAATCTTAAGAATGTCGTTGAAAGATTTGCCAGTTGCGGTTTTGGCTGACGTATAGAACACTACACGGAGTTTCCTGCTCGAACTGTCACATTTAACAAAGCAGTGATGTGGCTAGTAATAATTCTCGGATGGGATTAGTTCCTTGTATATTACTGCATGTGCCTAAAGTGCTCGTATTTTCGCATGAAGGCCTGATATTGACATTTTAGGTCTGGGGTTTTGTCTTATTTGCATTCTAGACAATAGAATTGTTTTGATGCCATCTCAGTTGAAGATACTAGCTTATATGGTGGTTCTGGAAATGGTAGCTGGACCATGAACTGACCTAATGGAGATGGTTGAAATCTCACTTGAATATGTAGCCCGCATTCGTTTTCTTCCTTTATCATCGGATTTGATGGTGCATCATGTTTATCTAATTCCCAAAACTTCACTAATTGTTTCTCCAGAGTTGCTACGGACGGAGTTACAATACTGCATTGGAAACGATTGATGGACGGCGTATTTGGTTCTCTGACTGCTACAATCCAGCCCAAGCGGGTGTCTTGTAGGAGACGCAGATTGATGGATACTCTAATTTGACCACCTTGCAATAAATCAGAATACCAGTCAGCACTTATCAGCATGTCGATTGCTTGAGGCTGATAGAAATTTGAATTTGCCAACTGGATGTTCACTGGAATTTCCCATCTTGAGGTACACACATATGTTGCTGATTAATAGTCGCTGACCTTCGGCAGTACAACAGCTATAATTGTTTACGTAAAGTCATTTCTTCTAGTGTATACGGTTAATTTAGTCTGTTCATACAAAGTGAGATCCAGATGTGATTGATTTAGCTGCAAATTGAATCTATATGCTGCTGCCTATTATGTCGTCTATTGACACAAAGTGAGCTCCAGAAATATTTCTTGATGTACCCTGTTGCTGTAGGCAGGCACAAAGGAAGATCTAGCTTCTTAAGAAAGCGAGATTTGAATATTGAACTCTCCAATGAATGCCAACGGACAGTGTTGACAGCTTGTAGCGATTGATATAGCAATACTTATGTTACACAAGTAGCGATTAAGGTCACGTCGGGGTCACCAGTTTTAGTTTGAGCCATACAGGATTCCTACGTAGTTCAGATTTGGTCGGTTCAAGAAAGCTTCCTAATTAAACCCAGAACAACAGAACAACGCTTTCGTTTGATAAAATCTTTATTCTGAATTCTATTTACAAAGCTCGATATTTGTATACAATATTTAATATTAGAAATATGCAGAATCAAAAAATTCAATTAAAAAAATTAAACTGATAACAAATTTCATACGTGAACTGTGAACCCGAGGAATTATTATTTGTATGCAAGTGTTTTTGATGTAGCAAATGTGCATGAAATTGAGCTGATTAAATTAAATTTGTATTGCATTTTTTTCCTTTAAAAAAAAGTTATTGACTTCTGAATTTGCTGATTGTTTTAATGTTTAAAAATGTTCTATATACTATTTAAAAACGTTTCGTAAATTGAATATTGTACTAGCTTTCATGTGATTCTTTTTTGATTGGCAATAAAATCAAGTGACTCATAAAGTAATTCTCGACAGTCTGAGTGCTCAAGCGGGTCCTCACAGTGATATTCACGATTAGTTAATTTTTGGAATTTTTTTCGGGATCCATGAAAGAGTGTATGTGTATATGTTAATAAACGATACAATTTAGTTAACATAAAAAACCATAATATCTCGAAATTGGAACAAACATTGATCAATGTGGTAAGCAGTTTGAACTTGGTTAGGCACTTAATGACATTATTCTTGAATAAGTTGAAGGATGTGCTTTAATTTTCCCAAGAATATCAAGGCAGTCAAAAGTTCTCAGAAAAATAATTGGTGGTTAGAATTGTGTCGCTCAGAAGCCATATGGATTAACTCCATTACTGAATTTGTTGTTACCTACTATGAGTACGGAAGGATTTTTCTAGTTCAATCATTTTCGAAAACAAGGACATGCACTCAAAATTTAGCTACTCTACACTGAAAAGCAAAAAAATATTTTGATCTCATTAACTTGCATCCAAAAAGTTTAAAATAGAAAAAGCCTGACGAACTCTTAATAACAAAAATTCAGAAATGGTGTTAATTGATTTGGCATCTGAGCGGCCCAAATATGGTTCAACAAAGAAATCCACGTATGTCAGTATTTATGTGGTAATAGGAAAACGTATTTGCCCACCAGCGAGATTCGCGCCTTATCCACTGAAACACCAGCGCCTTGTCCAATACAGGTTTTGATTTCACTTTCATGGAAAAGCCGTATCCCATAACACGGCCTGCCTCTTTATCTTCTTGATCTTTTTAATACTATCCGTTATGAGACTTACATTGTTGAAGCCCTGGGAATGCGCCGCTGCAGAAGAGAGTTTTCAAACCGGGATTGGCGGATGTTGTCCAAATGCATTATAGTTTCAATGAAGAAGTTCTGTTATTATTACCTCTGGTTGGAGATAAACAGAGAAAAGTGATGAGGTTCTATTACGAATACTTTAGAGTGCCAGAAGCCATATTTCACGATTTCTATGATTAAAACGCAGCTTTTATTCTACATCCATAATTTAAGGCTCATAAAATTATATTTAAATGCTTCAAAACCAATGCGCTTTGTACATGGAAATTTCTTTTTAGGGCCATTTTGTGAGTAGTTACTCTCTAGAAGCACCAGGCAACAGTTTTTATTTAGAACTATCACCCCCCAGATGGCGCCACCGTTGCTACATGGTTTGAGTCCATAATGTGGGTTTGTGTATTAATGGTGCTGGTTTATGCCTGGGATGCACCACAGGCTCCAGACTGTACTGGATCCACCCTTGGCTTTTGACTGTACTGGCTTATGTCTTGGATGCATTATTGTGAGATTGCCTGAGCTCGATTTGCCGGTAGTAGCTGCATGCCTTAGTTTTGCTATTTTCTTTTATTAGCGTGGAAGCTTTAGATATCAGCATGACCTAGCGATGCCGCCTTGGTTTTGCTGTTTTCTTGCTAGAAGATTTCTTAGCTGGAGAAGTTGTAGATATCTGCATAACGTCATGATGCCACCTTGGTCCCCCACAGATGGTACTACCGTCCCTAGGTGGCTTGAGTCCACACTAAATATGGGTTTGTGTCCTGTCTGTCCTGATTTAAGTCTTGGATGTACCATTGGATCTTGGCTGTACTGTTTTATGTCTTGGATGCACCATTGAGTCTTGGATGTGTCACCAGCATGCCTTGGTTTTGCTGTTTTCTTTTATTAGCGGGGAAGTTGAAGACATCAGCATGACGTCATCTTGGTTTTGCAGTTTTCAAGTGCTGCAAATTTTCTTAGCGGGGAAGTAGTAGCTCAATTGATAAAATCCGCTAAAATCAACAATATTAGCTCGACTAGAACTATGTGGAGCTTTGCTTATGGCAGAATTGGTGGAGAGGTTATTACAAGGCTTACCCATTAAAATTTAAAAGGTAACATAGCACACAGATTCAACTACGGTTCTTTCATTGATCTCAAACCCGTCATATTCATGGAAGTCGTTTGTGGCAGCCAGGGCACCGGCAATACAGACTCTCAATACTCGAGATCAATGGAGATACATCGAAGGCACTCAAAATCCCGCTGAAATTGTCTCCAGAGGCCCACTTCCGCAAGCTTTTACCCTATATAAGCAATGGTTTAATGGGCCAATATTTCTTTAAGGAGAAGAAGACAAATGGACAGCAGGAGGCGTTAAAATAAAGTTGGAAGCACCTGAAGAAAACGCACGACGATTTGCATTTATAACAAATACGGCAGAAAGAATTACACTGATATCATAAGCAGCATTAACCACAAGTCTTCGTTTAGCAAGTTACAGCGAATTATTGGGAATTGTATTCGATTTGCTAATAATTTTAAACTGCTAAAACAAATGCGTTCTTCAGGAGCATTGACAGGAAGTGAACTAGAAATGGAGGAAAATTGCATAATAAAAAACGTCCAGAGAACGAGCTTTAAACCAGAATACTTTGTATGAAAAAGGAAGGCACGCTTCACAAGAAAAGCTCCATCCTTACCCTCTCCCCATCAACTGACATCATCAGGCTAGGAGGCAGATTAAGACAGTGATTTGGAAAGGGACGCAAAATACCAATTTATTCTGCCTAAGTATCATACAGTCGGTTCTAATACGGCAATTGCACCTCAAGCATATGCATACCGCTCCACAAACGTTGACTGCTATAGTAAGGCAACGATTCTGGCGCTAAGTTGTCAAGAAAATTGCTCGGAGAATAGTATATGCATGCATTAGGTGTTTCAGATGCAAACCACAAACCATTACTCAATTAGTGGGAGGTCTTCCAAAGGAGCGTGTACAGCATGACGGCCATTTATTACTACTGGATTTGAATTTTCTGGCCCATGTCACATACATTACAAGATCAGAGAAAGGGCATTAACAGAGGTATATATTGTAGTATTTATATGCTTTAAAACTAAGGCAGTCCACTTAGAGCTCGTTAGTGATTTCAGCAGCGAGGCATTTATCAACTCATTAAAGCGGTTTATATCTCGAAGATGTCTTCGTCGTACAATACACTGTGACAATGCTACCAAATTCATCGGGAGCGAAATCTGAATTATGCAAATTAAAGGAAGCGTTCACCACTCAATCATTTCAATCAAAAATTCAAGAACTTGGTCAACTCAACTACATTGAATGGATGCCAATTCCTCCTAGATCTCCTGACTTCGGAGGCCTGTGGGAACCCGTAGCCGTTGGAAGAGTTGCAAACAGTAGTAACTCAAATTGAAGCAATTAACCCTCACACCATTATCATCAGGCCTGAATGATTTCGAAGCGCTCACACCTGGACATTTCCTCATAGGCGCTCCCTTGACGTCCTTCGCGGAACCTGACATAAGTGAATTAAATTTCAACATACTGTCCAGATATCAACGTCTTCAACACATTGAACAGAATTTCTGGAAACGTTGGTAGACAGAAGCTAATTTGCAGGCCTCCGCTCGCAAATGTATAGCCTATGCATAAATGATGGTAAAACTGTAAAGAAAGTCAAGATAATAAAGACAAATGTTGTTCAGAGACATATAAAGTTCCAAGACTACGTTGAATGCCTGATTAACAAGCAGCTTTTAAGTGCAAATCAGAGCTGCATACGACCGCATAACCACAATGTCTAAACCATCAACCAGAAGAAGATAGCTTTAAGTTCACATGATAACAAGCGGTATATTATGAGTGGCACAATGGATACTCTATCATGGGGACATTACTCCATTTCATCTGATGAACAAGTGGCAACCGCAGAAATTATTTTGTTTTAATTGTATTACATTCTAAAATATTATTTATTGTAAAATAAAGAATATGTTATAGTTGTAATTACATTTATTGAAATTATTTATTGTTTGTTTTTATTCAAGAAATTTAAAAAAATCTTGATTATTAATATACGAATTGTGTTTTGATAAAAATCCGAGCCATTTAACGTAAGCGTTATCTCAACTCTTCTTTAAGATTTTTTCTACGAGATATAGGTTTGTGTGTTTAACTATCAGCAGCTCCAATTCATAAAACCTCCTGTGATTGGATTTCATTGATAGTTTTCCAGCTGATATGTGATGGGGTTTGTGTTTTAAACTTTAATAATTTTAAAAATCTCAGCTGTCCAGTTTGGTGTATAGCCTTTCTCAAATATATGCTTGTATTTGCTGATGATTACAAAATCTCCAACTTTATACTTTGCAAGAATAACAAATTTTATATGATTGTATACAGTTGAAAGCAGTTTTTTTTCATTGGAGGCGTTGATACCACGTGGTCTCATTTTAGTAGTTTGATGTACTCTTGATTTTTATTCAGTGAGCAGTTTGTTTAACATACCAATTCACTGATAAGTTCTATTAGAGCTGAATTCGTTCCACATCATATCCTTCAGAGTACGGCTAAATAGTTCCACTATTGTTGCTTTGAGAAAACTGCACGTAGAGTAATGATTAATTGCATGCTTCATCATCAGATTATTAAAGAGGCTATTGTAGAATTCCTTTCCATCATCCGTCTGCAGGTTTTAGGTATTCGTCCTTCGCTTAATATAGATTGCATGACATCTCTTACTTCTACACCAGTTTTTCTTTTAATGGGAACTGCCGATGCGCATTTGGAGAAGGTACCAATTACTGCCAGCAGATAGCGGTAACCCTTGTTTACATACTTGTATGGATCTATTTCAACCAGGTCTGCCTTTGATAGTCACACGACGCCGTTTAAAAAATTTTCTCGCTGTTTTATGCAGCTCATTTATCACTTGTGTCCGTAATTATAAATGACACGGATTTCTCAAGAGTTTTTACTCATATACACCATCTTTTGGTGTTAAGTCCTTCTGATTGATTACTGAAGTAAACAGATAGTTTTCAATCTTCGCGATTTCATCATTGATATATATAGCGTTAAATTTGTCATCTCTATATTAATAGCTTTCTTATTTCTTCCACACTTATTTTAATTTTCTTGTCAACATAGTCTTTGGTAGGTTCACCAAGTCGTTTTATACACTTTGAGTTTAGGTCGTAGTGTCCGTTTATCGTTGAATTAAATCCAATACCCCGCTCTCCTTCTTTACCAGCTGGACCCTGAGCTCCTTTTTTACCAGCTGGTCCTTGAGCTCCTTGTTCACCGGCTGGTCCCTGAGCTGCTCTTGGTCCAGGTTCACCTGCTTTTCCAAGATATCCCCGCTTAGAGAAACGTCAAAACTTCTCATCCATAGATTGTGAAGAAGTATGGTAATAGAGTAGTATTTAAACTATAATATTTACTTCTCGCAACTCCTCCAGGATATATACAATTTCATTGTTGTGACTGGTGTTTCCAGCCTGTTTCGATGCCATTAGAAGGCGCAGCCTATCCACTTATTCATTTGGGTCATCCCAGTAAATGTGATCAATGTTTTCCATAGGCAGACACATTAGTCCCATGCCTTCATGCTGTATAAGTTTACTGATTATAGCTTTATACTTAGCCGCTCTAGTACCTTTTATTTTCCATCTTCAGCATAGTCACGTTTATATGCTTTGGTATCTTTCAAAATAGATCCATAATTAGTAAAATCCTTTTCAGTATATTGACATTTTACAGGATCGTTCTTAAATAGCAGCTCACATAACCCCAAAGTTGCTTTATAGCTCTTCCCCTTGATAACAATATTTCCTACATCATCAACATCAAACGTTGAATTACCGAGTCTCCACGCGTTGTCATCATAGTAAACTCCATAGGTTGGATTAATTTTACGGCTATTATCAGCAAATAGCTTTAAATAGTTTGAAACTATGTATCCAGACGTATCGGGGTAGGTGACAGGAGACTTTCCTATCAATGTCCTTGAATGTTTGGGTGTTGCGAATTCTTCTTCAGATGTTAAGAAATAAGCTCCAGAATTTATAGGTGTGCTACTAGCCTCCATTTTCACATATTTTCGTTTTGGAGGGATAAAAGGTTCCACAATTTCGTTGTCTACTTTCTACTCATCTTTTGGTTCCAATTTGACTGGTGGCTCGTTTTTGACTCTGGTAACAGACCCTTTTAAGGGTTTGGTGATTCGCTTAAAATTTTCTTCAAGTTGCGCTTCTGCTTCAATCCTTCCCGTCGTCAGAGCTTTAAATTTCTTTCACTGCATTCCTTGCCTTGATGATTTCTTTTAATAGATTTTCATACATCTTCGCTATTAACTGAATGACGGCTTTTTAAACAGCTGTGATTACAGTTTAACAGCTTTTCAAACAGGTCTAATAACAGCTTAACAGCTCTTAAACAGCTCTGATAGCAGGTAAACAGCTTTCCAAACAGCCCTGATAACAGCTTAAGGGCTTTTCAAACAGCTCTCATAACAGCTTAACAGCTTTTCAAACAGCTTTGATAGCAAGTTAGCAGCTTTTAAACAGCTCTGATAACAGCTTAATAGCTTTTCAAACAGCTCTGATAACAGGTTAACAACTTTTAAAACAGCTCTGATAACAGTTTAATAGCTTTTCATACAGGTCTGATTACAGGTGAACAGCTTTCCAGATAGGTCTGATAATAGATGAACAGCTTCAATCTACTCAGCAGGTCCACAGGATTCGGTGTGCTTTCGGCTGAGTTACAACATCGACTTATTAGTATTTCGCATGTTTCATCCTTTTATAGTACAATAAAGTTATCAAATCCTTTAGGGTAGCGTCCCCTGTTTAATATTCTGTCCTTATCAATCATCAAGAAACCATATTCATCCTTCCAACATGTAGCACAGACTCTTCAAAATTTATCAAACTTCATGTCTGTAATCACATGATCATTATAGATATGTTTGAAATTCAAGTCATCTTGGTTGAATAAAATGATTAAATTTGCATTGTCATGTATTAAGTGCTTTGGTATATGCGTATAAGTTTGACAGAGATAGAAGCTGTCTATAGCTTTGTGACGACCCATGCAAAAATAGGATCGCACATTATCTGTCTTTTCACGTGCCACATCATCGAAAATAAACACTGAATATGATTAGGCCTCCATTGGTGGTAGAACGTCGCAGTTTTTTGAGAATGTATAATACCCCAATCCCGATATGGGAGTCATCACTCGATTCAAGTATTCATACTGTGGTTGGTGTAAAAACTTGGAACATATGTAAATATTTTCATATCTCGGACCATTGGGATGTTCCAGAAAACTTATCAGAACATTATTTTTTCCACAATTGAATGGGCCAACAATGATGCTCCGCATACTATTAGGCAATATGGGCCATGCTTCTTTTTCAATTTCATAACAGCTACATCTCGACAAAGCAAAGCTTGTTGTTGTTTAATGAACCGCATATTGAAGACAAACGGGATTCCTATAAATACACCTGTTTATATTACATTTCTACAGTATCATTGGAACCTTATAAGATGCTGGTTCACAAATCGAAACGCCTCAGTAAAGCTTTGATAGAGGCAGAGGACTATTAAATTCGGTCATTAATAAATTACCTGTAGAATTACATCTACCGGGATACCAGTACTGTGGACCAGGAACAAATTTACAACAAAGATTGGCGAGAGGAGATCCGGGCATTAATCCACTCGAAGCAGCCTGCAAGGAACACGATATAGTATGCTCGCGACATAAAGATACAAGTGATCGACATATAGCTGATAAAATATTAGCTGAAAAAGCCGTACCGAAAATGCCTTGGACTCTATTTACAACCTAAACCAAAAAGCTAAAGACGCCACCTAAAAGACCGCTAAACGAGTTGGATCTTCACAAGTATACCACACACTTTCCACACTTCAGAGGAGTATTTATGCGTGATAAACTACATAAAACTATGGAAGCAAAAGCGGTATTGTTAACTAGGACATCTCAACTGGACCAGGTACACACTGGGTAGCGTACTACAAGAAAGGTGATAACATCGAATACTTTGATAGCTTTGGCAATCTCCAACCACCAAGGGAGCTCATAAACTAATTGAGTAGTAATATAACGTACAACTACAGTTCCTATCAGAACTATGATACAGTAATTTGCGGTCACTTATGTTTAGAATTTTAATATAATTGTTATACCCATTAATTATCATCTATAAATAAATGTATCTATATTGAAATTGGAACAGTTCATTATCAGCCACCATGCCATTAACACTTAAACTCACGGGTAATTCATCTATACTCACTGCTGAGTACTTTCCTCTTCTGGAGCTAACGACGGATTATGTTTGTGGTTTAATTGATTTTCAAACATACAACTCTATACCATGAAGCGAATGAGGCTGTTGAGATACCTGTGGGATCCTATGAGATTGATGATATAGAAAAATATGTACAACGATACTTGGAAAAAGAAGTGAAAAGGATAAAGTTTACGATAAAGGCTAACAATAATACATTGAAGAGTGAAGTTAAAGCAACGGAAGAAAAACATTTTGAAAAACAGAGATGAGATCCATAGCTCCTCTGTTTGGATTCAGTAAAAGAAACTTGTCTGCTAATACATTCAAATGAATAATATACGCATCGAATGTAAAATTATATCAGGATCATTCTTCAACAGCACACAAGTACACACTGTCCACGAGGATATTCCGAAAGTGGGCCCTGTGTGTAAAATAATGGAGTTAGCCAAAAATGTAATCTATTTGGCTGTGATCACCAAACGTATAAGTTCTCTAACATTGAAGCTCCTTGATCAAGACGGTGACTTAATCAACTTCAGAGGCGAGACTATAACTATCAGGTTACGTTTGAAGCCGCAGCATGTTGATATATAATAAGGAGCAGACAAGGTCAGTAGTCAGGGGAAAACCTTGAAGCGGCAAAAACCTACATTAACACCTGCAAATACAGCATATTTAAAATCGATAGGCTGAACGCTGAAACAATGAATAAAGGAATAATAGATATTGCACCAGACGCTTGCTTTGATAACAGTGTTAGCAAATTTGAACATCACTCATATTCACCGTTTCTAACATCATTTAAAAACAGCGATAAAATCTGTATCTCTGTACAACATCAGGACTTGAATCTTCTACCCAGCAGGAATTTTATTTACATTAAGGGGTCGCTAACAAAGCTGGATGGAACCGTTTGAGCAACCGCAAAATTAGCTAACAACGCTCTACACTTTCTTTTTGAGGAAATAAGCTATGAATTGGATGCAGTGGAAATCGATCGTACAAGAAATCTTGGGATTGCGACAATATTAAACAACTACGTAACGCTAAAAGCAAATGTAAGCAAGATAATACTCAAAGACAGGTGGTCGCCAGATTCATCCGCTGTACCAGCCAATGGGCTGTTCAACTATTGTGTATCTCTGAAATAGTTATTGGGATTCGCTGAAGATTACAAGAAAATTCTTATAAATTACAAACATGAACTCATATTGATCCGAAGCAGGACAGCCGATAATGCCATTATATCACACACAGATGAGGTGAAAATTGAAATTACCAAACTTCAATGGAGCATTCCGCATGTTACAGTATCCGATGATGAAAGACTGCAACTATTTAAAATAATCGGGAGATGTCGCACGATATAAATACCCTTCCGGAGCTGGGACATATATGAATATCCAGTACTATCAGAATCCACGCATCAAACCTAGTCAGTTAAGACTTCCACTCAACTGGAGAAACCTAGATTTATCATCTTAGCATTACAAACGAATCTAAGAAACGACGAAACCAAGGATGCAAGCAAGTTTGGTCACTGCAAACTCCCCGATGTTACAGTTCATTTGAACGCGGAATCATATACCTATGATGATTTGAATTTGAAATTTGATTTGAATAGATACGCATTGCTGTATGATATATAAAGTCTACAATATCATACTATGACACACACATCAAAACGAAACAATAAAAAGTGGACCTGTTGACATAAGGCTAGAATTCAAGACATCTGACAATATACCCGCTAATACGAGAGCATATTTCCTGCTTCTATACGATCGAATAGTGCAATACAGTCCGCTGACAAGTGAAGTTAGAAAGTTAAATTAAGAAGATGGCTATCACCGTAGACTTCCAAGGTTTCAAAACAAACCTCAATGAATTTATCACTAAACAACTGGCAATATAAACCAATGAAAACCAAGTGCAGCTCTTTATATTTCAACCCCCGTTCAGATACACAGACTTGACTTCAGCAAAAAAGTTACAAGTAAAATGGCTTTATCACAATTTTCATGGATTCCGCTGGAATGATGGCTACATACCGTACCACGAGCTGCACACTTTAGTTGTACCAATGCTTCGAAATAGGACCATATATGTAAGGGGAGCTGAAAAAGTTCATTGGATGCGGAAGATAGTCAGAGAGGGTGAATTCATTATCAACGTCGATGATGAATACAACTGTGGAAAACTAATAGAGATTAGCACAAATCCGCCCAATATGAGCTTGGCAAGCGCTATAAGAAATACTTTGTAATCAAAATTTTAATTGGAAATAAAAACAAATGTTTAAAAAACATAAGACTTTTCAATACACATACCCTAGACTCAATAATAATTTGCTAAGAAAACATCAAGCCAAAGTGTTGTGAAATTCGAGCGATGTATCTCCGCTAAGATAACTTGCAGCACTTGAAAATAGCAATACCAATATGACGTCATACCTATATCCAGAACCTCCCCGCTAATAAAAGAAAACAGTAAAACTAAGGCATGCTGGTAGTTCCGGCTAATGCCGCTAGGTAACCTTACTCAAGAAATTTCGAGGCTGTCGAGGATTTCTGATGAAACTTTCATCCATCCTCCCACCCCGCACCACCTAGAATCTATTGGCATGAACAAAACTTTCCTATTGTTAACTTTAATTATTATTTATATTAATTAAAAATTAAAGCCTACATTTAGGCGCAACACTTGAAAACAGGAAAATAATAATAAAAAGCCTACATTTAGGCGGACCAAGAAAACAGAAAACTGTCGCATTTTTCTGCTACGTCTGGGCACAAGCGTATCTAAAAACATCACACAGCCAAGAAATCCGTAGCATGCTGCTACGTGCGGGCACAAGAGAAGGAAAAATTGTGGTCCAGAACTTTCGTAGAACAACTACTGTCCACACTGATTGGAGAAGTTCTTGCTTGAAAATACTTAATGTCTTTAATAACTTCATTATCACAAGTTTCTTTAATGAATTCACCGCAAAACGTTGTAACAACTTTAATATGAAATTGCTGTTTTGATGTGTTGTTAATGCGACGAGTAAGTAATTTGGAGGCATCTTCCATAAATAGCTTAGGATCTAGGTGGCTTATATTTACGATAACACCTGGCCTAATTCTACTTGCGAACGCTGTTTTTGTTTCTTCCCACTTAACAAAATTACTTCTTATTGCACGTGGATTAATTCCTCCACCTCGAGGGGGAGCTTTGATTAACTCTCTCAAGGATTTAATTTGAGTAATGTCGTTTCCTAGCAGTATTATTGCACTTCCCAAATGCTGCTTGAAATTTACGAATGTTTCTGTTGCACTCTTTAATAATATTGTTTTTATTCACTGAATTTGTATCACTTAACCCTCACACTCTCGGTTCATACTTTACCTTAGAACGTTCAGTATTTACCCCTGCAAATAAATGTATGTCATATGAAGAAATTTATAAAAGCATCAGAGAAACTTAGAAAAAATGTCGTTTTTGCGATTTTTTCTTCAGAACGGATATAGATGTGCATTTTTTATGTATGGGTATATAGAATTAGTATTTCTAAGTGACTTTAATTTGAGATGAAAATTGCTGAGTGCAACAATAATTTATAATATCCAGGTTATTCTCTTCCTTTTTGACTCAAAATGGTTTATAGATTTTGAATTAAAAGCGAAATATGTATATATTATTTTATTTTGGAATTCATGAATGGGAATCATCAAATATATTTTTTAGATATAACATAAAAATTAAAGACACAAAAAACATAAAAATAAAAGATTTATTTAGAACAGTCTTCCGTCCATGTCCGTTTTCGCTTATCGGATCGGTAGCAAATACTGCATCCACCCTTTACCGTAACCCTATTTGTTGCTTCTCGTTCTTCAAGATAGTCAACAGGTACATTTTCAATTTGTCTGAAGGCATCAATACTGCAACCCAGTACACCCTCTATTGCATTTTTAATTGAAAACGTGCATCCACGCAGTGAAGATTTTGCACGTGTTTCAATTTGCGGCTTTCATAAGGCGATACCTAGCTGTTCTAAGAACAAACTGCGGTGGCCTTTTCGAGTTGTTAGGTCAGAAGGATGGTTGTTTTTTTTTCAATAAAGCTGGAGTATCCAGGAAGTTGAAAAATAAAGCCAAAGGCCAACGATTTGTTTTCCGCTTAGTGGTGTACTTCGTTAACATTTGGTCCATTGTGACAACCCCACTTTTGGTTTCATTATAATGGAGGATAATCGACGGCTTATCCATTGAGCCAGAAATGTTTGTATCGTAGTGCTTGGTTGGCATCAGTACCACTGCCTTGTTTCCTTTGGGAAGATACGAACATAACGTTTTGTCACCAGTCTCATGAAATCCAAAAAGTGAAGATCGTATATCACATCTTTTATGAGCTCCGAATTCTGGCGGGATATATGCTTTAGTTTTTCTGACAGTGCCAACTAGGGATAAGTTCAACGATATCAAATGAGTGGCAAGTGGCAAAGATGTGAAAAAATTGCCTGTTGTGATGTTTCGACCAGTATTTTTGTACTTTGAAACTAAATCCTTTACGACCCGTTCACCTAAAAGACGACGTATTTTAGAAAATAATTTAAGATATAATTTTGCAGCTCAAACTCACCTTGAAGAGTTTCACGTGGCCATCCAATTTGCCTTCCTTTGTAAATCGTACCCACCAACGGATAAAATGTTTTGGAATCGAATGCCCACAACAGTTTGATACCATACATCGATGGTTTTGATGGGATATATTGCGTGAATTTGGTCAAACCTCTAAAAGGAAATAGCTGTTAATCAACTGTAATATTTTTAAATGGCCTGTAAGACTTGCTCAAATTTGCGTTCAGCATGTTGAAAATATATATAGGAGCGCATTTGTCAGTCGCCATCCGTTCTTCTCGAGTTTCCCCATTATCGAATCGAATAAATCGATTAATCTCGTTGAATCGATTCAAGGACATGGTAGCGATATATAGCATCACGCAGAATTATTCCACAGTTGAGCTCATTGTTCATAGTTAGAGTGATGCCAGCCTATATAAATTAAAAGACCGAAATACGCCAACAACTGTACTTATGATAATTCTTTCCAAGAACGTCGAGTTCTGTCGGGATTTTCGAGATTCTATGGTGTAGTACGACCTACGTCCTTTCGGTTTGTGTAGCGACAGATGGTATCTCGAATGGGTTGATTCATGAAACCATCGAAAATTTGCACTGGCTCCATATTTTTCGTTGACGATACCGGTCCCATTTGATTCGACAGCAAAATATTATGTGCTCGAACTCGATGTACTCGTGGTGGGATGTTACTCCATTTAGTACAGTCACGTCCAATTAAAAATTGTTTAGGATCATTCAATTCTATTTCGCTGTCTGAATTTTCATCTGCACTGATCTCATCAAATTGAATATCTTCAACCTCTACCACTGTATCACTACATTCTTCATTTTCAATTTGAGGTATATATGCTTCGTCCAAATCCGTCATTACCATAAGGTACATCCAAACTCTCATCATCGATTGCTAAAATCATCCTTCGATAGCAACTGCTCCTTTCGTCAAACGACAATCTATACCACACAACAAATTTGTAGTACAAACAACAACAAAAAACATATGTTATCATTATTCTTACCTTGAGATTTCAGCACTACACAAACAGCAAAGTTTTCGGGACTCATTGTTATTGTCAAAGTTAGTAAGAAATTCACTAATAATTTTAAACCGCAGAAGAAAATTGTCGATTGCAAATCGAATTCCAACTAGGAACATGGAAGAATAATATAGGCGCCTATAATGAAATGGGGAGTAGACCGATGTGATCGACAAATTAGCGGCATTTCCTTGAAAAAAATAAAAAATAAAACAATAATGTGTGAATGTAACTCTACGAGAACAACTGTTTCATAAGAAAGTAATTAACGGTTCCTTTATAAGAGTGGAACTATATAGATCGAAATAACTCATCGTTATCAGTAGCACTGCTATTTTTGATATTCTAAGAATTATTTGCGGAAGTTTACAAAAATTTCTTAGAAACAGAAATAGGAAATATCTTAGATCAAAATTTCGTAAACATTGCACTTAAATTTTTCTTTCTAAAATAGCAAGTTATCATCTACTTTAAATACAATTCATATATTTCTAAAAATATACATATCATCAAAACTATGTATGTGTTTTAATAGACATACATATGTATAAAATTTACAAATATACAAATATATAAGTTTATTGACAAATTCTATTTCCTTTGGCATATTTGTTTAAAACATAAAAAAAAAATGGAAAATTTTTGTACGCAAATTATTTAATGCGAAAGAACTGCATATTTACCCAGATAAATTCTGAGAGGGTGAGGGTTAAACACTTCAATGCATCTTCTCGCAATTTCTTAATTAATGAAAAACTTTCATTTACTGCTGTTATAGACATTTTTAATTTTTTATTATACACTAACACTGAGACTCACTTATATTGACTGGTGCTCCCCAAGAGTTTGCTTGTGCTTTTATAGGAACGGTTTTTAACATGAATGATCCTGCTGCTACAATAATCATTGCACAGGATGAATTCCTACAAATTTGCTTGCAGGTTGAGATGATATCGAATTACGCGATAAAGAGTAGTAGGTACGCTATGGAAGTTCTGGACCAAAGCTTTTACTTCCCTTGTTCCCAAAACGTAGGAGCATGCTACGGTTTTCTTTTATGTGTGGAGTTTTTTGCTTCCCTTGTACCCACACGTAGCAGCAAAATACTACGGTTTTCTTGGATGTGTGGTGTACCTAAATGTATTCTTTTTTATTATGATTTTGCTTGAGCGCCTAAATTTAGGCTTTGGTTTTGAATAAATATTGGTAATAATAAAACACTAGGAAATTTTTGTTCATGCCAATGGATTCTAGATGGTTAGGAGGTGGGGGAATTATAATATAGGATAGGGAGGGGTAATAAAATTTTCATCAGAAATCCTCTACGGGCTTTGGTTTTCGAGATATTAGTGTATTAATAATTCAAGTTATTTTTGTTCCTGCCAATGGATTCTAGGTGGTGTGGGGGACGAAATTTTCATCAGAAATCCTGTACAGGTTGGCTTGATGTTTTATTAGCAAATTGCGTCTAGAGTATGTGTATTCAAAAGTCTTATGTTTTCTAAACATTTCCTTTTATTTCCAATAAAATTTCTTATTACAAAATTATTTGTTATAGCACATTGCCCAATATGAACTTGGCATGATGGCGCATTTTTGTTAATCTCTATTAGTTTTCCACAGTTGTATTCATCTTCGACGTTGATAATGATTTCACTCTCTCCAACTATCTTCTGAAACCATCGAAATTTTTGAGTTCCCTTTACATATATGGTTTTGTTTCGAAGCAGTGGTTCAACTGTGGTGTACAGCTTGTGGTACGGTATGTAGCTATCATCCCAGCGGAATCCATGAAAATTGTGTGGACGCCATTTTAATTGTCTCTTTTTTGATGAAGTCAAATTTTTGTATCTGAACGGTGGTTGAAATATGTAGTGCTGCATGTGGTTTTCATTGGTTAAAATTTCCAGTTATTTAGTGATAAATTCATTGAAGTTTGTTTTGAAACCTTGGACGCCTACGGAGACAGCCATATTCTTAATGTAACTTTCTAACTTCACTTGTCAGCGGACTGTATTCCACTTTTTGATCATTTAGAAGCAGGCAATATGCTGTTGTATTAGCCGGCATATTTTGAGATGTCTTGAATTCTAGCCTTATGTCAACAGGTCCACTTTTTATGGCTTTATTTTGATGTGAGCAATCAATGACAGCAATCGGAGCATCGGTTTTGAACTTCTCCCATGTGAGGAACGGCTGATTCTGATGGCCATAGTATGATTGTGTAAACTTTGTATACATATTATACAGCAATGCGTACCTATTAATATCAAATCTCAAATTCAAATCATCATAGGGATAGGATTCTGACTACAAATGAACTGTAAGATCGGTGAGTTTGCAGTGATCAAACTTGCTTGCATCCTTGGTTTTATCGTTCCTTAGATTCGTTTGTAATGCTAAGAAGATAAATCTAGGTCTCTGTAGTTGAGTGGAAGTCTTCACTGACCAGGTTTGATGCGTGGATTCCGGTAATACTGGATACTCTTATATGTCGCAGCTACGGAATTGTGTTTGTATTGGGCGACCTCTCCCGATAATTTTAAAAAGTTGCAGTTTTCATCTTCGGATACTGTAACATGCGGAATGCTCCATTCAAGTTTGGTAATTTCAATTTTCAGTTCATCTATGGGTGATATAATGGCATTATCGGCTGTCCTGCTTCGGATCAATATGAGTTCATGTTTGGAATTTATAAGAATTTTCTTGTAATCTTCAGCGAATCCCAATAAATATGACAGAGGTACACAATAGTCAAACAGCCCATTGGCTGGCTGTATAACGGATGAATCTGGCGACCAACTGCCGTTGAGTAGTATCCTGCTTACATTTGCGTTTAGCAGCGATAGGTAGTCTTTTAATGTTCAATTTATAGCGTATGTCCTCAAAAAGAGAGAGTAGAGCGTTGTTAGCTAATCTGGGGGTTCCTCAAATGGTTCCATCCAGCTTTGCTAGTGACCTCTCAATGTAAAGAAAACTCCTGCTGGGTAGAAGATTCAAGTCCTGATGTTGTACAGACATACGGATTTCATCGCTGTTTTTAAATGATGTCAGAAACGGTGAATATGAGTGATGTTCAAATTTGCTAACACTGTATCAAATCGAGCGTCTGGTGGAATATCTAGTATTCCTTTATATATTGTTTCAGCGTTAAGCCAATCGATTGCAAATATGATATTTTTACAGGTGTTAATGTAGGTCTTGACCGCTTCAAGGTTGTCCGCTGACTAATGATCTTGACTGCTCCGAACACATATTTATCATTATTGTATATCAACATGTTGTGGCTTCAAATGTAACTTGATGGTTTTATAGTCTCTCCTCTGAAGTTGATTAAGTCACCGTCTTGGTCAGGGAGCTTCTATTTTTGAAAACTTTTACGTTTGGTGTTCACACGCAAATAGATTACATTTTTGGTAGCTAATTACCAACCAAGCTGCTAATTGTCAATTAGCTAATTGCCAGTTAGTAATGATATAAATGCCAATTAGCTTATACTGATGTCTCGAAAACCAAAGCCCTTAGGGGATTTCTGATGAACATTTCGACCCCCCTCCCACCCCACACTACCTAGAACGCATTGGCATGAACAAAAATAACTTGAATTATTAATACGCTAATGTCTCGAAAACCAAAGCCGGTAGAATATTTCTGATTAAAATTTCATTACCCACTTCCCTATCTTACCTCCATCTAGAATCCATTGGCTTGGCCTGCGGGGGGCAAAGTTTGTTGCGAAAGTGGCTGGTTATAGAGAAGCGGTGTATAAATGTTCGGTAAGGTAAGTTTTTGCGTCGTTTCAATCTGAAAAAGGGTCACGCGAAGAAATAAAAGACGTGGTTAATAGCAGCCAAGTATTTTTCTTACAATCGATGACCATTTTTTTCATTTTGAATGAAAGAAAACTGAAGAAACTTCTTCTCTACGTCTCTACTCGTTAAAACAATAAAATAATTTTCAATAGCCTTGATTTCATCCAGCAGTTTTTGCGTTTTTTATTTTTTTATATTCCTTATCAGTTTTCAACTCTGCAGCTCTCAAAAGTTTATACGCTGGCTCGTTTCCAATTGCCGTCAAAAATTCCGATGTGGAGTTTGCCTGAATTGGTTAATCATATTGTTTTATTGACATAAAAAGTTTAAAATTAATATTTTTGACTTACCATATTATACAATAATATTTTTAACCGAGAACTTTTCTTTCAATTGTTTATATAAAACTGTCAAATATACGCGAAAAAATTCGGATTTATATACAATTTTTTGGTCGAAATCGCAAAATACTTTCTACCACTTTACCTACTTTTGTACAAACAGAGTATTGATATCTTAAAATATACAACATATTTCAATAACTTAATGTTCCATAGGGTGTCAGATAACCATCCGGATCTTTATTATCATACTTTTACTCGACATAAGTGAAAAGAGAAGTTAGCGACAATGCTGCATTTAATAGTTAGTACTTCCTCAAAGGCAAAAGTAGAAAAAAGAACAAACAAATTGATTGGATTTTATTACTTTGTAAGCGAGACATGCAGTTAAACAGAGGAGCCTGGGGTATATAAAAGGTAGACGAAAACACCTTCGTTTTTTATTTAAAGCGAGCTTTTACAAGCAAAAGTTGTGCTAATCAAAACGCAAACCTTGCGAGTTTTTTAAAATAAAAAAAGTTGTAGTTTTTTCAAACGCGCAGAGAAAATTAAAAGTGATAGATTTAATGTTGTTTCTTGTTACAGAACCTTCTCAACAGTTTCACCAGCTTCAAATTTGAATATTTTACCGAAAAACCTTGTGCGCTTTTAAAACAAAATCAAAATTGTATTTTTTTCAAACCTATGTAGGTAGTACGCTGAGAAAATAAAGCTTAAAGGTAAGACGCATAATTTTAAAAGTAAATTGAAGTTGAAGTTTTAATGTTGTTTTTTGTTACAGAGCCTTCTCAACAGTATAGCCTCAAAAGTTGAATATTTTACCAAAAAACAAATCTTGTGAGTTTTTTTTTAAACAAAAAGTAGTTTTAGTTTTTTCAAACCTATGTAGTGCGCGGAGAAAATTAAAAGTGATAAATTTTATGCTGTTTTTTTTTGTTACAGAACCTTCTCAACAGTATCACCAACCTCAAAAGTTGAATATTTTACCGAAAAACAAATCTTGTGCGTTTTTAAAACAAAAACAAAATTGTAGTTTTTCAAACGTATGTAGTACGCGGAGAAAATAAAGCTTAAAGTAAGACGAATAATTTTAAAAGTAAATTAAAGTGACAGTTTTAATTCTGGTTTTCTTAAAGAGCCTTCCAACAGTATCACCAGCCTCAAAAGTTGAATATTTTAACAAAGCAAAAGTCTTGTGAGTTTTTTAAAGCAAAAAGAAATTGTAGTATTTTTTCAAACCTGTGCAGTGCGCAGAGAAATCAAAAAGTAAAGTTAAAACGCATAATTTTAGAAGTAAACTAGAACATTTAGGCGTCATGTTAACAGTTAAGTTTTTAAATATTTTAGAACTAGTTCGAGAAAAGGGTGAACAGTTTTTTCCATGTTTTTTAAGATCTGTGTTAAAGGAAATGTATGAAAATAATGTTGTTTTAACAACACAGGATATTTTAAACGTGCATAAAATTATTTTTAAATATGCATTTTCCAAAACGGACTGTTTCCAAAACCCTCAGTTCAAGAAGCTCTTTCTACCTTAGAAAAGGTAAGTGTTTTACCCAGCCAAAACAAATCACATATTTCCGGCATAGTGGATATTTGTGAGTCTACTGTCAGCACCAACGTATTAGAAAATACGGGTGATGTGGCTATACCTTCTTCTAGTATCAACCGCAGTGAAATAGTGCAGTCAGGTGGTGGGGGACTTTATTAAAATATTATCAAAAGAAAATAAACATTTCAGGAAATTTAAAATGAATGGTGCAAGGATGACTTTTCAACTAAAAGATTCCTCACATCAAGATATTTATAATTTAATTTAATGGATGGAAAGTGCATTTTCTGAACTGATTAAAAAATTAGTTTCAGCAATGAGGGAAGTCATATAGCCTTGTCACTTTCATATGGAGGAGGAAAATTTAGTAACATCGAGAATGAAACGTTTACTTGAAAAACAAAAGAAGTCTGACAAATGTTAGTCAAAGTGGTTTTTATGTCTTCCAAAAGGTTTGTGTTATTCAGTAGAAATATTAAAAGGTATCACTCTACCGAAAAAATGTTCACATTAGTTTGAAAACACACTTGTTAGCATTTCAAAAGCGTTGTGTAAGAATGCTTTAGTTCGAGTAACGGAAAATAAAGGATGTTTATTATCAGATCTATATAGATTTCAAAAAAAAATTAAAAGATTTTCAAATTGTGGTCTTTAATTCGTTAAAGGGAAATATACTTTTTTAGTGGCCAACCCATTTTGAGCAGAATCAGAAAATTTATCTTTATTTTTCTGAAACGGAAAATCTCCGACGGGATTAATAAAAAAATATCTTTGTGTTTTTTGTGATAATTTATATGATCATAAGTTTTACCACAAGTGTGAAATGCAGTGTCCATATTGTTATTTATCTCGCCGTGCTTATTTGTGCAAGAAGTAATAATTTGTGAAAAATGTAAAAGATCCTTTAGGGGTCCCATGTGTTACAATAATCACTTAAAACATATTTTGAATAAAGAAACTATTTGGAAAACTTTACAAGTTTGTAAAGATTGTGGTAAATTTGTCGATTATTCTAAATCGCAGGAAATTCACATTTGTGGTGAGTTATTTTGCCCGAATTGTTTTAAATACGTTCGAGCAGATCACTTGTGTTTTATAAAAGTTTACAAAAAAAAAGAAAAATACAAATTTTTTTCATATTTTTTGATTGTGAAAGCACTAAAAAAACAATATCAAGAAAAATCTAATTCATTTGTACACAATGTAAACTTAAAAATAGCCCAGCAGAATTGCAATGAATGATATATTTTTTTTAATACTTTAGACAACTGGAACTATGTAGGATAAGTTCCATCTACAGAAATGTATGCCATTAACGCAATGACGACAGATGAAAGGGAAAACTTCTGCAAATGGTACGACAATCAAATAAAATCCAAGGTCATTTTTAATAATCAGGTCGAATTAATAAGTTATTGTCGAAAGGACGTTAAAATTTTACGAGAGAGTTGCTTAATTTTTATGATGGAGTTTTTAAAAATAACCCAAATAAATCCGTTTACGGAAGCCCTTACAATTGCATCAACAGTAAAAGAAAATTTGTTAGGTATTATGCCTAAAAATTGGTATATTAGAAATTCGAATCAGTCAATTATAGGTCTAAAATGGCTTACATTAGAAAACAGCAACGTTGGGGGGAAAATTAAATACGTAGAAAATTATGGTGAAGTAAAACTGACTGGTTTAATCCGGATACAAATACTCTTTATGAATTTTTTGGCTGTTTCTTCCACAGCTGTATACTGTGTTTCAAAAACCGGACTTCAAATAAACATCAATTTCAGAATCTTGATCTTCGATATGAAGGCACGTGTAAAAGAATTGAACTAATCAAACGTGCAGGCTTTAAATTAATAACTATGGGGGAGTGTTATTTCAAACAGTTTTTAAAGAAAATCCGGAAATAAGCCAATCTTTAGATAACGATTTAAAAAGTCATGTACTTTCCCTTAATCTGCGGGAAGCTATAAGAGGAGGGCGTACTGAGGTGTTTGCTGTTTATTATAAAGCAAAGGCTGATGTGAAAATTTAAATTTTTGGACTTTACAAGTCTCTATCCGTCCGTAAATAAATATGCACCTTATTCTGTTGGGCATCCAAAAATATTAAAACATGAGGATGTGCCTTCCGCGGAAGATTTGATAAAAATGCAGGGGTTTGTTAAATGTAGAGTTTTGCCCCTACAAAATATGACTATTCCTGTTCTTCCTCTTAAAATAAACAACAAATTATATTTTCCTCTTTCCAAAACATGCAGCGAACTTAATATTCTTCATCAATGCCCACACACTCAAACTGAAAGAATATTGTTATGAACTTGGGTAATTCCTGAAGGGTATGAAAGAAGAGATATTTTTGAAGTTTGGCAATATAGCTACACTCAATATACTCGTGAAACAGGACAGGGAGGTCTATTCTCCGAATATGTTAATACGTTTTTAAAGCAAAATCAAGAAGCTAGCGGTTGGTTTAGTACATGTAATACTGAACATGAAAGGGAACTGTATATTCAGCAGTATGAAAAATACGAAAATATTCTTTTAGATAAAACAAAAATCGAAAAAAATTCCGTGCAAAGACACGAAGCAAAACTATGTCTTAATTCTTTGTGGGGAAAATTTGCCCAAAGAGGGGAGAAACTGCAAACTACTGTTGTAACTAATTTTAAAGATCTTTTTGATTTTATTGAAAGTCCGTCGTATGCTCGTATGGTGTACATTTGATAAAAGAGCAATTAAACAGGATGGTTTTTCTTATCCTTACGGTTTTATAAGCATCAGAATGAAATATTTATAAGATTTGAATAATTTTTTTTAATTAGGCAAATAAAATATTTTTAGCAAATGCAAAAATTAAAATAATTATTAATATGACAACTGTTATTTTTTTTTAGAAACCTACATATATAAGGCCTTAAAACTTATATTTAAATATCTGTTTGGTATTTCCTTTCTGTAGTAAAAGTCTTGAGTTCGGGCAGTGTTGTTTTAAATATATAGTTTGTCAGCGGAGTTAAAGGCCTGCTGTTTGCTAAGGAGTTGTCGTTCTTACAACACGGATCGCTTAATCCAACCTCATATTATTTCAAACCTCAATACCCGTATAATCAATTGTCAGCAAAAGCTCGTTGGCAGGATGATTACAATTTCAACCGAATAAACGGGTTAAGATGGAACGCTGATACTATTGATTACAACAATCTACCTGACATACTGACGAAATTATCAAATTCAACAATTTATGTAAAAGGACTTGAAAAAAAAATTTATTCAGCAATTCATTCCTCAAGCGAAAATAAAACAACTTGAAATACCAAAACTAAACAACCTTATACAATTTGAAGTATATTGTGAAATTCATGGAAATTTATCTGCTGTACGTTGTGCTATTAAAAATTGTATTAATATTTATATATATTTGTTAGTGAATAAAATAATTAATTAAGATACTCTTTATATTTATTTTATTTCATTTATTTGTAATCGAAATTCATTGCATCAAAAATTAGATTTGCAATACAATACATTGGTATTTCATAAAAAAGTCTGGAATAATTTAAGTGTACATAAGAAGTTCGGCTGGGAATAAAAATCTTCACATGGTAGTAATACATTTTTTTCGTTAGATTTGTCAGCATACTTGTTATAATATTCCTTAGGAGCTTCTAGTCCAGTCAAATAAGCAGAAAAAATGCTAAAGATCGCATTTAATTTGTTTCAGGCTGCAATTTTGAGGGTTAGTGTAGGGTGGTCCTGGGAGTATTGTCGCAAAAATCCAGCCTCGCAGGGCTAAAAAAAAGGGGTGAAAGACAATAAAAACACCCCCGAACGCGTGACAATCTATTTGCCGTGCGTGCGGTTTGGAAGAGGTAAAATTTTTGAATAAATTAAAAATACTATATTATTCAAAATATGATTCTAAATAAGAAAGTCTCGGGTGACCAACCCCTATCTCGTAAGGGCATGACAGGAAAACCAAAAGAAGCTAAGGGTGGACACATCGCAATATCAACTAACATGTGTCCGATTACTTCAATTCTGCAACATTTTCGTTCAATGTGATGGAATGGAAAAACGGGGGGAGTGAAGAAAGTTATCGGACTATATGTTGCGCAACATTTCCGCTCATGTTTTGCTGTGGTGACGTGTGTGGAACATTTTTGAATTTTTCTTAGAATTTTGTCTGGTTGTGCAAAGCGAGGCGAGATATGATGATTTTTGCTTTGAATTTTTTTCATTTTAGTTCAATATGGCTGCAGTTTTGCGAATTCGATGGTTTTTAGCGTTTTAGGTGACCGCGATTGCGTAAGCGTGGGAAGAAAATAATGTATGTGATTGTGTGCATTGTTGTTTGTTTTTAATTGTTGTAAAGGGTAGGATATGGGACTGCAGGCTACACGGGAAGAATGGGTTGTAATAAATTAATGGTATAGACTAGATGGGTGGGATCTGGGATGGTTAGATGGTTACAAATAGAAGTGTTACCTTTTTAAAAAAAATGATTACTAACAAATCATAGTTATATAAAATTTGCAGGTGCTTTCTTTTTTAAAACTTTATTTAAAAATGGTTTACTAATTCCCAATATGATATAGTGCAATAATTGTCTCTTGCAATTTTCAAATCAAAAAAGCAAATCAATTTAAAAAGGATTTATTTCATGTACAAGCCATATTTTAGCTATAGCTATACGCACAACGTTGGACAATATGAGACTAAAGAGCATAATTATAGATTAACAAATCAGAAAAATTAACAATAAAGTCATTATATTCATTATCTTGACTGCTTGGAAACCAGACCAGACACTTCCTTATAAGTAATCGCAAGAGTAATACTAGAATACATATCGGTACTAAAGAGCAAATAAGATAATTGTAAGAGCAATCTTAGACTATGCAACTAATCAAAGATATAAAGTGAAATGAGATAAAAAGAATAAAGTAATAATTTCACTACTACTAATAATAATACTACCGTGGTCCATATATTACTGAGAACAGCAAATTACCAGAAGTAAATATGCAATGACTTTATTGTTAATTTTTCTGATTTGTTAATCTATATTTGTATGATCTTTAGTCTCATATTGCCCAACGTTGTACGTATATCTATAGCTAAAAAATGGCTTGTACATGATATAAATCCTTTGTAATTTGATTTGATTTTTGATTTGAAAATTGCAAGAGACAATTATTGCACTATATCATATTGGGAATTAGTAAACCATTTTTAAATAAAGTTTTAAAAAAGACGACTGCATGGAAAAACACCTCTAAAAAACCTGTTTGTTGTACGGTTATTTGTTAACGCCTTTGCAACCTCAATCGTGTTCATTCTGGTTCAGCAGAAATGACGGCTTCCACGTCACTGACTTTGGTGTGAGATGTAACGTAGTTATTTATAAATTCTTTAGTTGTATCTCCATGAACAAATACGATGCTAAATTTTGATAGAGTTTTGATAAGATCTTCATCCAATCGCTTGAGCTCAAGTTTGCCAAATTGACTTAATTGTTCAGAACATTCTGTACTAGATGTAGGATACTTGAAAATTATTTCTTTCGCAAAAGACTTATTTTGCGCAGCGAATCCTGCAAAAGAAACTCTTTTTAAGGAGGTTAAGTGGCTCCAAAGAGTAGCTCATTATAAACTACGTAATTAAGCACAATGATCATTTAACCTGCCTTATATAGGTTTTTAGAAGCTAGTGTACATATTTTTATCTTTAGCTATATCAAGGCTGCTACCATAGACTGCATATACAATACATGTCACAGTTGTTTTTAGTGCTTCTTTAAGCCTTCCTTCAATTCTAACTGTTCCCTGATTCAATAGCTTTCCACATGTTGAATTACATGAGAGATCTGTTGTTAAATCAAAAGCAAGTAGAAAACATTCGTTATCAAAGAATTTTTTTGAAATTTGGTGTCCTTTATCGAAATAATGTACACCGGTTCCTTTAAACAATGTAATATAACCGCGAGGCGCTATCAGGATCTTCTTTTGAATAATCAAATTCTAGAGGTTGATTTAGCACCTGTACCCCGTTCACCAATAAGTTAAACCTGGTGATGTTGTTGTGCTTGAAGTCGTAAAATTTTTTTGCTCATTTTCCAGTATATGCGTCATTGTCAACCATGCCAAAGACTAGTAAATTTGGTAATTGTCCTATAACCACATTGTCCAAGGATATTGTAAAATGTATTTACGGGTATTGTATACGTCTTAACTTCAACTCGTTTATACGGGTATATAGCGTTGGAGCGTTGGAGAACAGCTTCATGAGCCAGCAAGATATTAGGATTAATAGCTACATGATCCATGTACATAGTTGCTTCTACTCTCTTAACTCGTGGGGAATAGTCCATCATCTTTTGACCAGAGGTAAAATGCGGGTTTTGAGTGATAAAACTACCCATAAATCAACACCGGTCATGAATAATTTAACAATTTATCTTCATTAAACATATCGCCGTGAATCTTTTCCATCAGTTCAACTACATTACTTTTATCAAACAGCTTTTGTCTTGCCAAATAACCTTCATTTAGCTCAGGGTTTTCAACTACCTCCATATTATTTTGATCGAGATACCAGACAACCGATTCCAAATGTATTGAAGCTGCATCTTTTCCGCAATTTAATAAATTCTCTAAATATAGGCTCTATAGTTGTAATTGTTATCAGTTTGCGCAACTGATTTACCATTTAAGTAAATTGTACATTGACGGAAAAAGTGATTGGAGTGTGTTATTTACAAGGCTAGGGCCATCATCATGAACAGTGTCCTTTGGTTTTATCCGGTTTAGTTCTTTCGATATCTTCGCCTGTGTAAAGTTCTTCTTTTCCATCCTTGATTTTAACCAGTTGTAATTTCAAACGAACGTATATGCTTGATAAGTCTCGATATGTGTCACCATGTCCTAGCGATACAACTTCCAATACCGACGAGTTGTCCAAAGAAGCTACTGTCGTGCCCCTTGAGCAATCGAATTAACGAATCCAATAATTAAAAGGCGATACTCGAATTTCTTTTAACACATTTTCTTTATTAAACCATAAACCAAACTGACCTATCTTAATACCTTTTAAAAGCAAAACCAATCTGAACCGAACTGTAACTTGATATCGCGATGAGTGATAACGGAGCGGCTAAAAAATACTACAGGCACTCGCCAGTCCAGTCATTGGTCTTTTATGCACCAATATTCGGAAGTAGACTTTACTTAACAACGCGGATGTAAACAAACGACAACAACCTTGCCGTTTGTTCTACCGGTTGCAGCACCTGAGTCGCTCAGTAGTAAACAATCGCTTTACATAATAATTACCATGCGAAGGTTAATTATTATTGTAATCGTCGATTGCTCCACTAAGCGCTCATCGCAGCCAGCTGTTAAGCTAATCAGCAAAATAACCGACAGTTGCAGAACAGTACAATGCGACGTTACTGTTTAGCAATTGCTAATTATTTCACTAAAATACGCCCTTGGCTGCAGGAAGAATCTTCCGTATATTGGGCCATCACATCCCTCCCCCCTTGGAAAAACTAGTTTCCGCAGGGAACTAGATCTGGAGAGTGAAACAGTCTTAATTAACAACTGAGAATATTTTGTTTCTCGTTCGGTTCAGATTGTTTACATTTTCTTTACATACCTACTATCTAAATTGTCTTATCTTCCTTTTTCATTCCTTACATTTTTTATTTTTACAGCATTTCTCTTTTTATTTTCTTCTTACATTTAACTTTAATACTTCCTTTACATATTTAATTTCTTTCTTACTTTTATCTCATTTCTTTTTTATTGTGTTCTCACAACATCTCTGTTTTCTCTTTTAGTTTATTTACTGTTTTTTTTTCTTACTAATTAACAACAATATAAATAACTGCATACTTGTGTTTTGTTTACATTCTTCTATTATATTTCTTTATTCTATTTTTTTACTTCACATGTCTTTTACTTTGAAACTTTTCCCACTTATCGTAATAAGTTATTTATTTCTATTACATTAAAATTGTATGTACCTATTGGACAAGAATTCATTAATTCATTTACACGTATTATCCCGTTAGAAAACATTGCTTACTACCTATAGGTATAATGACAAAATAACAAAAAGTTCTTTTTACAGCCCGAATACTTACAAAAATACTATCCAAACCATAACAACAAAATTTTTCTCTCACTAATTACAATTTTTACAATCCTCTAGCCTTAAAGTTATTCTTCCTATGGGTGCCCAAAACAATTACATTATTACAATAAGACTACTTTACTATTCTAATTGCACCAGCTGCTTCTCGAAGGCGGTTGGTAAATTTGCGGTTTGTAGGGTTGCTGTTGTTGGGATGGCCTTTTTTATACTGGATTGCACTTTTTTGGATAGCCTCGCTTGGGTTTAGCCCGTCAATGGTTTGCTGATAATGGTTCGAGTTTGTTCACTTTTCTGAGGCTTCAAGTGGTACACTAATCCTGCTAATACTGCTGGCATTTGATTACCTTTGAATTTCGAATGAACTAATGAAATCTTCAATACGCTAATTGATCCCATTAATTATATGGATAGATAAATAAAATGTTTTCATCTACACTGTATTGCTGGAAGCCCTTAAATCAGTTTGTAACTAGAATGTATGACAATTTCTTGTTAGAGACGCTTCTTTAATTTCAGTTGGAACGACTGATCCAAATGTTTTAAAAAAAATAATTTCTTTTGTGCACGATGGAGTTCTCTCAATTATATTGAGAGTCCACGCGTACTTAAAGATTTGTGTTTTTTTTTTGTATATATCATGTACATATATATGCATATTAGTAGGTATACCATATTACAGACCTCTCAACATGAAATTATGCGCTAGTAGTTCCGTCAGGTTTCCCAATTGTAGCTGTCCAATAAACGTTCCTCTAAGATGTAGCTATTGTTTTTTGCCTTCTCACTGTTGCTCGGCATCTATGTACATCATATATGTGGGCTTCAATATTACAGGAATAGTGTATATCTGCGCATGTTCAAATGATTATTTCACTCATCTTCCGGGCGTAAATTATCCGTGGATGTAAATATACGAGGCTCAAAGACATCAGCGTAGTTATCCTTATCCGCTGCATCTTACAAATTTCTTGTACTTTGCTCGTACTCCGATCTTCGTTTCATAGATCCTCTCCTTCTGCTGCCGCCTGAGCTCTGGAAGTGTTGTATATACAGATTTATCGATCTTATCTATTCTTATTTAACCTATGGCAACCCTTTTATTTTTCTCTATGCTATGTACATTTTCAATCTTTTTCTTCTATCCCTTGTTTCTTTTGCAACTTTATTTCTTTAACTCTTATTATTAACAACCTTTTCGTTCGTTTTTCAACATTGTTAACCTATTGTTTTCCTTTATATGCATTACTCTTTTGGTTTTTATCTTTCTTGAGCCTACTTTTTAGTTTTCCATCTCTAACTATAAACATTTATTTATTATCTTTGTACATTTCTTATTCTTTAACTTTTTCTTTCTATTTCTTGTCAAGTAATATTTTTGTTTTTGTATTTTTTTATATATCCTCTTTCTTTTAGATCTCTTTATTTTCTTTAAAATCTCTTATTTCTTTCGCAAATTTCTCTTTCGTTTAATTTCTCTATATTTTTTTTTAAACATTTTCTTACCTTTACCTTCTTACCTTTTAACCTAGAAATTTACCTGGATGCACTGGGTTATCTGTATTATTTCTTTCACATCCTTATGGCCATTGACTACCAAACTCCGCTCATCGAATTTCTTCTGAAATTGGAGGGAATTTGTTGGAAATCTCTTTGGTTACGTTCCCCGATTCCTGGGTCATAACCGTTACCTACCTTGTACAGCCCGCTCAAATTTGGCATAAGATTGGTCCTATTAATCTTATTTCTGACCGGCGGAGCTACCATACCTGTTTGACAGCTATGCTTTGGCGTCTGTAACTTACCTTTTTGCTTAATCCCCTGGGTTTTCCCTAGTTGAGGATAGAATTTTTTCCTATAATTATAGCGCCATGCAGATTGATTGTCAAATCTGTGAGATTTCGTTTGTTCATGGAAAGAATTAGGACTTTTTATGAAATAGGCTGTTGCATTGGCGATTCTTACGAATGCACGGTCATCAAGTTCCGCACTGTCGTAAGCTATGGTCCAAGTCTTCTCCCCTTGTTGTGGCTGGACTGGCTCATCCACTATGGGTATACTTTTCTCCCCCAGTCCTGATGCTTCCTTTACATTACATTTTATATTCTTCCGGTTGCTGTCTGGCTTACTGATATCTGGTCTGATGTTTTCTGCCACGATCCTGTGAGCTTCCTCTATTCTGGCATGGAACTGATTTCTAGGACTGTAATTATTGGATACCATTGGACCACTAGCTGTTATATTTCTAAAAACGGAACTTTCTTTCTGCACTTCGTTGGCATCTAGAATCCACAATTTCCTATTTACACAATCGATCACAGCTTTGTCACTGAGGAAATCCATCCCAAGGATACCATCGGCGGGAATGGAGTCAGTGTCACCAATGACATTAAATTGGCAAACCTGCTGACCGTTATCTATCAGTAATTTTGCCTCACAAGTACCCATGGAGCTTTTCGCGTTTCCAAATAGTCCTCCAATTCTTATTTTATTTTGTGTGTGTATGAAGGTATCTCTTTTTATCCTACTGAGCTTCATTAAGCTACATGTGGATCCCGTATCTAATAAAAGCCTAAACGTACCTTCTACAGCTATATCTGATGCGACTGTGATGATAAATTTATTACTGGAATTCAATTGTTCTGTTTCTCTATCTGCTAAATACTTTCTTACGCAGATATCCGTGTAATGGTCGCGTGTTCTGCAGAATTTGCAATAAAGCTCCTCCCGTCCTGGATAGAATTTATTTTGAATACTAGCTGCACAGTGGGCTACTCTTACGCGATGAATTTGGCAATTGGATATCTCGTGCCCATATTTCTGACACTTAGTGCAGTAAGGAGGCTGCTTTCTCCACTGCCATTCTTTAGCAAAGTGCCCAGGCTGACAGCATTTGAAGCATTTAACAACTCTGGATTGCTGCCTGGTCCTTCTTGGAGATTCCCAGTTCATTGTTGGTGCTTGCACTACTTCAAATTGCTTTTGGAATTGTTTCTGCCTTACATTGATAACATTTCCAGCCTTCCAGCTTTTCTGTGGTGTTTCGCTGGAGTATTGTGGTACTTTTTCCCATACTCCTGGCGCCATAGCTTCAAGCCTTTTTGAATCTCTTTCGAAGTAAAGAGCTTCTTCTCGAACTTCTTCTAGAGATTGGAATCTCCTTCCCGTCAGAAGCACTTGCGTTGCCTTATTCCCTACGCCTGCTTTAAAAGTAGCCACTGCGTCAGCTTCCAATTCTGCTACTAGTCCCCCTTCCTTATTTGGGTATTTAGCTGTGACTGCTGTTTTAATTTTGTCCAGAAGCTCTTTCATTCTGTCAGCGAATTCTCGAATGTCCTCTCCAGGTCGTTGTTTACACTCCAGCATTTCCGTACGTAGCTCACTGAACGATTTTCGTGGCGTATATGCAGTTGTAATAACTTGCTGCAGAGTTTCAAAATCCTTCGGCTCCTGGGAACACACTAGATAATAAGCGTCATCTGTAAGCCGAAATTTCACACATTTGATAAAGACAGCTTTTTCTTCAGTAGTCAATTGATCGTAGAGTTCCTTGCTGCAATTCAGGAAACGGTACAATTCTTTGCCCAGCTTTGGTGACCTTTCCCCAGAAAATAATGGTATATATTTGGATACCATATCCATAACTTTCCCATGTGCTTCCGCCATACTGTTCTTGGGCAATCCGTATGATTTACTGCTTCCTGGTTCTTTTGTCTTTCCCTTCGATGAGCTACTCTTAGCTGAAATATCTTGCCTATCTTTCGTTTCTTGTGGTTTATCCCAGAACACTAATTTCCTTGGTGTCCACTTATTACTGACTTCTTGCCTGTATACTTTCTCTTGCGGCAGTGGACCCTCGGCTCTTAATTCTGTCTCCACTGCCTCCGCTGCCTCTTCTGCTTCCTTCAGTTGCTGTTCCAAAGACAATATTTTCTTTATTAGACCCTTGTTCTTTCTTTTCTCTTCTTCTAAGAATTGTTCTGCTTGGATCTCACCCCTTTGGATCACCTCGAGTGTAGCCGTTACCAGCAAGTCTAAAGCTTCGCCTTTCGTACAGGACTTGGCAGCTGTATTCCACTCCTGAATCAATTTTCTCGATTCTTCACTTGATGTTCGTTTTTGCAACTCTGCCGTGAGATGCTCTCCAATATATTGCCAGTCTTGCTCGTAGCTTTCTAACTTCTCCTTACACTCTTTTAGCTCCTGCGATCTTTCCTCTAATTCCTTCTCTTGAGTTTCGAACCGTAACAGTTGCTCTCTTGTCAGTACATTACTTCTACCCACCGACATTGAAGTCTGAACCAGAAGACCATCTAATTCTTCTCTCTTTTCCCTCCAATCTAAGCCGAGTTACATATATATATTATATATAACACCTAACCAAGAAAACAATCTCACCCAACAAAACAACTTACACAAAAGTTAATTAATTTTAAGCTACACCTAGTAAAACTAATTCAAATTTTTCCCAATTTGCTCATTCAATCTCCGATCTATATTTTTATAAAATCAAACCTAAACTATAACAATATCACCCTAACTATCTTGGTATCGCTTTCAACTCTCAAAAACAAAACTCCCAAACTCTATCATATTACATGGGGGCTCCAGTAGTTACTACGACTGTTAAAAATCCGAAAAATTGAATATACGCGCGTATGATCAACGCCTAAAATGAAACGTGACATTGAAAACTTTATACACAAGAAACGAGAATCACGAAATAAAATTACAAGCTCCCTACTCTATGCAAATTAATTATTTATCACACAATTCTCTTCTTACTAGGCACTTTACACATTTATCCCAAACCAATTTATTCAATTCGAATTTCTATTTTAACTAATGCTTGCGTGAAACGAAGATCACGGCTTAAACTTATTAACACCTTACTCTATACAAACACATTCATCTTATATAACAAATTTTAAAAATTTTTTTTTTTATTTGTCGCCAAAAGAGCAAAAAACCACCAAATATCACTTTAGACTGAAAGATCCTATAATACACTAAATCTAACACTTCATAATTAACCTGAAAAGTTAATGGAGCAGCTAAAAGAAGCAGAACTCCCACAATTAACAAAAATGGAGCAGCTAAAAAAAGCATAACTCCCCAAAAATAACAAAAAATGGAGCAGCTAAAAAAAGCATAACTCCCAAAAATAACAAAAAATGGAGCAGCTAAAAAAGCATAACTCCCAAAAATAAAAAGACAACAAACACAATACCTGTATTACAGCAACACTTAAACATCCTACCGGCTGCGCCAAATTGTCGTGCCCCTTGATTAATAATACTCCGGTAGAACATAGTTCTCCAATCGCTGTAGGTGTATCGCGGCAGTTTACCTCTAGTTTCGTCTTGTCGGCCATCACGAACAACCAGTGATTTCGGGTAATCATGCGGACTAGACTATTCCATTTTGGGAGAATTTTTTCCTTGCATGCCAGCGGGTTGACGTTGAAACTTCGAAAAAGGTTGAGTACACAGCTATCACCAATGGCTGTGACGATTGGTCCCAACTGTGGGCACAGGAAACGCAAATGATTTTCGAGGGTTGTCAGTTGTTGGCATTTCTCATATTGCTGATAGTCTAGCAGGACATACTGGCGATCGTGATTATTTGCTGCTAGAAATTCGGCTCCCAACTCATATACATGGTAGCCGTCCTCATCAACTACTGCGGGAATGGTGTATACTTTGTGCAGTTCAAAAGCCACTCTCTCCGGTTGAGGAATGTCTATTCTGACCATAATGTGCTGCGGACCCTGCATTGCGCTCACCTTAGCAATTTGAGTCAACAATTGGAAGTCCAGAAATTCCTCTGCTAAATCCAATTGTTTTGTAGCGTTCGTCATAATTTCTGTTAGCTGCCGGGCGTGAATAATCATGGGGTGAAGTTTTCCCATGCTCAGTGCGACTAACATGTTCGCATAACCTTCTTGGACCTCGCTGAGTTCTCGCAGTTGGAGGGTCATTAGTGTCAGTATTTCATTTATCTCCACTCTCCGTGTTAACGTTGTTATCTCCAGGTCTTGACTTTGCTGCGCGGCGGTGATGGCATTGATTTTATTCCAAAGTTCCTCTCGCTCTGCGGCTGCCTGAATGCGCGACGCATTGAATAGATTAAACGTCGATGTCATCACTGTTGTTTGCTCTTGAAGCAAGGTGAAGGTGCGGTTTTCTTTTCCATCTAGATCCCTCAAAGCCGAGTAGATATTTTCCGAATCTGCGTGATCCATGGTCCCGAAAAGTGTTTTTGACAGGGACCCTATACCATCAAAGAAAGATCGTTTCCTTCGAAGAGTCGGTTCCGCATGGGTGTGGTGCTTCAACTCATCATCCTGTCTCCTAATCTTCGCCATCCAACTTCCTATTTCCTTAGTGGCTAGCTCACATCTGTTCCCGAGTTCTCTCTCTCTGTGGTTGATTTTTGTGCAGAGCTGTATAACCAGCTTGCTGCAATTGTTTGCGAACTCCAGCTCGACCGCCAAGTCCGGCATTTCTACTTTGGATAGAATAGTCCAATGCCTAGTGTAAAAGTTTGCTTTTCCTACTTGCTCGAACAATACTCCGGACTGCATTAGGGGCTTTATATTGTAGCCAGCCTGCCCAGCGTATGACAAACTGATGAACATCAACAAGATTATGGCGACTGCTTCCATATTCAGCTTCTTAACTTCTCCCAACTAACTATATGACTAGCTGACTAGCTGTTAAGCTAATCAGCAAAATAACCGACAGTTGCAGAACAGTACAATGCGACGTTACTGTTTAGCAATTGCTAATTATTTCACTAAAATGCGCCCTTGGCTGCTGGAAGAATCTTCCGTATATTGGGCCATCACACTACAGGTTTATAAGATACTTTTTCAGTTTTTAAGATGCTGCTTTGTACAGGTGGTGTGGAGAAAAAATCTAATTCAGATTTCATACATTCGTTGTATGAAGGCATGTTGTCTATTTATCAAAAATATCTAACATACGTTTACGTATCTTACGTTTGCCTTTAATAGATGCTCTTTTAGCTGTCTTTTATTGTTTTTGAACCTATTGTAACGGACTTTTGTAATTTTGAACGCTTTTTACGTTTAGAAGTTGGAGCGAAATGTAAATCTGCAAAGGGGATGCGTCTTTTTATAAGAATGCGACTGCTACTTCCTGCACCGCCCATGCTTCCAAACAGCTTATGTATACCTTTCTGTGATAGTTCTTCCGCAGCTGCGTTTCCCTGTTCTTTTAAAATATCTGTTAAAGGTTTACTACCTGCTTCTTCTGAAAAAGCTTTTCCTGTTTTAATTGCTTGTTGCTTCAAAGCTTTTGCCCTAGATGTAACCAAAGGCTGTAAATATCGTAATAATCCGCTGAAAAAACTACCAATTCCTCTTCCACGCTGGTAAATAAGAGGAGATCGATATAATTCTGCAATATCCGCTAAACAACCGCCACTTTGAATTGCGTAATATTTAGTATAATGAATTCAGTGTCAATGTCATGAGCTTCAACTGCTAACATCGTTTTCATCTGCTCCCGTGTTTAATTTCAATTTCAACTAGTTTTTCTTTATAGTTGATTAATTTTTAGTTGATTAATTTGTGTGCGTCCACGGAAAAATAATTCAGTGAAATTAATATCTACCATCATCGGTTTTAATTTTGCGGTAAGCGGTTTCCATTAATTAGGAGGCATGAGTAACAAAACACAAACTCAGTCACATATTCAATCACAAACACAAACAACAAGCACTCAACGAGTCACTCGTGCTGGTAGCACTGCTACATCTGCGTCTGGAATGTCTTCTACGTCTCTTGAAGATATCAGCATTAAGACTGAAATGTCGAAACTGTTCGCTCTGATGGATGAAAAATAATGGTTCTTACTAAAAGCTTCCAGAGAAACATTGGTGAAGCCATTAAAGGTCTCAAAACTACCATTACCGAATTGGAGCTTAAACTCATTGATATTTTCAATCAAAAAACTAGTGAACTTAGCACTAAAATCCCGTCACTTGAAAAGCAACAAACACTACTACAAAATAGATTGGAGTCTATCGAGCCTGGTCATAAGGCTTCTGATGTTGTTATCACCGGCGTTCCATTCTTGAGGAGTGAAGATCTAACTCAATTGTTTACCTCAGCCTAATCGTATCTTCAGGGTCGGACATAAGATTGACAACATTAAAGGTTCTGCTATTATAATTAAATTTAATAGCCCAGAGGATAAAAACACCGTTCTCACAGCAACCCGAAAAACTTTATTTTTGCGAAAGAACAATATTAAAAACAAATGCTTATGTTTACGGGATGTCGACATAGAGGCTATAGATACCAGTTCCGACTCGCCTCTTATTTACATCAATGAGAGTCTTACAACATTATAATATGAAATTCTGCGCAAGGCCCTTTTACTAAAAAAATAAAAACAACTACTCAGTGTTTATTCTCAGTCGGGGTATGTGTGGGTCCGGATGCTGCATGGTGTAGCTGCTGAACGAATTTTGACCTTGGATGCCCTATAGTTAATTGCTATGCATTGAATTGATTTTGGATATTGGATGCGGTACCTGATGATGTTATCGAGGATGATTCGCTTCTCAGTCGTTTTTAGCTTGCATGAATTTCTTAGGTTTAGGTTAACTGAATTAATGAATTTACTTAAATATGTTTCATCAGATTGTTTCATATTGTTTAAACAGCCATTTAGATTAATTATTAGATTTCTATTAAGTGCCTTTTCTTATCTAATTGAGGGAGTTCTCAGTATTTTTCTTGTCATGCATTTTTTTTATCTAATTATTGTAAATATTAACTTCCTCCTATTAATTCATCTGTTTTCTTATGCATTAATTGAGCTTGGCTATGTGCTTGATTTAATCTTTCATATGATTTTTATTGATTTTTATTTTGATGGTGACTAATATGAATCGCTTGGATGGATCAGATAATATTCGCAAAATTATTAATATACTTTCTAGGCAAAGTAATGGATTGAAAATCTGTCACTTCAATGCAAGAAGCATGCTCCCGAAAATTGATGAATTGCGAATGATTTTTGAGGGTTCTGATGTGGACGTAATCTGTGTTTCTGAAACATGGCTTAAGCCTGATCTGAATAATAGACTTGTTGAGATACCCGGATATGAAGTTGTTCGTAATGATCGCTCATGCCCCACTGGTGGTGGTGTTGCCATATACTTCAGGAAAGGATATCATTATAAACCTGTCCTGTGTAGTGAAAGCTCTATCCTTGGTGCTGAATATATCTTTTGTCAGCTTGGTTCAGGTCTCGCTAAATGTCTCATTGGGTGCGTATATAGACCACCTCACATCAATTTCGATAATCTCAAAAATGATCTTACCCACATTGTTCCGCAGTTCTGTGACGTCATGATATGTGGCGATTTTAACATAAATTTTCTTGATGGTTCTAGCTCAAATTCATTTGATAACTTTATGTTATCTGTAGGTCTTTATAGACCTACTAGTGAACCAACACGGGTTACCAATACAACCTCTTCACTCCTTGATATTTTTCTAATCGCTGATCAGTCCAAAATCAATTTCATGAACCAAGCTTCATTGCCGGGTATATCAGACCATGACCTTATTTTTCTCATATATAACTTCCATCTGCAGACACCTTCTATTCAGAGTTCCATTTCCTTCCGTAATTATAATGAGATTAATTTAAATGAGCTTCATCACGAAGCTACTTTCTTCCCTTGAGATAACGTCAATTATCTTGCCGATGTTAATGACCAAGTTGAATTGGTAATTGATGCGATCAATTATCTTCACGAAAAGTATGTGCCTCTTGTCACAAAACGTGTTAGGCGCAGGGATTGTCCTTGGTTTTCAGAAAATATTAAACACTTGATTCAGTTGCGCAATAGGGCTTACACTGTATGGCAACGATACCGACTTACAGTTTTTTGGAACCAATTTCGATCCTTGCGTAATCAAGTTACTAATGCCGTCCGTCGAGCGAAGAAAATATATTTCTCATCTATTCTAAATACCAATGTACCTACTAAACAACTTTTCAAGAATTTAAAATCTCTAGGTATTGGTTCCTCTAGAAATTTTGGTTGCACTGAAGATCCTGAACTTAATAGACAGTTTCTATCTCATGCGAGATTGTATAATGGTAATGTAATCGATATTTCCTCAATGACTCCGCATGCTTCCAATACATTTAGCTTCAATCGCGTTACCGAAGTTGACATGTTTAATGCAGCTTGCAGTATTAAGTCAAATGCAACGAGTATCGATGGCATTAAACCAAAATTTATCCGTATTCTGCTTCCTCATCTTCTTGCACCTCTCGCTCATATTTGCAATACATGCTTGTTATTTTGCCTAATGCTAATTACCTCGTTAGTAGACGCCTGTTTTTCATCCAAGCTATCAAATTGTGGAACTCATTGCCAGCTTCGTTGCGAAGATCGCTTTCGTCAAATACATTGACAACCTTCAATCAAAATGCATTGATTTACTATTCTTCCTAGAGTAATTCCATATTTTAATTTTTTTTTCTCATTATTTCTTATACATTTTTTTTTCCTTATTCTTTCTTATCTTTGTAGTTTTGTAGGTCTAGCTGTAAGTTAGTGTAACTTTATAGTATAAGATTTCTTCTTTATTAATTATATTGTCTTAACTTGTACAACACAAAAGAATTTCTATTCTCATTTGTACAATGCTTATTGTGGAATAAATTGAATTCATTTTCGAAGTTATGAAAAATGCTATTACCTCCACACTATGTTAAATTGTTTGTTGTACGAGTATATATAGTTTATTTTCTTTTAAAATGGAGCATTATAAATATCGGAATATAGCCAGGCTTGAAATCAATTAACTCCCCTTTGCTGATTAGTTATTTTTATAGAAATACTTTCGATAAAGGTTTTTTTTCAATAGGACAGTAATCTACGTGTTGAAATCTTATTGTTCTTTCACATTCTTTTAAAGGTATTATACGTAAGTATCATACTAACTGATCACCTATAACTCTGGGCTGAATAATATCAGTGTAGACTAAAATTATATATTTTTCATAACAGTCCTTTGCTGTTTGCTGAGACTCTTGCTGTAACATTAGTGCCGAGTCCGTAACTGATCTTTTCAGTCTATTAAGTGTGTCTTTTATTGACATATGCTGCTGACGTAATCCTGCCGTATTAAAAAATTCTTTTATTTCTGATAATATGGCGTCAGCCTCACGTTAATTCGTCTGGATCCTGTTTGTTACTTCAGGTATAACACCATAAAAAAAGTCAGCTTCTAACCGATCGCACATCTTTTTCTTAGCATCATCCAAGTACATGGAATACCATGATGGTGAAATAGCGTTATAAAGTGTTAGTACGAATGCAGAAAAATTTACTTGTTCTGCTCTGTTACTAGCTTGCTCAAGATTCGCTTTAGTCCACTCGAGTTTAACGGTTTCATTTATTTTGATGCTAAGTGATTTGATTTCTTTTCTATGCTGCTCTCCTATTTCTTTCAACGGATCAGATGCTACACGCCTCACCCTTTAAAAATTACTCTGATTTACTTCTTCAGCAGTATTTCGCTTGACTCCTCCTTTTATGGCATGATATCGGAACGAAATTTCAGTTATTCCAACACATCAGTCATCAGTAAACTTGCATGCTCTAGGTAGTGCATTTGTAAAAGCTGATAGCGGATTTTTTGCTGTGTTTTTTAGGCGATCACTTTGTCGGACAACTTTCTTATATGGCAACGAAAGCATATATTGACTCGGATCTACCAGAGAAGGCCTTAATATAGATTGATTTTTGGACGGTTTTCTACCATTGCCATTTGTAGTACTTTCCGCGTCGAGCTCTTCTAATATGTTCGCAGCTCCATCTACACTCATTTCTGCAGGTATAGTGTACTAAGTTATACCATCCTCAGCCGTGATTACCTTATAATCTTTATCGCGAGACTTGGTTTCAGACTTTTTCCTATACCACTAGCTGACAAGCGATGTTTGGAAGCAGGTGACAACGGTTGTCTTGGTGGTGACATTTCAGCAAGTTCGAATGAATCCTCTTCGATGTTTGTATTGATATTTCATCTTTAAAAATAAATTTAGTTTGAGTAGTACTATTACGCAAGCTTTTCTGCTTATCCTTTGGTATTTGAATATTTGGTTGTTCATCTGACACACGCACAGCTTTCCGTCTTAAGTTTGAAAACTTTATTAAATTATTTCGGTAGTTATACCATTTTTCCCTATCAGATAAATTCTTGTTTTTTAATATTTTATCTATAGTGTTATCGAAGGTAGATTGATTGAGGCAATCCTCAATCTCGATTGTTAATTTTTCGTAAACTTCTGGTGAAAGATCTAACATTTTATTAAGATTATTTTTTAAACATATTTCTCGATTAATGAGCCAATTACACCTGATAATACACTTCCAAACAAGACTGGTAAGATGCCTCCTCACTGTATCAGTATTTTACGTTGTCTGGGAACAGATCTTTCTGCAACAACTAATTTTCGCAAATCCTCTTTATACTTACAGAGAGAAATATACATTTTTCCATGAGGGATATGGTTTCCCTTCAAAGTATTAAGAGTAATTTCGCAAAGGGTTTTAATGACCTCGGGTTCGGCATTTTTAACAATGGCCTGCTATAATTTCGGTCTCGCTGTTCTAAGAACATATAGCATAGGCTTGTTGTCCCTTAATCGATTCATTCGTGACACCCATTTTACTGATTAAAGGTGGACAGAAACAAGTTGTAAATGTCTTGTTAAAAATATCAGTACAGAATCTTAAGACCTCGTTGATATCTTGAGTGGAGTCTACCAGTAAATATCCGTGGAACACTCGTGTAATCTCTTTATATATTTTTAGCAGCTCTGAACTATTTTCTGGATAGTTCTGTCTCGCAAAATGAATAAACTGGCTCTTATTTCGAGGGTTGTTAAACACAACTAGGTATTTACAGTTAAGTGTTATGTCTCGGGAAAACTTGCCGTGATGAAATACATTTTGTGTTACAAGGATTGCTGAAAGATTGGGATGGTGTGGTCCTTTTGTAAAGAGTTCACATACTTGTCTGCTAAAAGCATTTAACATCATATTGTCCAATACAATTAATGTAGGTTCCTGTGTATAATTTACAAACTCTTCAGGAATACTATCAGTAAATTCGATATAAGTGAATGTGGTAACTGAGGGCAGAGCCCCATGTTCTGTATTACACCAGATAACTCTTGTTATTTGCGGTCTTGTTAAAAATATATTATTGAGAAGGTCTTTTATAAATGTTATTTTTCCATAGCCTGAAGGTTCAGCTACCATCATTGTAAACGGATTTTTAAACTTGATCATTGCTGGTTTTAAAATATTTTATATAAAACTGTTATTCATTGGGTTGTATTTATAAACCAGCTCGCAACAACTTTAAGCGACAGAGTGTTACTGTATTGATGATTTGTGGCAGTCAGACTTGGTCGGTATGGTTTCGCACGCTTCAGAAAACCAAGGCTTTCGTTTTCTTCTTATTGTAATTGATACGTTTTCAAAATATGCATGGGCCTCATTAATTAAAAGTAAAAAGGCATCAGAAGTTGTTAAAGCCATGCAGTCCCTTTTTAATCAAGGTTGTATACCAAGAAATTTAAAAACAGATGATGGAAAGGAGTTTTTTAATAAATCGTTTCGACAGCTTATGAATCGCTATGATATTAACCATTATTCCACTTACAGCGCTTGAAAAGCTTCAATTGTAGAAAGGTTTAACAGAACGTTAAAAAGCATGATGTGGAAAGAATTCGGTATGAACGGAAATTATCACTGGATTAGTACCTATGTTAACTAAGTTAACAGAAGCGTATAATTCAACAAAGCATCGAACTATTAAAATGCGGGCTGTGGTCCACGCAACGGGAAACGTTTATTGTCGACTGTTTATAAATATCCAAAGGTAAAACCCAAACCGAAATATAAAGTAGGTGATATTGTTTGTATAAGTAAGCATAAGCATGTATTTGAAAAACGCTATACCCCTAATTGGTCTACCGAAATAATTATAAATAAAGTCAAAAGCACATTTCCAACGACCTATGTTCTCGAGGATTATCAACAAACTGTGATTCAGGGAAAGTTTTATGAGCTTGAGCTGGCTTCAGTCAAACATCTGGATCCATATCTTGTAGGAACCGTTTTAAAAAGACGCGGAAATAAAGTATTAGTTAAATGGTTAGGCTTTTCACCTAAGAAGAACGCCTGGATTGATATAAAAGACGTCGTGTAATATTTTTGAAACATAGTCATCATGCTACTCTTGAAAAGAGAATCTGAGCGGTTAAAAACTTTCCATAATCTTCCTTTAGATGACAGAAAGTGTTGCAAACTAGCAAAAAGTGGCTTCTTTTACACAAATCTTAAAGATAAAACAAAATGCTATTTTTGCTCCCTGGAAATGTATGCTATGAACTGTCCAGAAGACGTTGAAGCAGAACACATTCATCGATCTCCAAACTGCACGTATGCCAGTGGTCGAGATGTATGTGGACTATACAATAAAACACTCCCCAAGCCGGCTCCATCAAAGACTTTAATTTATGCTTTCAACACTTTGAAGTTTTTAGCGGGTACTATACTTGTTCTTGGACTGTTTTGTCAAATTTATTATTTTTAAGAATTCTTCAAACTGAAACTATGAAAAATATTCATCGATTGTAATAAAAATACTTGACTGCTATTAACCTTGTCTTTTATTTCTTCGCCTGACCTTTTTTTCAGATCATCGCATTAATTCGAAACGACGCAAAAACTTACCTTACCCATCATTTATACACCGCTTCTCTACTTCCGCTTTCAAAAAAAAAAAATATAACTTTGCCCCTGTAGGCCCCCTCAAAGACAGAGTGTAAACAACAACTTTGCCCCCGAATGTCCCCCACGTAAACAAAACTTTGCCCCTATGTTTCCCCCACGGAAACAAAACCCCGCCGCTGAAAATTTGGTAGATGTAATTAATAACTCTGTTGGAACGATTACGTCAGCAAATTCTTATAATTATTACGTGAATATGTATGTTAAGTTACCAGCTGCTGCTGTAGGAGAACCGTTATAGACCATGTTATACTACATTTTTGAATTTTTTTGTTTTCATACATATGTTCATCTCCATATGATATAATGAATTATAATAAAAATTTTTGATTTCTTAATATGTAATTAATATTAGTGTTTTTTTAAATGAATATATATGTAAAAGTACTTGATTTCCGAAAGGGTGAAATTCATTTGCAAAAGGGGGAATTTCATTTGCAAAATGGTGATTTTATTTGCAAAATGGTAAATTTCATTTGCAAAATGGTGAAGTTCATTTGCAATAAAGTGAATTTAATTTGCAAAAGGATGAATTCCAATTGCAAAAGGGCGAGCTTAATGTGAAAAACCTGTAGTAAGATTTATACGTATCTTCATTGGGTTCTGCTAACTTTTCTAAAGCTAGCAAAACCGTACTTCCTGGGAAAACTATGGGAGCCGTAAACTTTGTTGTTGGGTATTTCGTTAGCCTTAAATGAGCCTTTAATATACCACTACCTTAAAACCCGTTTTGGCAGCTTTAAAGACATAATAAAGACACACAGGTATATTATATAACCCACATTTAGATCAATTTGGAATTTTTCCGAAATAGTATTTTAAGGATTTGTCTTTGCATCGCATTCGGATCTCGGAAGTGATTGGGTAAAACATCCTTACAATACATATTTTTGATTTTGACAGACATTAGCTGCCAATTCAAAGTCGAAGTCGATGACATCATTAAGTCACAGACTATACAGGTATAGTATAACATGGTCTATAACGGTTCTCCTGCAGCAGCAGCTGGTAACTTAATAATTATAAGAATTTGCTGACGCAATCGTTCCAACATAGTTATTAATTACATCTACCAAATTTTCACGATTTAAAGGATCAGTTAACAAATATATTGCATTAAACTTGATTTTTGAAAATACTTCTTCAATGGGGTTAAGCATTGGAGAATATGGTGGGAGAAAAAGTAGAGTATGCCTTGTCTGACCAACAAGATCACGCACTTCCTGCGTATTGTGGATACTTGCGTTGTCCAAAATCAGCCAAACTTCGCTCAGATTATCGTCTTCCAATTTCTGAAATAACTCCTTAAGAAAGTTGCAGAAAATATTTGAGTTGACTTTAGACTACTGAATTACTTCATGGCTTGATTTCTTAATATGTAATTAATATTAGTGTTTTTTAAATTTAATATATATGTAAAAGTACTTGATTTCCAAAAGGGTGAATTTCATTTGCAAAATGGTGTATTTCATTTGCAAAATGGTGAATTTCATTTGCAAAATGGTGAATTTAATTTGCAATAAAATGAATTTAATTTGCAAAAGGATGAATTCCAATTGCAAAAGGGCGAACTTAATGTGAAAAACCTGTATACTTACTTTAAATAAATGTATTTAAATTAAATTATATATTATTTACTACTTACAGATTGTTTTTTATTCTGGCCTTCATTGCTGCGTTTATGCTATTAGTAAATTTCATTTTAAATGTTTACGTAAAATGGACTGAGAACCCTGTTCTCATTGGGATAGGCTCAGTGCCAGTAAATATAAAGAAAATACCGTTTCCAGCCATAACAATTTGCAATATGAATCAAGCACGGGCCAGTAAAACTGTAAATATAACTAGGTAAATAATTGTTCACAAAATGTCATTGAAAATATTACAATTTTTTTGAATTTTTTAATACAGCGGGCAGTGTGGAATTTTCAATTTTGCAAACTTATTGTTCACAGAACTTCGCATTAAACGATACAGAGCATCTGCCCAGTTGGGAAGATTTGAAAGTTTTACCCTCAACGTAATCTATCACAATGTATAATTTTGCGACATTGTTAATATAAAATCCTTTTTTTTTAAGGTATCGCAACCCTGTTCTCAAATGATACTTTCATGCAAATATGGAACGATGCTTAACAGTAATTGCACCCAATTGTTTAAGCCTGTATTTTCAGATGAAGGACTTTGCTGTGCTTTCAACGCCGCTCATGAAACAATCATGTATAAAAATACCAGGTAATTTAAAGCATTCTTTATATATATATAAATTCATAATCCGCTATAATATTGGCGTAGTATCATAGACGGCACAAGAACTAGATATTCTATGTTATACCAGAGTATACATATCGTGAAATATGTGGTATGTTCCGAGCTAGACCACAACATATTTTAGAACGTGTTGCAGCTGATGTTTCCTTAACAGCAGTTTTGTATACTGGGTGTTAGGATTTAGGAGCTGTGGCCAGTTGAAGATTTCGCCAATATTCGTGAGCGCTGATGGGAATAAATGAGTATAACTTTTGTGCCACCCTGTAGATTTTGGTTATTGTTGGCTTATTAAATAGCCAAGAAAAGTAGCTGTCGAAAAGTGTATTCCTCTGTATTTGTTAATTAATCATCTTTAAATTATTCACAAATATTTCCAAAATTTTGATTTTTTTTACACACAAATTTCATAAATACCGTTATTTATTTTAAAAACTTTCTTCCATGTAACCCAAATTTATTGCTTCTTATTAATGCCCCTACTACCCTCTATCACTGGGGAAAAAAACGAATGCCAATATCTGTATCAGTTTTAGCACTGGAGGTTTATTGGCACATTCAAACCAGTTCACAAAATTGCATACAAGCAAAAATCAGAGGTAGGTACGTTGGATCTTTTATGACTGGACCCACAATTGTTTTGGTTATAATTTTCTGATAATTTTTCCTTCATTAATTTAAACTAGCAAACCCTACAAAATATGCTGGTAGTGATGTCCCCCCTGGTCTATACATAATTGTGCCCTACGAAGTAATGAGTGTCTTACCCTAACAAAATTATTACTATTATTTTTAATATGGTTACAAGCATTTTGTATCCTATTCCGTAGATATTCCCTAGAAGTAATAACTGAACTATAAATTATACTTTTTAAATAGCCCCATAAAAAAGGAATTTGTCATCCACTTCGTATCCATCGCGCAGTATATTGCTCGTTAAGGTAACTTCTAACCTGACAATATTGTAAAGTCATGACCACGGTCAACAAAAGTAAACAGAAATCAGAACGAAAAGGAAATTGAACACAAACAAAGTTTCCTGGACCTCAAGGACAATTTGCAGTGCAAGCAGGTTTTCTTCATTGACAAAATATTCATACCTGAGGTCATTGCTTTACAATATCGATACATTGTGACTCATTCAGAAATTGTGTGATCAGAAATGATGACACTAGAATTTCTGATTATTAATTTTAAGTATTGCAATTCTGCAATAATCCCTCCTTCAGAATTATAAAGAAACACTGATTCTTTTGTAATCATTTTATATAAATAAGCAGCTATTGTTCAATAAAGATTAGACTTAATCTGACTATCGAAAGGGGTCTTTTATTTCTCAAAAGTCAACATCGGCATACTCTGCCATCCCTCTATAACAGCGGCATACTCTGCCTTCGTACAGATATAACAGCTGCATACTCTGCCATACGTTATAAAGCGGCATGCTCTGCCTTTAAATACAAAAATAGCGGCATACTCTGCCACACATATTACATTGGCATAGTCTGCCTTAAATAATATAATAGGAGAGGCATATTCTGCTATAGAAGGAACTCTGGCATATTATGCCATTTAATGTCATTATTACAGCGGCTTCTTAGCCATCCAATAATAAGTACGGCAGCTCTCTGCCTCTCCAACATAATTCCGATGCAAGTCATGACGAATAAATAAATATGGATAAATCATGAATATATTATCGTACGACATCCAAATAATTATATTATTACATGGCGAACCCTGCGAAACGAACCATCAGCGGAGATTTTCGACCCCACCGTACGTAAGAGGACGGCACCAAGAAACAAACAAAAGAGAAGATTAAGGCCAATGTCACACGAGCGGCTTATGCCGCGCTCCCCTTTTGATCGCGCGGCATGAGAGTATGCACATATAATGGAGCTGTTCACACGAGCTCCACGCGACCAAAAGGGGGAGGCAAAAAGTTCCTTCCTTTTTTGATTTTTTGAAAGTTTTGTAACAGAATATAAAAATAAGACATTGTTGGGATCATTTATTTTGATCAAAAGTTAAAATCAAGCTAAATAGCCAATGACAAAGAGTAGTACAATTTTCTGTTTGGGCGAGTAAAGTTACGCTCTTGTTGACATCAATGAGTCTTTCATCAAGACGCGCGGTCATTTTGAAGCTTGTGTGACAACAACGAGATTTTCGTCATGACGCGCGGACAATTGGACGCGCGGTCATTTTGAAGCTCGTGTGACATTGGCCTAAAGAAACTACATTAGAAGAAAGACAATAGAAGAAATAACCAAGCCACTGCAGAAAATATAAAATGAATACACGCCCACAGCAATAAAAAATGAAAATGTTCCAGTATACATACCATCTAGAATAGGAGTACCTGTAAAATATTCACTGAAGATCACTAAACCAACGAGTAAGCTCAGAGAAGAAAACACAGCAACCATACACATATAAAAGAAAAGGGGTGGTATAGCAATTAAGCTCAGCCAACAGAACAATTTCCATAATAACAAGAAAAAAAGCTTAAAGAAACAGCTAATAGAAAAGCTGAACCACCTAAAATGGGAAAACCGCAATCCAAAGAAGTGATTGGGGCCCAAAACGCAGCAGCAGCAGCGGCAAGTCCGGTAGTGCAAACAATTTCAATTTATGACGTGTTGCACGTACCAACCGCTGTGACGATTGTCATCATAATAATATTTATAACAGCTGCAAGCTATATTGGAAGAAGCCTACTAAAAAAATACATAGGCACCAACATTAAGATAAACGTAGACACTATGTATAGCGTCTAGTGGATAGATATAGCTGGAGTATAGCTTTAACAGATACATTTTTTTTACATTCATGTTTATAGATTTTATAGATAGCTTTTACAGATAGGATTGTAATATTTTTTTAAAATGGGTTTTCTTTAATGTAACATATCATATTCCCTTTAGATTTATAAATAGCTTTAAATTTATTTTGAATAAATAGAGAATGATAAAATAACTAGAAATATAAACAGTTATAGATAAGTTTGATGGGTAGCATTGAGCTTTAAAATAAATAAATAAATAGACAGTTATATGAGTAGTAAAATTATTTAAATATAGTCTTGTAGATTAGATGTTATAGATCATACCATAAAAAATGTAATATAAAATCTGTATTAAATTTACTGTGCATTTTTCCATTATATTTTTGCCAAATCAACAGAATCCAATTTACATTTTCGTTCGAGTTCATTCATGTTCACATTTGACAAAAATTATTTCCGTTCCCGTGAGAACGAAGGCATAATATTAAATTCACCTGCGCGGCAGACGCGAAGTCAGCAATTTTATTAAAGTAAAAAGCGCACAAATGAGTAATTGAAAAATGGACATATTCACAGTTAGTCTGAAGTTTGGGATCAAAAGTAAATCGTCGCGCTCTTAAAATTCGTTCCTCGTATATACATAAGTCGCCAATGTAATTCCAAAATCTTTTATTAAATTGATTTCAATAAAGAATTAATGAATAGTTAAAGTTGGTGTTCTCATTTATATTATTTTTTTTTCTTAATAATAAAAATAGATTATTAAACTGGCGCAGTCGGTAGGATGTGTCAAGTGCAATCCACCTATGTTTTAACATTTAATGGCACATCCAATTAACCTACGTACATATGTATATCAGCAGAAGTGATATAGGATATTTCTAATATCAGCAGAAGTGATATAGTAAATCTTTCAATGTAAAATATCAGCAGAAGTGATATAATAAATTACCAATAACGACTTGAAATATCAATAGAAGTGATATAGTAAATCTTTCAATGTAAAATATCAGCAGAAGTGATATAATAAATTACCAGTAACGATTTGAAATATCAATAGAAGTGATAAAGAAAATCTGTAATAAAGATTTCAAATTTAATCAGAAGTGTTGTTTAAAAATTTCAATCAGCAAATGTGATGTGATTTTATAATATAAATACAAACAATAAATTAACAAATCATCTGAGTAATACCAACGAAATTTATGGTAAACTTAAAGGGCCTAAGTAGAGAAGAAATTCAGCACAAGAATAAGAAAGGAAGACAACATCTATAGGATATCTACATCGAAACTTGAGACGGTACATAATTGCATAATTGGAACAATTCCGACGTAACTTGCAGAATTTTGTATAATGAAAAGAAGCCGACAATCAAAGTGTTATCTTAAGGTATGTTAATATGAATGAAGTTCCATCTACTAATTCAGAAGATATAGATAAACTAACAGAATTAATAAGTAGTATTCAATTAAAAAATTCAGCTATAGAAGGTTCTGATATTCCAATAAATTTTGATGTAACAGAAAATTTTAAAATAACAGAATATCCAGAATTAAAAGAAGGAAAAAATACAATTAATTTTTATTTTGTTATTACTCCAAACAGTGAAAGTGCAAAAGATTTTAATATCTCTGAAGTAACTATGACGACACCTTTGACTTTAAATATAGATCCCCTTAAATACCTCAATAAACTACCCGAGTTCTTCGGTGATTATAAAGATCTCCAAAATTTCACTAATCTTATCGACAAAATTCACCCACAGTTACTACGCTACGATACGCTTAGCCAAACTATTCTTTCTGATGTTATAAAATCTAAACTAAGAGGCAGGGCAAGAGAAATTATAGAAATTAATAATCATGTATCATCCTGGTTAGAGATAAAAGAAATTTTAATAAATAATTTCGGTGACCGCTCTAGTCTAGAAGAATTATTTGACCAACTGAGAAGTATCTCTTTCAGAACAAACTGTGTTGATTTTTATAGCGAAATAAAAGTTGCATTGAGAAGGCTCAATGTAAAAACAAAGCTCACCCTAACAGAAGGAGACGACTTAAAGATCGTAGAGCAAACTATTACCAATAATAAGACTTCTGCCTTGACGATATTCAAAAATAAACTCCCCGAACCAATACGATCAATTCTGTATTGTAGAGATCCAGAAAGCCTAGAAACAGCAATGGACATATTACATGAAGCTGGCTATGCATACTATAACGTTAGTTCGCCTAGAATAAATGACCCCAGTCTTAGAAGTAATAATAAGATTAATAATAGAAATAATTTCCGCAATAATAATAAGTCAAATAACTTTAATGGTAATAATCTTAGTGGAAATAACAATAGAAACAATGGTTATAATAACCCCAACAATGGCAGAAATTTTGCTAATGGAAACCAACATTTTTCGCAACCTCATAATTATAGAAATAATACATTCCAAAACCAACAATTTTTGCAATGTTCGAATTATAGAAATCATTCATACCAAAACCAACGTTTTCCACGTACCAATTCATCATTTAGACAATCAACCCGTCCTCATAATAATACATCAAATGATACTTCTTTTCAATAAAGACCCCAACAGGCTCCAGATAACCCATTTAGAAATCCATCATTCGGAAATAGAAATAACCACGAAAACCAGCAATATCAACGGCTACCACCACCTGAACCGATGGATATAAATTCTAACGAAATGATAAAAACGCAACTACTCCAGAATTCTCAGCTCCAAAATTTTCATTTGATAGCCTCACCCACCAATTACCATATATCATAGTCGATAGTAACATAAGACCTTTTAAATTTATTATAGATTCCGGCGCTATACATTCAATTATAAACCCTGGACTCTGTAGCCCGAACTTATTAGACACCCTTAAGGAAAATATTTTTATTAGAACAATAAGTCAAGAAGTTAAAATAACGCAGTGGGCAGTAATCCCCTTGTTCAAAGAATTAGGTGATTCAAAGAATAAAGTAGAATTATATGTATTTCCTTTTCATAAAAATTACGACGGCTTAATCGGAAATAATATTTTGATCCCACTAAAATCTAAAATTGATTTCGAAAATCAGACTCTAATTACTAAAGGTAATGAGACAAAATTGTACTTCTCACTCAAACAAGAAAGTTTCAACTACGAGTTGGAGAGAAATGGCAATTTCGGGTTAACCATTCCCGTACAACAAAGGGAAGGCCTAGCTTATATGAAGGAGCAGAAGTCCTCAGAGGGTACTTATAATGTAGAAGATTATAAAATAAACGCGAAAGTACAGGTAAAGAATGAAGGTAATAAGTATATCAATTTTAGCCCATTACAGACTCAGGTAGTAAACGATCAGAATTTTAACGTTCTGCAAGAGGACATAAACAAACCCTCCTCAGAACAAATTCGAACCGATCACCTAAACTTAGAGGAAAAGCGAAATCTCTTGAAAGTAATTAGAAAATTTTCTAAGATATTCTATAGAGAAGATTCAAATCTGACCTTCACCAACGTTATTAAACATATAATTCGTACGACAAACGATGTACCAATATATGTTAAGTCCTATAGGTATCCATATATCCACAAAGAGGAAGTGGAAAAACAAATGGAAGACATGCTGGAAAAGGGTATTATCCGACCCAGCAACTCGCCTTACTCTGCTCCAGTCTGGATAGTCCCGAAGAAGACGGACGCCAGCGGCAAATCTAAATGGCGAATCGTCATTGACTACCGCAAGTTAAATGACGTAACTATAGATGACAAATATCCTATCCCCAATATCGATGAGATATTAGGAATACTAGGAACATGTCAATATTTTACAACGCTGGACCTTGCAAAGGGGTTCCATCAAATTGAAATTGATGAGAACGATATACACAAAACAGCGTTTAGCGTGGAAAATGGACATTACGAATTTCTCCGTATGCCTTTTGGTCTTAAAACGGCGCTTGCCACTTTCCGGCGCCTTATGAATAATGTTCTCAAAGATTAAATAAATAAAATCTGTCTGGTCTACTTAGACGACATCATTATTTACTCCTCTTCTTTAGAAGAACATCTAGACTCCTTAACGAAAATCTTCAAAAGACTTGAAGACGTAAATTTGAAGGTACAGCTAGATAAATCGGAACTTCTGAAAAGAGAAACCGAATTTTTAGGACACATCATTACACTCGAAGGCATAAAACCTAATCCGAAGAAAATCGAATGTGTCAAGAACTTCCCAATCCCAAAAACTCCAAAACAGATTAAGCAATTTCTTGGACTCACTGGATACTACAGAAAGTTCATCCAGGATTATTCAAAAATTGCCAAGCCCATTACTAAGTATTTGAAAAAGAATCAAAAGATTAATATAAATGATCCAGAATACATAAATAGTTTCGAAATTCTCAAAAGACTACATATTTGGGAACCAATATTAAAATATCCGGATTTCAGCAAATTATTTACATTAACAACAGATGCGAGTCAGTACGCACTAGGCGCCGTACTCTCACAAGACGGGCATCCAATATGTTATGCTAGTCGTACTCTGAATGATCACGAACAAAACTATAGTACGATCGAAAAAGAATTGCTAGCTGTGGTATGGGCAACGAAATACTTTCGCCCTTACATTTTCGGAAGAAAGTTTCTGATCGAAACGGACCACAAGCCTTTACAATGGCTATTCTCCATAAAAGAGCCAAATTCAAAATTAGTGCGTTGGCGATTGAAGTTATCGGAATATGACTACGACATTAAATACAAGAAAGGCACTCAAAACAGTAACGCAGACGCCTTATCACGAATAGAGTTAAATCTTGCACAAGAAATGGATACTAATGAAATCCCGCTTAGTAAATCCCCGTTAAACGTATTCAAAACCCAAATGGCAATTTTTAAAAGTAATTCCGGTTCTCTGAGAATTAAAAATTTGAAAATCTTTAATAAATCCAGGAAGTCAATTTATACTAAATCATTAGACGATGATACTGCAACCACTATACTCAAATCGCATTGCAATCCCAAATCCCTGAATGCAATTTATGTGAACGATGTCGGATTTCTCCAAACACTCACTTTTCGGGCAATAATCACTTCAAATTAATAAAATGTGATAGAGTTTTAGAAGATATTACGGATGAAGAGAACTTAGCTAAATTAATAGAAGAAGAACATCTAAAGAATAACCACAGAGACATCATAGAAGTATGTAAAGAATTACAGTTAAAATATTTTCACCCAAAGATATCCACTCGAGTAGCCCAGTTCATTAATAACTGTGAAATTTGTAACATAGAGAAATACGAAAGAAAACCAATAAAACATAAATTTCAAATAACCGAAACTCCAAGTAGTCCAAACCAAATCATTCACATAGATGTTTTCTATACCTTAGAGAAAAATCTGTTCTTAACATTTATAGATAAATTTAGCAAATTTGGTCAAGCTATTAAAATTCAAGCAAGATCTTGGGTAGAATTTAAGAGATCAATCCTACAATACATATCCGCAGTAGGAAAGATCAGAAAAATCATAGTAGACAACGAACTAGGTTTTAAAGCTCTTCCCTTAAGAGAACACATATCAACACAATCAACGAGCATTTGAGACTCTTAAGACACGACGAAAATAAAGATATTGACACCGTCGAAGAAAAAATTCTAAAAATTATATCCTTTTATAATAATACAACTCATTCCACTACGAATAAAAAACCGATAGATTTTAATAACGGGAAGATAAAGGATGGCGAATATAATGATATCCGCGAGAGGATCTCGAAAATTAAAGAAAAAGTCATTAATAAATTAAATCGCGATAGGGAAGAAGTACAGGTAGATTCAGGCCCAAATTTCATTAAAGATATAAGAGGTGGGAAAAACCATGTCAAATTTAGAAAGGTAGATATAGAGAAAAAAGACGAAGATCATGTAATAGATAAAGGAACAGGGCTCAAATATTATGTATCGCACGTAAAAAGGAAGAAAAAAATCCAAGATAATAATTCACCTACAATTCAAACAAAAAAAATGTAAACAAAAAAATAAACCTATAAAACCGACTTTTGTTTCAGGTCAAAATGATACAGACAATAATCCTCACTGCTCTAATAAACCTCCCTCCAATACTTTCTCAAACAATTGAGGTCCGAAACCTTAATAGCAACAATGGGTACGTTACGATTAAGTTAGAAGATGAGAAAATTATTACAAGGTTCAAAAAGGTCTTACATATTATAAATATAACGGAATACGAAAATACCAGAGATTTGACTCGCGACAATATTATAACAATCAAAGACAAAGCCAATCTCATAGAACCCATGTACAGCACGCTCACTCATAACTTTAACTTACTAGACAGAAAAATTAAGAATTTAAAACCACATACTAGACAAACGAGAGGACTAATTAACATACTGGGAACAGGACTAAAATACATAACTGGTACAATGGATTACAAAGACGAACAGGAAATTAAAAGCAAACTAGACGCGTTATCAAAAAATAACAGAAACTTGATAGACGAAAGTAACAAACAAATTATAGTAAACAACGAAATTTCAGACCAGATAAGAAACCTAACGAAACAGATTAAGACTCAACAAAATACCATATCAAAATATCTAAGCGACTTTAGTGAACAAAACGGGAACAGAATACTAAAAATAGAGGACGAAGTACAATACATGCAGCAGGTATACCAAATTAATTATGATATTACTTTACTGAAAAACCACATAGACGACATCGAAACAATCATGCTGACCAGTAAATTAGGCTTACTTTCCAGAAACATTCTTACGGAAACAGAGTTGAATTTGATTCCAGACCTAGAGAACTTCAAAGATATTAAAATCGTAATTGCATTCCACAAAGAAAAAATTATTGTTATTATACTAATCCCAGAGTACAGCGTAAACCCGTTGTCAAAAGTCCTTATAGAACCAATCCCTAACGATAACAATAAATCCATTTATTTGGATGAATATACAGTTTTAGTAGACCGAAATAACACTGTTTATAGTATAAAAATAAAGGACAACTTAGAGAAAAATTTAATTAAAATTAAGGATAAATGTGTCCATAATATCATTAATTTTAACGAAGCTTACTGCCCTATGCAAAACTTTTTCAAAGAAGCAATAAAAGAAATTACTCCAGGGATAATTTTAACGACAAATATTGCAAGAATGAATGAACCAGAATTGTAATAATTTGAAATTAAATATTTACGGCAATAACCTAATTAAATATGAAAATTGTAAGGTAGAAATATATAACGTATCATATGATAATTTTTATACTAGGATAAAGGATAATATTATCTTACCACATTTTGTTACAAAAATAACAGAAAACAAAACTATAAGTTTAATCAGTCTTGAAGAAATCCATATAAATAATATTAACAATAATAGAAGGAAAATTAACGAAATAAAAGACGAAAAATATGTAAACCGTTTATTAAACATACCTATAAATATCATTATTGTAATAGTCATTTTAGTTATAGTTTTTGGCATCAAAATCATATTACCTAAAAATAAAGGAAAAATTGTAATAAATGCTTCGTCGGAGCCTCAGACTAACGGTAGGGGTGTTATAGATCATACCATAAAAAACGTAATATAAAATCTATATTAAATTTACTGTGCATTTTTCCATTATATTTTTGCCAAATCAACAGAATCCAATTTACATTTTCGTTCGAGTTCATTCATGTTCACATTTGCCAAAAATAATTTCCGTTCCCGTGAGAACGAAGGCATAATATTAAATTCACCTTCTCCTGCGCGGCAGACGCGAAGTCAGCAATTTTATTAAAGTAAAAAGCGCACAAATGAGTAATTGAAAAATGGGAAACATATTCACAGTTAGTCTGAAGTTTGGGATCAAAAGTAAATCGTCGCGCTCTTAAAATTCGTTCCTCGTATATACATAAGTCGCCAATGTAATTCCAAAATCTTTTATTAAATTGATTTCAATAAAGAATTAATGAATAGTTAAAGTTGGTGTTCTCATTTATATTATTTTTTTTTCTTAATAATAAAAATTGATTATTAAACTATTAGAATCTAGCAATAAATCAGTACAATTAATACGTATTTTTTTATATATACATTATGGGATTTCTTTGGGCTATAAAGAACGACACACAAAATAAAGGAAGTAATTTATAAATGTAAATATTCAAGAATCCACTGAATTAACGAAATTACAACGCAAGGTTCATAAGAAGGCACTTATTACTAAAGATGTTAATTTCAATAACCTGAAATTAAAATGTTTCCAAATCAGCAAGCAGAATCGCCACGTCTCTGGCGAAGAAACTCGGATCCAATAAAAAATCAGAGTTCACCTGAAAACCAGTCAAACGATGACGACATAAGCAGCAAGGATAAAAAGATACAGACTGAAAATAATCATGAACAAGTGAAAAAGCTAGAATTGGTCTAAGACCAATTCTTATGATACCCTAGGTGAATGCACGTATGAAATTTCGTATGGTCACCCATTTGAGCAATTTTGATTTTTTGCATTGGTTTCTCGTATATATTTCTAGAACGGATCGTCGGACAGAAAAAATGATTATAACCAATTTTATGGGACTTCTTATTCTGAAGAAGTTTTTAGTACAATAAAAATATCTAGGACTGATCGTTTTCAAAGTATATGTAAAAAACGAAAAATTTTATATGGCAACCCCAAGAATGGGTTGCCCGATTTAGTTCGTTTTTAAAATTTTATTTGCTATTAGGATGAAAACACAATGTACCAAATTTCAGCTTTCTATGTCGACGTGTTCTCAGGTAGTGTCCAAATATATCGTGGAAAACGAAATTTTTGTATGGTAACCCCACGAAGGAGTTGCCCGATTTGTCTGATTTTCGAACTTAATTTTCTTTTTTTTTAATGTCCGTGTACAAAATTTCAGCTTTCTAAGTGAACGCGTTCTCGAGTTATCGGGCGCACGGACGGACGGACGGACGGACGGACGGACAGACGGACATGCAAAAATCAAAATAACTTTTAATTTTATGCGGGGATGTCCAATCCATTTTGCTCTACCATCATTATTTCTGTGCGTTACAAACGGAAAGGCAAACTTAGTATACCCTATAGATTTCATCTAGGGTATAAAAATGGTCGACAAGCAATAGCGACAAATTAATAGGAGGACTAAACATAAAAGGAAAAATGCATGCAATAGTTCAAACTCATATTCCGAAAGTGATGACAGCCACTCAAACAGATACCTGTGAACAACACGATTCCGCATGCCAGACAGACGATGTATTATATAAAAATGAATCCCATGATATGGCATTACATTATAAAGTACACTACAAAAATGCAGCTTATGAAACTTACTTCCACAAACAGGAAATCAGAATCGCTGATGTATGCGAACAACCGGTCAAAATTCGGATAACGGGCAAGGAGTCCCTGAAATTCAATGTTTAACTTTCAGAATGATGAATATGAAATGAAAAGCGCTCACGCAAGCTTTCAAAACAAATGATGAATTTATAGCATACAATCTCAAGATTTCTAGAATAAAAATAATCAAAATGAACTAAATACATTTGAAAGAAGCATCAGTGGCGTGCCCTCTGAGCAATCAGTGAATACATCTCGCGAATTAAAAAAGTAAAACAATAAAATCTTTAACATAAAAAAAAACGCACGAAGTACCTTAAAACAATTTCTTTATTCGCAGCACTGACCTGCCTTACTTTACATTACACTAAGCTATCTGGCGCTTAGCTAATCTGAACCGAACCGAAACTTGCGAGCACAATGACTGATGACTAAAAACGGCACTCACCAGACCAGTCATTGGACTCTTTTTTGTCCGATACTCGGAAGTAAACTATCTATACTCACAACACGTATGTAAACAAACGACAACAACCTTGTCGTTTGTTCTACCGGTTGCAGCACCTGAGTCGCTTAGTTGTAAACAATCGCTTTACATAATAATGACCATGCGAAGTTAATTATTATTGTAATCGTCGATTGCTCCACTAAGCGCTCATCGCAGCCAGCTGTTAGGCTAATCAGCAAAATAACCAACAGTTGCAGAACAATACCATTCGAGGTTATTGTTTAGCAATTGCTGATTATTTCGTTATGATGACCCTAGGCTGCTGGAAGAATCTTCCTTAAAATGGGCCATAACATCCCTCCCCCCTTGGAAAAACTAGTTTTCGCAGGAAACTGGATCTGGAAAGTGCAATAGTCTTATTCATGAAAATATTTGGTTCCTTGTTCGGGTCAGATTCTCTTACAAAATTGATTCTTACTTTGATTGTGCTATTTTTCTTAATCTTATTGCATTTCCTTCTTTTCTTTTTCATATTTTTTCTTTTACGTTATCTTGGCTTCTTTCTATATTTCAATTTTTACACTTGCTATTCATGTTACATTTTTTTTTCTTTTTTATTTTATTTCCATATTCCATTTCTTATATCTTCTTTTCATATTTACTTTCTTTACTTGTCTCACATGTAATTTATTTCATTATCTTAAGAAAAAACTGTCTCTCTTTTTTTTTGTAAACTTTCTCTACTTGTCTAGTAAGCTATTTATTTCTATTACCTTAAAATTTTATGATTAACCTATTGTACAAGACCTCCTTACTTACCTTACATGTATTACATTGTTAGAAAGCATTACTTACTGTATAATACTATATAATAACAACAATTAAAAACACAAAAATAAATTCCTTTTACTATACGTTATATCCACAAATCTCTCCAATGAATACAATTTTATGACTTTGCTTCGGTTTACCTTGCTTTCTAACTACACGGGTTGCCCCCTATATTTTACAGAACTATCCTACCACTTCTATTTATAAATTTTCTACTACCCTAATGTGGTCACTCCAACTGTACCAGTTCTTTTTTCATGACGTTTGGCAGGGATGTTGTAGGTGTATTGACTGTTGTGGGGATAATCTCGATGCTAATGTTCGGTTCTGGTTCTTCCAGCGATGACGCCTTTTGCATACTTAGGACTGGTTTAGACATCTGGATGGTTGGCAATCTCAACAGTCGACTGGTGCTCTTCATTGCCTCTCCCTTCCTCCAACGTCTCAGGTGGATCAAAATTCCTGCTAATATTGGAAGAGTGACGATGGATAAACACCCCGTAATTGATGTAGCTGCTAGGTGCATATGATGAGGAATAACTTACCTGATGGTTTTTTCCTGCTTGAAGGCTTCCTGGACGCTATATATATCAGCTTCCTGATCCCTCCATGCCTGATTAAAGTTGTCGGTCGCTAACAGCTTCACTTCATTTTTTTATCTTCTAAAATTTCTGATTTCCGTGATTTGGTTTGCATTCTGATGACATCCCAGGCTGGAAGTTCTGATCTAGTTGGCTGCCAAGGTGTTATGTTGCACCTCGCGCTGTCCTCTGAGTCTATCGACCAATCTCCTATCTGCAGATGATACTGTTCCTCTGTAGTTATCACACCTGTGGATGACAGGTTTCCTATCGCAGTTGGCATGTTCCTGCAATTTACCTCCAGCTTAGTCTCAGCAGACATCACGAAGAGCCAGTGATTTTTAGTCACCATTCTAACTAGACTATTCCATTTTGGAACTATTCTGTCTCTGCATGCCCTAGTGTTTACATTAAAACTTTGAAAAAGGTTCAGTACACAGTTGTCTCCTATGGCAGTGATTGTGTGCCAAAGTTGTGTACACAGTAGTTGTGGATTGTCCGCGCTGGTCAAGATATTCTGGCATTTGTTATGTTGCGGATGACTCAGCAGTACATACTGTCGCTCGTGGTTGTTTGCTGCCACGAATTCAGCGTCAAGTTTATAAATGTGAAAGCCTTCCTCACCTACTGATGCCGGTATTTTATATACTTTATGTAAATCAAATGATGTTCGCTTAGGTTGAAGAATCTCAATTTTAACCAAAATTTGTTGATTTATTTGCAGAACTTCTACCTTCGCAATCAAATGATGTTCGCTTAGGTTGAGGAATCTCAATTTTAACCAAAATTTGTTGATTTATTTGCAGAACTTCTACCTTCGCAATCTGGTTTAGAATTTGAAAATTTTGAAATCTTTCATCGCATGGATTATTACTGGGTGTAGCTTTCCCATGCTAAGAGAGACCAGCATATCTGATAAAGTATCTAAAGAGTCACTGATTTCTCGAAGTTGGAGAATCATCATTGTAATGATTTCGTTCAGCTCTAGTCTCAGCTGTAATGCAGTTAGCTCTTCGCTTTCAGTTCTCTGCATTTTGATGATAGCTGAAATTTTCAACTCCTCTCGTTCTATTGCCGCTTGAACTCGCGATACGTTAAATAGGTCCAGGGTTGTTTTACTACAGTAGTCTATTCTTTGAGGAGGTTAAACGTCCGGTTCTCATTTCCGTTTATCTCATCTAATGATGCACGTATGTCCTGTGAATCAGCGTGATCCACCGTTTCGAATAGCGTCTTGAACATTGAACCTATTCCATCAAAGAAGGAACGTTTTTTGCGACGAACTGTTTCTTCTTCGTGCATATGATGGGCTAGTTCCTCATGTTGTCGTTTGATTTTAGCTACCCAGCTTCTTACCTCCTTAGCTCCTACCTCGCATTTGACTATTCCGGAATGACTGATCTCGACACATAGTCGCGTGATGAGATTGCTGCAGTTCTTGGCGAAAACAAGCACCTCGATAAATCAGGTACCTCTAGTTTCGACAAGATGGTACAATGCTTGGTATGAAAGTTGACCTTCCCTATTTGTTTAAATAGTACTCCGGAATCTGCTATCGGCTGTATGGCCTAACCCATATTTTCTGCATTTATGACTACTATAGATGTCAAGATTACCACAATTACCGTCTTCATGGTGTTGGAGTTCCCGATAACTACTGAAACTTATCTCTACTGTAAGCCACTGGCATCCTCCTTATCTCATTTTCTTATTCGCAAGGTGTACTATTTTTTTTTTATTATTATATTTGAATGCTACTAATTCTTAGGTATACATATATTTTCCTAGGACCTCTTTACCTGTTTTTTTTTTTTTTTTATTCCACTTCTTTCGCCTTTTCTTTTCCTAAGAACACAAAAAGCTTCTCGTTCTGGTCTTGGCTCAACCTAAACGGATAGAAACAAAAACTGCTGCAACCCTCATTTTAATTGATTAGTCAGCAATAAAAGCAAATTGGATGTCAAATTAAACGGAAATTGAAACTAAAATTGAACTTGAAATTTTGTCAAGCTATTCGCGTGTACCCGCATGAGTTTTCTGCCCTGGAGTATTGTTATATTCTCCGGGATGTGTATGAATATTATCTCGTGGGGTCCCTTAAAAATTGATGTGAGTTTTCCAGTCTTTGACCAAAACCTTGTCTCCTACATGGAGAGGTTCTATCCTAGTTGATCTGTCGTAGTACCTTTTTGCAGTGAGTTTACTTTTCTGTAAATTCTTCCGAGGTATTTAAAAAGCTCTCTGTAATTCAAACCGCAGCACTGCATGATACCTGTCGGCATTGTACACTGGCTCTGCTTTACGTTGCAAATTACTAGGAACTTCGGATACAAACCCGAACAAGGTTTCCATTGGCGTTTAGTACCCATATACATTGTGTTATTATAAGCGTGCGCTGCTGTCCTCAAAAATTCGTCCCAGCTTCTACGTTCCTTATCGACAAAGCTCCTCAGATAATTGGCAAGTGTCGAATGCTGTCTTTCTACTGCATTTTACTGGGCATGATAAGCGGTAGTTCGCAGTTTCTTAATCTTCAGTAATTTGTACAATGCTTTCATGACTTCGCCCGTAAAATTTGTACCCTGATCTGTTACAAGCTCGTTGGGTAATGTGAATCTACCAAGTATTTGTTGAAATAAGGCATGGGCAACGATATTCGCCTCTTGATCTGGTATTGCTACAAAATTGACGAACATAGCGAGATCTTCCATCATGGACAGAATATACTTATTTCCGTTGTGACTTGTCGGTAGCGGGTCAACTAGATCAACGTATATTTTATCGAAAGGATTCTCCGAAATTTATGTTATTACCAACGGCATTTTATTGATCTTAGAATGTTTATTTTTATTTTTAGCGCCGAACATGTTTAGAGATATCATTCATCATTCCCCTCCAATGAAAGAAACGCTTTACCCTTTCCAGAATGTTGTTCCTTTCGAAGTGTCCCCCGAACCGTGAGTCATGAAAATCTCTCAATATAATCCCTATGTCCCCTGGGTACGTTATACACTTGGGTTTTGTGTTTTTCTGGAGCCTTATTTCTTTTATTTCAGTCTCATCTATGTCATCCCATTCATCTTCGGATTCTCGAGAAGGCTGTTTCTTCTGGTTTTCTTCGTCTCTCTTTCTTCCAGCTCGCGCTAGGGTAATTGCGAAGCACGGGTACTCCCTACCACACTTATCTTCATCTTAGTCTATATCTTGTGGAATTCTGCTAAGTGCATCTGCATTGCCATTTTCTTTTCCCTTCTTATAGACAATCTCAAAATCATACTCCGACAGTTTTGGTGGAACCTCACCATGCGAGATATGGTGTCCTTAACCTCAAAAATTCCTCAAAGAGGTTGATGGTCGGTTATGACTTTAAAATGTCTTCCAAGCAGGTAGCATTTATAATTACGTACTGCCCATACAATGGATAGCAATTCCCGTTCCGTAGTTGAGTAATTTTTGTCGGCTTGGTTCAACTAACCGGCCGACCTTCTTGTTCCAAGACCGCTCCGAGTAACTCCCCACTTGCATCCGTGATGACTGTGGATTCATTATTAAAACTCGGGGAATTAATACTGGTGGTGATGTTAGATCATCTTTAATCACCATAAAGGAATTCTCACATTCTGGCCCCCAATTGAACTTCAAATTTTCCTCAAAAGGTTATTAATTGGAGCCAAAATCTTCGAAAAATTTGGAACGAATTTACGGTAGTAATTTTCTAGCCTCAAGAGAGACTGGACCTGTATCACTGTTTTTGTTCGTGGGAAGTATTGTACCACTTCTACTAACCGTTTGTCAGGTTGTATACCCTTCTCTGTGCAAACATGCCGAAGGTATACTACCTCCTTTCTCAGGAACTGACATTTTGTAGGTTGCAGTTTCAAGTTATATTCCCCAAAAACGTTGAAATACTTCTCGTAGCTTTTCATTATGCTCAACCAAATTTTTCGCAAATATTACTACGTCATCAAGGTACGCAAAGCATTTAATCCCCCGAAGGCCTATTAATATCCCGTTTAATAAAGATTGAAAGAATGGAGGCGCTTAAACCGAAGCAGTCTTTTCACTATGGGTCCACCAACACCTGATGATAACCATCTGACAGAAGAGAACCTCTGCCCCGGTTGGAAATTAGGAACCTAAAATTTTGCTTCTTGCAACTGAGTGTACCATGTCCATAGTTGTTGCACTTAGTGCAGTAAGGAGGCTGCTTTCCCCACTGACATTCTTCAGCCATGTGCCCAAGCTGAGCGCATTTGAAATAATGAATGATCCTGGGCGGGGCCGCCTTCGCTGGTGGTCCTTGATATCTTGTGGTCGATAAATTTCTCGTCTAGGTTGTTGGGATCTATCGCAGCTAGCCTCATCTGTTCTCCATCTATTCTGTGTCCTTATAGTATTGGGCATCCAGCACTCCGGTAACCCTTTCTGGACCCCTTACTTGAAGCCTTTGAGCATCCTTTTCGTAATAGGTAGCTTCCACCTTTACACCTTCTAGCGATTCAAATTTCCGACCCATAAGGTATACTTGAGTCGGTTTAAGCCTAACGCCTGCTTTGAATGTAGCTACGGCATCTGCCTCCAGCTCTACAATCAGACCTCTATCTCCTCCCGGGTATTTTGCAGAGACTGCCGCTTCTATCTGATCAAGCAGTTCTTGCATCCGGTCTGCGAACTCCCTCATATCTTCGCCGGGCCTTTGCCTTCATGCCAGCATTTCTGTTAGCAATTCACTAAAAGATTTTTTCGGTATGTAAGTTGATTTGAATACTTGCTGCAAAGAATCAAAACCTTTTGGCTCCTCCAAGTTTACCAAGTAGTACGCATCGTATGGTAAGCTATACTTTATAGACCTGATGAAGATCTTCTGATCTTCTTCTCTCAGTCGATCGTGTAGCTCATTACTGCAACACAGGAAGCGATATACCTCCTTCGAATGCTTGGATGATCTTTCTCCGGATAGCATGGGCACATACTTGGATACTAGATCCATTACTTTTCGTACACGTCTGTCATTTTGCCTTTCTGACTGTTCTCCCCGGGTATGTTTCTTTCATCTGGAGTTAACTGGTTTCGTTCGCTTCCCCCTTTTCCACTCAACGCTAATTCCTGTTTTTTTTCTTCTACTTTGCTCTGTTTCTGAATGCTGCTTTTGCTCCTTAGGCTGTTCCCAGAATAATAATTTCCTTGGCCTGAGCCCCTTACTCGTGTTCGCTTTATTAATGTCTTGATTCGGACTTCTCTGTGAAGATCTATCGAGCCCCAATTCTTTCTCTAGTTCTGCTGTAGTCTCCTCGGCCTCCTTTAGCTGTAACTTTAGCGAGTCTATATTTTTAAATAACCCTTTTTTTCTTTCTGGATTTCTTCCACTGCTTGCTCTGCTTCTATTTCACGCCTCTGAATAACTTTGAATGCTGCTGTCACAAGTAGATCTAAAGCTCCGCCTTTTGTACTTTTTTCGTACTCTCATTCAGTTCCTCCGGTAATTTTTCTGCCTCTTTTTTTGTCCACCTTTTCCGTAACTCTCCCGGTTTATGTTCCTCGAAATATTGCCAGTCCTGTTCATTACTCTGCAATATTGTTTGGCATTCCTTAAGTTCCTGTGCTTTCAGTTTTAATTTCCTTTCCTGGGCCTGATAGCGTGCTAGTTCCTCCCTAGTTAATATATTACTCCTACCTGCGGACAATTAAGGTATTTAACAAAGCTAGTACAATGCAGGCATTGATACGCTGCCACGGATTATTCCCCACAACTCCTATCCTTATTGTAAACCCAATTAGACTCAACCTCTTGACCAACATTATCTCCGATAACTCCGATCCTTATATAAAACAACTAAAATTGCCGTCACTATACTCGAGACCATTAAACGAAACAACGATTAGTCTTCTAAATTTACTATCTACTATCCTTAGTCTCCAATTGCCTAACAACAAAATTATCAAAAAACAAATCCATTTTTTTTTTACATTTCTATTTTAAACTACACAAAACTAATCTTAAATCAGTTTTCACTGTACCCTAAAAAACTTGCACAAAAATTATGTAAATACCCTGTAATACGAGAAGTTGTTAAGTACGTTTGTTGTATGTACCTACGTGTATGACTGGTTGGAGTAGCACAAATTAGCTCAACTCCTAGTGTGTGTGTTTTTGGAGTAGCTAAATTAGCTTTGCTCCCAGTGTGTTTATTTGGAGTAGCTGAATTAGCTTTGCTCCCAGTGTGTGTGTTTTTGAAACTGAATTACTACCTTACCCGGTATACCAGCGGCTACGATTAACACCCCTACGAAAACGAGACCTAATTACAACTCCACTGAAATTATTATCAAATTATTATCTATGAATTCACCAAGCAATAATAACAAAAAAAATGTATCCACAGCTTAACTAAAAAAATTAAAATCGATCACATGAAAATGAAAGCCACCAATAAAAAAAAATTCTGTACCTATAAACCAAACAAAACAAAAGATAAAATATGCAATTAAATACTTTGACATTACCTGTACCCAATTTAAACAAAAACTCACTTTAACTTTTTCCGGTTGCGCCAATTGTCGTGCCCCCTGAGCAATCAGTGAATAAAACTCGCGAATTCAAAAAGTAAAACAATAAAATCTTCAACATAAAGACAAACGCACGAAGTACCTTAAAACAATTTCTTAATTCGCAGCACTGACCTGCCTTACTTTATACTAAGCTATCCGGCGCTTAGGTAATCTGAAACGAACCGAAACCTGCGAGCACAATGACTGATGACTAAAAACGGCACTCGCCGGACCATTAATTAGTCTTTTTATGTCCGATACTCGGAAGTAAACTTTCTTTGCTCACAACGCGGATGTAAACAAACGACAACAACCTTGTCGTTTGCTCTACCGGTTGCAGCAACTGAGTCGCTTAGTTGTAAACTGTTAGGCTAATCAGCAAAATAACCGCCAGTTGCAGAGCAATACCATGCGAGGTTATTGTTTAGCAATTGCTGATTGTTTCGCTAGAATGCGCCCTTGCCTGCTGGAAGAATCTTCCTTAAGCCGGCCATTATGTCACCTTAATCAAAGGCATCGATAGAGGCGGTAAGTAATACAACTCAGATTGAGCAATCTTTTGCAACAAGAATATTTCAATAATGATGAGGTCTAATCAAATCCTCATGGATTATGATCTTGAAATTGTGTACAAACAGGGAAATATAAATACAAACGCAAATGCCCTGTCAAGAATAAAAATGGACTCTGAGCAATTAAAATGAATGATACCAAAAGAAATAAACATTATCACACGTAATATGGCGAAAAAAGCAGCAAAATGGAATGGAGAAAAGAGATAGCGTAAAATCACACCAACTTTATACAGGGTGATTCAGATCAAGATACCTTCCGGTATACAACGCGATTCCTTGAAGTAAGATGATCAAAACATTGTTCCACATACCACCCTCTAGAAACCTTCCTTTAGGAGTTGTGGCCAGTTGAAGATTTCGGCAATCACCCTGTATATGGGAATGCACATCCATTTCGGAGATAAGAAATATTAAAAAGATACAATTTGGTACAGCGTACGCATAAGAGAATGCAATAGATAAAAGTTTTCCAGAAATATGTAAGAAAGGGGTAACCGTTGAGTACAGCGATAATCCTGCATTTAACTCTGGTTACATCATGGAGAAGCTGATACAAATGATGAACGAGAATAATATTAAAGAATTAGCACTCGCAAAGGACGATGCTATATTGAGATACATGAATTTAAAAAAGAAATTCAATAAGCTGCAGCAGAATGATAAATGTGGTAAGGCAACACCACTGAAGATACTACTTTATAAACCTCCAATAAGGATTAAGGACCTAAAGATTTAATAAGAATTAGTAAAAGAATACCATGACAATAAGCATGGTGGACACGCTTTAATTAAAAGCTGCAATAAAGGCACATATGGAAACCTTTACAAAATGATAAAGAAGTACATAAACAAGTGTTATAACTGTGCAAAGAACAAATTCAAAAAGTACACAAGTCAACCTCTAGTGACAGTGGCCACACCAACCAGTAGTTGCAAAAAGATATCAGTTGACACACTAGGACCTCTGAGAATATATATATATTTATGTATATATATGTATTTGCATATATATATATTTACATACATTCTAACGCCACAATACGAATCAACAAAGCTCGTACAGGCATACAAGATATAAACAAAAAAAAAAAAATAAAAGAAACCGGCTCAGAGTCAAGACTAAGTAATCTCATAAAATGTAAATTTAAATAAAACATTGTTGGGAATAATATAGCACAAACACTATAAATATATGTATAATAGTTAAACTAAAACCTTTAACCACACACAAGAATAGCTGAAACTAAGTAACACCTATAATGATAGACTAAGTAATCCTCTGAAAATATTGAATAGCGGACAATAAGTAGATAGATAAAAAGCAGAATATGTTTGGAATAATACAACCGTGAATAACAAAAAAAATGTTTGCACGACCTCAAGAAGAATTTGCAATGCAAGCAATTTCCGCTATGAGAGCATAATTCTTCACTGATAAAATATTCATACCTGAGGTCATTGCTTTACAATATCGATACATTGTGACTCATTCAGAAATTGTGTGAACAGAAATGCTGACACTACAATTTCTGATTATTAATTTTAAGTATTACAATTCTGCTATAATCCCCCCTTCAGAATTATAAAGAAACACTGATTTCTTTGTAATCATTTTATATAAATAAGCAGCTATTGTTCAATAAAGATTAGACTTAATCTGACTATCGAAAGGTGTCTTTTTTTCTCAAAAGTCAACATCGGCATACTGTGCCATCATGCTATTACAGCGGCATACTCTGCCTTAGCAAAAGTTATACTCTGCCATCCCTCTATAACAGCGGCATACTCTGCCTATAAATACAAAAATAGCGGCATACTCTGGCACACATATTACATTGGCATACTCTGCCTTAAATAATATAACAAGAGAGGCATATTCTTCCGTAGACGGAGCTCTGGCATATTCTGCCATTTAATATCATTATTACAGCGGCTTCTTAGCCATCCAATAATAAGTACGGCAGCGCTCTGATATCTTCAACATAATTCCGATACAAGTCATGACGAATAAATAAACATGGACAAATCATGGATAGATTATCGTACGACATCGAAACAATTATATTGTCACAAGAGTAATGCGGCGGCGCGCCATCGTGCATAAGGTACATCTCGCTCCTAAGGGAAAGCGGAATATACTCATCCAACATATCTTCATGATTTAAAACGCTTGGCTTTTTGTTTTTTCTGGTAATAAATATTTTTTATTTTTCAAAATCTTGATGCTACTTTCCATTGACTGATAAAATAAGTAAATACGAAACTCCTAATATGCTGCTTAAATTCTAAATAAGAGTACCACTACCCTCAGAAAATTATAACCAAAGCAATTGTGGGTCCAGTCATAAAAGACCCTACGTACCTATGTACCTGTGATAATTGGTTTAATGCAATTTTATGATCTGGCTTGAATCTGCCAATAAACCTCCAGTGCTAAAACTGAGGATAGTAGGGCATTAATAAGAAGCAATAAATTTAGGTACCATGGAAGAAAGTTTTTGAAATAAATAACGGTATTTATGAAATTTGTGTGTAAAAAGATTAAAATTTTTGAAATATATGAGAATAATTCAAAGATGCTTAATAACAAATTCAGGGGAATTCACTTTTCGACAGCCACTTGGCTATTTAATAAGGCAACAATAACCAAAATCTATAGGGTTGTTCAAAAGTTATACTCATTTATTCCCATCAGGGCTCACGAATATTGGTGAAATCTTCAACTGGCCACAACTCCTAAAGGAAGGTTTCTAGGGTGGGGTATGTGAACAATTTTTTGATCAGCTTACCTCAAGGAATCGCGTGGTATACCGGAAGGTATCTTGATCTGAATCACCCTGTATTGAATGAATTAGACACGCATGTGAAAATTTTGAAATTTTAAAGGAATGCTACCTATTTTCCTTCAAATCATTTTTTGGATTAATTTTACTTTGCGAAAGGTAATCTGAACACTTTCCTGATAGATCTGTTAGCCAGGAATATAAGCAATTTTCCTAAAAAGTGGTAGAGGCGCAGATTCACGAATCGTATCCTTATTTATACTCTTCATTTAATATTCGTCGTGTGATAAGCAGCCTGAATTGCATTAGTGAATTTAAAACATTAAGTGCCTTAAAAATCGAAAATGCATTATTCAACTGATTTATAAAAAAGAAAAATTATTAAATTTAGTTCAGCCAGCGTTTGTAATTTATTTAGTGTTAAAAATCGACAACATCTAAAAATAATTTTGTTTTAACATGGGCCGTGTTAAAGGACATTAGCCGTGAAAAGTGGCAAGTGATTTTGGCCTTATTGCAAACTAAGGTGTGGATTGTAACCAGAATATAGCAAAGATAGAAAATATTTCGGCTTCCACAGTCGACAGAGTGGAAAGAGTTTTTCCGTCAGGAGTGTCACCCCTAGTAAATAAACGGGTAAATTTCCGTTGCATTGGAAAAATCGCCAGAGGGATGGTTTGAAAAATTATCTATAACGTGTGCTACAACCTAGGGCATCCGTTCGTGTTTCAATAAGGCATCTATCCGTCAAGACATTGAGGCGAAGCCGACGAATCAAATGAAGAATATAAGAAATAGATTGTTATGGGCTCAACTTCACCGGAATGTTACAGCTGCTGACCGGAAAAATATGAAATAATTTTTTTTCATTACACTTTATTTCCCCTTAGTTTTAAGAAAACTTTTAGAAAAAAGCAAAATTTTGCAAACCCATATGGAATATTTAGTGATGAATACCGCATGGAGCCAATGACGGTATCTGCAATTTATGAGATGAAGACCAGGAGAACGAAACAAAGACGACTGCGTACTACAATCTGTCAAGCATCCACCGGCGATAACGATTTGGCGTTGCATAAGCGGGGATGGTCCTGGTCATATATATTTTTATGAAGGAACGATTCGCCAGGACCAATATATTTTGGTGCTATCCGATGTCCTACTTCCATATATTATATACCGGTGGGCATAGAAAGTGTGATTAAATCAAACCATACAATAATATATGTAGAAAAGAATAAATTAATAAGAAAAAAATATTAATTCCCCGAAAAACAATATTGTTTTTTATAATAAATTTTTCTTATAGGTATAAAATATTTTCTAAATATTGATGCGTCTAATTAATTGAACAGTCCCTGTACATATTTGATCGACCTGCTCAAGACGGAAAGCTGTATATAATTTGTATGCTATTCTCTGGTATATATAATAGAATAAAACGACATTCACCTTATCCGATTTTAATGAAATTGTTCCGGAACGATAAAGGAAGAAAATATATTGGAAAGCTATATACCTGCCTACATATCTATCAACATACCTACCTACATACGTACTTACATGCATACATAACACTGTGATATACCTACCTACATTAATAATATCGTGGCATTAAAGTGCCGTGCTTATTTGCATACATAATACGTATTTCATTTATTCATTTAAATATAGCAAGCACAACACATTGAGTTATTATAGCATCACAATAATTCTGATGTATAAAAACAATAAACAACTGTCGTACATGAAGAAACATGCGACACAGCAAATTACGCTGTACACTGCATGAATAAGTCACCCTTACCTAGAGCTGTCATCATCATTAAACTAGGCGAACAAGTTCGAAAGCCCCGGACATTTTAGCTTGAAACCCGGACCTTGTTGCCAAATAATTTTCTGTTTTTCTTACTAATGAAATAGGTTGAAATTATTATGCATAGTGTCTTTTTTATTTATTCATCATAAAATTAATCAGTTTACAAAAAAACAGTAAAATAAAACGTTGTGAATGAACAAAATTAAATCTCTCTTACATTTAGGAACATAAATAAATCATCTAAAAATTAGATATACAATTTTACATTTACACTTAGTGTGCCATATAGATTTCAAAATAGCTTCATTTCTCGGGAAAGGTGAAGCTACATGGCGAGAGACTTTAACTTCAAGAGACCACTTTCTCGATCTTTGGACACCCAGAGAGCAATGCATACACTTTGTAGACGTAAAAAAATCTCTAAAGATACCAAATTACTAGAAATTTTTTTGTTCTCCGGCTGCGGTCTCCCATCATGTGTTTCAAATCAATGGGGTTTCCATGCTCGGTCTTTAGTTTTCGAAGTTTGCTCATTTCTCGTCTCTAGATTTCCGGAGACTATTGTGTGTTCTGCTGTTAAGTTAACTGTGGAGTGAGTCTGCCAAGGCTTTTTGTTAATTTTTATTTAATTTATCATGGGGTAATTCCATCGAAAATCGAACAAAATTTACACTTTCCCAACGTTCTTCTTTTGCTGAAAGTTAATTTTTTTTTGTCGTGCGATGAATACTGCCTGAATTATTATAAACTTAAACTAACTTTGAAACTCTTGAAAGCTGAAAGTTATATTAAAGAAATGATAACTTTGAATCCAAATACCTATCACAGAGGCACTGTCTTTAAATTATTTCAGAGAAAGTTATATAAAGAATGCCTTTTATAAGAAAAACAAGTAAAAAGCTAGAATTGGTATAAGACCAATTCTTATGATGCTGTAGATGAATACCCGTACGTAATTTCGTATGGTCACCTATCTGCACAAGTTAATTTTTAAGTGGTTTTTCGCATATTTATAGAACGGTTCGTTGGGAGTTATAAATGATGTTGACCAATTTCATAGGATTTCATATTCTGAAGAACTTTTCAGTGCAATTAAACGTCTAGGACTGATTGTTTTCACAGTACACGCACAAATCATAAATATTTATATGGCAACACCAAGAATCCGTTGCCCAATTTAGTCCATTTTTGAAATTGCATATACTATTTTCATGAAAATACTGTGTACAAAATGTCAGTTCTCTACGTTGACGCGCTCTCAGGCAGTGTGCAAATATACAGTAAAAAACGAAATTTGTTTATGGCAACGTGGAGAGTGTTACCCGATTTGTCTCATTATCGAACTAAAATTTTTTTTTTAAAGCCCGTGTGCAAATTTTCAACTCTTTAAATAGTATATGCGCTCCCAAGCTATCGTGCGGACGGACTCACGGACGGTCGGACAAACGAACAGACGGAAGTCTCAAGTTGGGATAGTAATGGCTTTAGGGAAGATAAATTTTTTCGTCAATAGGGGGCTGGTTATTTTTGAAAAAAAAAACATCATACTTTGTTTAAAGCTTTTTCACTTTCTTTCTATCAATGGTATTCTTGACAATTAACACAGATTTCTGGAGACCAAATATAAATTTCGTGTATAAACTTTAGGAAGGTTTGCCGACGATTGATGCTCTAAAAATCTTCCTAGAGACCAGATTCCGAGCTCTGGAAGCAATTTTAGAGTCAAAGTCAGCTCATCCAGAGAAAACAAACAACTCAAATAACTGCATTAAAAAGGTATCAACACATTTCTCATCATCAACAGACAAATGCGCAATATGCAAAGAGCCACATAGATTGTTTAAATGTCCACAATATATCAAATGTGACATTGACAAAAGGTTTAAGATCGTTACATCTAACCGTCTATGTGTAAACTGCCTATCAAGGTACAATAACACGAAGTCTTGCCCAAGCAAATTTACGTGTCGGCAATGCTGTAGAAAACACCATTCTTTGCTTCACAAGAACAGTAGTACTTCCAAGCAAAGTCCTCACTTTTCAACTAAACAAAGCAATAATTCCCAGTAGGAAATTTTTTCCTTACTTCATTAATGAAGTAATGAACATATGTACACTAAATACATTCCCAACATCAGTGAATTTTAACACAGAGATGTCATTGGAAATTCATGCCTTACTCTTTGATACTTTAGTCTTTGATTATATCATTGAACTGAATGTGGGATTAAAGTAAGGGACAATTTAAGCATTACCGAGCCATCCATGAATTCTTTCAAGAACGAATATTAACTGATTTCATCCTTGAACTAATATATTTAAAAGAATAGAAGTTGCTTTTTTATATATATTTATTACTCTAAATTCGAAATTTACAGAAAAAACCCCAGTCTTTTTCCACATAAGAAGAGAACAAATATAAAAATTATATTATAAAGATGAATAATACTTATATATAATTCAAATTCATGTTTGGTCATTGTAATTCATGAAATGAAATAAAATAGAATTTAAAAAATATAATAAAAGAATTATTGTGCATGAAAACTAAACAGATACACTACACACTTGACCTCAACTTAATTAATGCAACTCAAAATGAGAATAATCACACCTAGAAATGTCTGACTATGCCAGCTTCACTCCGAAACAAACAAAAATGAACAAAATATTTCTTTTTATTTTCATATGAATCATCATTTTCATTCTGTTTAAGCAAACGTGCTTCCATTACCATACCGCCTGCATTACCATGTCATCGATGAAATAGACGTGTAGTATTCTTAGGAGAAATAACCCATTACCATGTTCACTAATCCCTCGATTTCCTACTGGGTTCTATCAAACAAGCACAACCAAACAATTCCACCGCTACATCTGCGGTCAGACCAGATAGTTCTTTACAAACATTCTACACAAATCGCCCACGGCGAGATACTCAAGCACTGCTTGCCAAAGCATTGCTTCACATTTCCTAAACAGAGGGAAAAATGCATACTATGCGAGCTCTAATCGACTCGGGGTCTCAAGTACCTTTTATTACAGCAGCAGCAACACGCAAACTGCACCTATCCGCCACTCGCGTTGACACCCAATTCACAGGCTTGGCAAATAGCAAAGCTACAAATATTAAACGACAAACATGCTTCAAAGTACGTCCGCAATCTAAATCAAATAAGACAACTTCAGTGACAGCACTAATCGTGAACAAGATCACTGAGTTCCTGCCTCCGACTACCATTCAAATACAAGAATGGGATCATATAAAGGATTTAAAGCTTGCTAACCAATTTTTGCACAAGCCGGGAAAAATTGATATTCTCCTGGAAGCAGATGTATACGGGGAAATTCTATTGGAAGGATTAAGAAAAGGTCCTCCAGGAACCCCTACTGCTCAAAATAGCACCCTAGGATGGATTCTCTTCGGAAATCTATCGCGAGCGGACTCTATTTCTAAAGTTTCATCTTTAGCAATTAATGCGAAAGCTGACCAAGAAGAGTCAATAGATAAAATCCCGAGAAAGCTTTCGCAACCTGAGGAAATAACTTCTCAAGTGAGTAAACTCTCAAAATCCGAACAAGAGTGTAAACGATCTTATCAAAACACTCATCGTCGTATTGCAGCTGGCCGATATGTACGATTACCATTCATCGAAGAAAAACCAGTACTAGCTGATTCTCGATATATAGACTTACGCAGGTTTTATAACCTCAAAAAGAAAACTCCTAAAAATGCCAATCTTTACAAAGACTATAAAGGTTGCATTAAAGTATATCATGCCATAGGACACATGAAACTAGCTTCAAGAAAGCAAGCAGCAATTCTAGCTCCAATGCAGCAGGCTTCAACATCTCCTATAAATGAGCAAGCAGCAAGCCCAGCTTCAGGGCATCATATTTTGCCAAAATCAGCTACCCAGTCGCAGCGAGCTATATCTGTATCTACAGCAGGGCGGCAAAAATCCACGTCGTCTGAGGCTCAACGAGTACCGGTGACGACATCAAGCCTTCAGCAGCTTCAACCTGCATTGAAGTTGACGAAATGCATTTTAAACGATACAAATGTTCTTCACGCAGAACGTCCGGATAACGACTTCCAGCTACTTATTGCAGACAGTGAACAACCGAACACATTCGAGGAAATCACCGTCTCATATGAAAAATTAAAGCGGTCCAGAAAAAAGAAACAACGTTTCACTGCTCGGGACGGGACACGCATAAAAGTAAAGCTACTTGTAGATGGACGTATACGAATCGGAACGTAAAATAATTAATCTAGAATCTATTTATATTATCTTAATAACATTCAACTGGGGTCAAGCATTAGTAGAAATTTCGGAAGTTCGATCTCTGTGCTTACTAAATGTATTATTTTCTATATTATCTTCGCTTTCATGAGCATCATATGGAAAATAAATCAGATTCGCTCAAGTATTCCTATAACGGCATACAAGATTGAAATATATTTTCTACCCGAATCTACCTCTTCTTACCGCTCGACTCGAACCTTGGACCTGGGTGTCACACCGAATCAACGCTCAGCGCAGCTCGGCTATGCTGCCAACGAAAACCTGGATCATTACATGACAATTATAGGCCTTCCAACAAGTCAACCAAGGAATGCGCTGCTCTGACTCAGCTTATCAGTTCATAGCTGCAGACACCACCATTTATAACAACAAGGTATAATTCCTTAGATATATATATATATATATAGGTATGAATATAAAGGTATGCTTTACGTCGTCATTAAAATTAAATTATAATATCAAATACTTGAAAGATTGAATTTTCTTATAAAATTCAACATTTCAACAGGGGGTAGTATATTGAAACCAACATTAAAAAGCTAAAAATCCACCTGAAAATTAAATCATTCAAAAGATTTTAATTCCAAGTATTTCTTATTATTGAAACTAGGTTGGGAATGAAACTACATATACCTACCTACAAGCTCGTCGATAAAGCAGTTTTTTAGTGGAGACAACAATCGAAACATGATCGCTACATTTCTCATTACAAAATCTCGACATGATCGACAGAATTCATCAGGCTTTTAATTGAAATTAAAATATATATTATTAGCAAATTATTACTTAGCTTAAAAAGCATAAAACATTTTAGTATTAACTAAAAATAATTTGGAAATGGCAATATTATATATTTGTTGGTGCCGTGCGCAATTCAGAGGCAATATAAGTCGGACGCCAACTTAAATTTTTCTCTTTTATTGTCCAGCTTTCATAGATTGCGCATCATTTGTAATTCGACTTGGCTAGTGTAATAAAATATAATTATTAACAAATTAACTTTATCTTGGGTAACGACTGAGATAAAGCGATTTATTCTGGGTCTCGACTGGAATAAATTCTACTAACATAACAATTTTATCTTGGGTATCGACTGAGATAAAGATACATATTCTGGGTATCGACTGGAGTAGATTTTACTAACTCAATGCTTTTATCTTGGGTAGCGACTGAGAGATTGTTATTCTGGGTAGCGACTAGAATAACATAGACTAACTCAAAGCTTTATCTTGGGTCTCGACTGAGATAAAGATAGTTATTCCGGGTAGCGACTAGAATAACACTCACTAATCTCAAACTATTATCTTGGGTCTCGACTGAGATAAAGATAGTTATTCCGGGTAGCGACTAGAATAACACTCACTAATCTCAAACCTTTATCTTGGGTCTCGACTGAGATAAAGATATTTATTCTGGGTACAGACTAGAATAAACACCACTAATACAACTTTGCTTTGGGTCTCGACTGAGGTAAAGTATCTTGTTCCGGGGAACGACTAGAACAAGATAATCACTAATTATTTAATTACCAACGCCATAAAGTCGATTCCATAGTTTTATACTGGTGAGTACATTTTTTTTTGATTAATCATATATTATAGTTCATATTGACAATATATTTATACATATATACATATATAATGCCATTGGTCAAAGTTGTCTCAACTTTAACAGTATTGTACTAAGATTAAAATTATTATTGTGTAGTGAATAAGCCACTTTTTTAAATCTATTGAAGTTTAGTTCTTAAGTGCCGTGAAATTGAATTCTCTTACTTTTTGTTATAGTTGTAATTTTGTACTTAAGTTTTACGTCCGGTCAATAAACCACTGACTATAAAATATTCCTCGGCGTTATTATTTACAGTCCACATCATTATTGATATTTTCTTTTGAGTTTTCTCACTGGGCAGAACAATGTTTTTGTTTTGTAAAAAAACTGATTTTTAATTGCAGTCCATGGAGTGCATTAACATCCAGTAAGAGTGATTATATTGTTGGAAAATTTCTGCACTTGCACTATACTGAGGAACAGCATGATCTTAGTAGTACAATTCTCCTTTTCGGTAAAAGCTCCGATGTTTCCACCTTGTAAAAATGAGTTTTACTTTTTATTAAGTTATTCTTTATATTATATAATTTTTGTTTTTCTTGTTGTTTTTGTAAATTTTTATGTCTTTTTTTTTCTCTCGTGTATTGTCGCCAACTTGGGTTATTTCCCGTATTTGTGCGGTGCACTTGCATTTATTTTACATACGCGAATTGACGCACTGTAGTATCGTGATTTTACATTGGTTTGGGGGCGGGGGGGGGGGGGTTGCGGTACATAAAACAAACAAAGGTACACAAGGCAAGTTACAGAAGCAATTGTCGTGCTGCTAGCTTCGTTACTGAGCTAAGACTGGCTAGGACAAGAAGAGAGAACTTGAGTGAGAGTCGAGTCGGCATTATCAACTACACCGTACATACACAAAAAATTAAATTTTTATTTAATTGGTTTCCAAAATTTTAAAACCCGGGCAGTATACAAAACCCCGCCCGAACTCCCCCCGGACGCCCACCAAACTAGGACAAATCCGTGGGAACCCGGACGGATGGCAGCCCTACACTTACCCAATACACAAAATCCATCGATTTAAGCAAACGAAGTAATAATGTGACCTACTAAATTGGCGCAAAAGAAACAAGGGCTACGCATGTTCGATTGCTGATTGTGCAATAAGATTGTAATCGTAAGCTAATTTTAATATGTATAAATAAGATAACGAAATCAATCACAGAGTGTCATCCAGCATTGTACTAAGCAGTACTGAGTTTTTATTCAAGTGGAGTAAGCTGTTTAGCTACTCCCGAACTAATAATAGGAGTTGAGTTTTTACTACTCCACCATCCATCACATAGGAGTTATGCCTTCACTAGCTACTCTATCATCTATCTAATAGAAGTTATGCTTTTATAAGCTACTCCAAATTCATTAATACAGAAGCTGAGCTTTCCAAAGCTACTTCTATTAATGGACCTGAGCTTTGTATAGCGACCCTCGCATCGTCACCGAGATATACGTCCAACAGCACAGGAAACCTAGACATAAACCGGATCACTTTTTCAAAGTTCTTTAACTTTACATATATAGAGCTTTCTATTAGAGGGCCATTAGCCCGTTTTATCGGTTTATGGCTAAGTTTTCTGATCTAGTTGTATGTTGTCTGTACCTACAGCATGCTATCGCTGTATTCTGTAAATCTTAAACACAATTGGCGACCGTAACTTTGAAGTTTTCCACATGGCAACCGTAACAGTTAAAGTAAATATAGTAAATACAAAATTCTTTGGACCCGAAATAACCTGGAAGAAATTTTTTTTTAAGTAATAGTATGGCGGCTGAAACTTTTTTTTATAAATAGTTGACATCATACTTAGTTGAAAATAAATCGTCAGCTGCTTTGCGGAGGGTGAATTATGCGTCAGCTTTTCGCACGAACTTGTAAAAATAAAACACGTAAAATAAAGCAGTAGTAATAGCCTGAGAATGCGTCGACGTAGAGTACTCAACTTCGGTAGATGGTATTTTCATAGCAATAGTAAATAAAATTTCGAAAATGAAATAAATCGGGCAACCCTTTCTTGAAGTTGCCATATAAAAATTTTGGGTTTTTACGTCTACTGTAAAAACAATCTGTCGTTTTTATTGTACTGAAAAGTTCGTCAGAATACCAAACCCTATGAAATTTGCTATAATAGACTTTTGTCGTAGTTTAGATACGGCACTAGTTCATGGACCAGTACCTTGAGGAATTGTGCAAGGGTTCTTGGGCCGTTACACTATTGAAACTGCTGATTATACTGCCTATAATTAGCACGGTGTATGAAATAGAGACTACGTATAGTAAAACCACAATTTCTATTCAAAACTTAATGAATGCATTATTTTCCATTATCGGCTTTTTATATGATCAATTTGCTGGTTATTACAAATAATCGATTGATTGTAAATTTTTAATCGCACCGGAAAGAGTTTCCAGACGAAATTTAATACTGCTATAAATTTATTTGTGCGAAAAAATGCTGAGTGAATTGAACTCATTTACAATTAATGGAATATTTTTTTATAATTGTTGAATATACAAAATAATTGTGAAACTGTGAATTGAAGAAAGGCAAGAATGCAAGAAATTGAACAAATTATATTATGACTAAATAAGTGAGAAAAATTATATAGAAATTATTGGATGGAAATCAAATGCGTTGTTGTATGTATGTATGTTATGTGTCTGAACATCTTCCCCGCGTTGAACAGCTTACTCATACTTCCTCATCACGGATGCTAATTGTAAAAGGCTCTCCAGAACTCCTTGCGGGTATAACTTTGCTCAGTCCAGACCTTCTGCAATTTTATTTTGCCCACTTGTATATCAAGCAGGCGGCAATAAGTAGTCCAATGGCAAGTAATGAGTAGCCCAATGTGAAATGATGAACATCGACTGGCTTGATTACGTAACTGTAGGTTTCTTTGTAGTTCGGCAATACCCTCGCTTAATTTGTTGAGCTCATCCGAGTGAGCTTCAAAGCGTATAGGGCTGTGCTGCATTTCTTTCGGCCGCTTTGATGAAATAAGATCCCCTAGATTCTCCGGTGCCAGGAGTGATGTTTGCATCGCGCTCAGGTAGCAACTGTGGGCTTGAGTTGTAATGAGCTCTTGCTTTATTGCGCAATTGCTCTGGATTTTCAGAATTCCAGATCCTTCAAGCATCTGCGTTGATACAGTTCTTTTAATGAGTAAATCCATCGGTGGGGATTATATAATTGTATTCACTTGGGACTGTTTTCAGTCTCCATTACCTGACAGTTTGGTGAAGGAATAATTCGAAGTAGTTCGAATTCTTCATATGCAAACAGTGGCAATTTGATTCTGAATATTACGTATTTTTCGGTGACTCGAATTTCTATAGTCATTAAACTGTAGATGTGAGTCAAACTTTCACGATTCCCTGGCAGTTTTAGGGTCGCTGGTAAATGGTCCTTTATTGTAATTAGTTCTTGTTTTAACTGTCTTCGAGAAAAGCTGAGGATTTACCTTACCGTGATGGGTGTCTATGATCACTTCTAGCATAGCTTGCACGCGTAGGTAAGCTGATGTCATTAGCGTTAGCTGTATGGCTGACGACATAAATAGCTGTGCTAGTTTTTGTTGGTGAAGATCTGCTGTGATGTTGTTGATGTTGTTGATTATTTGACGTAGCCGAAAATCTACTTTATGGAACTGTAGCCTGATGATTTCTTTGTCCTTCCTCAAAATGTTGGCAGTAGAATCAATTAAGGATGTTTGATTTTTTATTAAACTCAACAAATGATCCTCGTTGTTTCTGATATTGTTAATAGTGAAGGCCATCTTATCTGCATATTCAGAGTCAAGGACTCCAAATAGAGAGTTAGCAATATTCCCTACTATTCCTAATGGGGTTCTAGCACTACATTTCCTTGGATTTGATAAAAGTAGTTCATTATTGCGGGTCAATTCGTTCTGTGGGATCGTGAATTGCTTCAGAATGAGCGAGCAGTAGAATGTGTCTGTTGAGATATTACAGATCTTTTGTAGTTTGTTGATGCCATTACTAATGCTGTTGAACTCTTTCCAATAATTGTCCATGTCGTAGTATAACACTAGATTCCACTCGTGAGAGATCAAATGGGTAGAGCTTAAGTTTTCGAAATATATGCCCGGCTGAGATTTAAATGAGTATATTTCTACTGGTGAATTTCCTAGAATCGGCAATATGAGACACGTGAATAGAAACGTGGTGAGTGAAGAGCTTGCCGAACGTCGTGATGTTTTGGCAGGTCGTGGACCTGCGTCCACTTGATTTGTTTCAGCTCTGCGTCTCAGAAACACTTCCTGAGTTTCATTCGCTCGTACGTCATTTTTATCATCTACAGGCAAAAAATCTTAAAATTAAACTTACATACTAAAATACCAAAACTCACACATTTTTTCCTCGATGATAAAATTCCCACGATAACATACTACTTTTTAAACATAATACACATCTGAAAAGAAATAAAAGCAAAAAGAGGGTATTAGTAGCTCATCAACAAATAGAAAATGTCTCAGATTATTTCGATCTGAGACTTCAATTAAAAACCAAACTAAAAACCTGAAACAGGAAACAAATTATCAATAAATTTATAAATAAACATTCAAAAAACGTAAATACATACCTACAAGCAACAGCTGCCATCAAAAACTTTGACTGATTCAAGATGGCAGCCAAACAGCACAAAATTCTCATAACGAAATCCACCATGACGACACAGTGTGAATTATGTATGAAAATTCACAAAACGACGCCAGCGTCATTGTTAACGCCACCGGCATACACAATCCCCATTTTGTTTCTGCCTATAAATAGCGAGCTACTGGAAGTAGCAAATCACTCTAGTTTTGACTGAGCCACAAGGCAGATCGGCAGTACTGAAGCTATATTAACTAACGAAAATAGAAGGAAATATTGCAACCTATCTTACTAACAATTTTATTAATAATTAATGATATGTAAATTTTTAACCAACTTAACCTCACTTTTTGCTTGGTTAATAATCATAGCTATTTTTCTCTCCTTACAGATTAAGAGCTAAAATTGCCGATAGAGGCCCAAATAATTGGATTTAGATTTAAAACTATAGCCATTAGTATTAGAGGTAGTGAATTTTTGAATTGGTTAGGTTGTAAGAGTATTTTGCGACACAATAAAAAACTGAATTTTGTTATTTTGAAGAATCAACCTGTCTTGTCATTTAAAACCGGCACCTGCCCCATTTATGATTAAGGCCATATTGGGACTTAATAGGTGCAAGTTTATGTATAGGTCTTCTAAGAGTTCCAGACGCGGTTTTGACGTCAGCAACTCGAACCAAGCCGTCCTTTCCCTGAATTGCCTGGGTAATCCTTCCGAGCTGCCATCTGAAGGGAGGCGAAATATCTTCTTTGATTAACATGTGATGTTTGCTTCAGGGAATCGTGTAAATTTTTATAGACGAACTTTGATTTTAATTTTAAAATAGGCAGAGGGCTGCCCAACTTACTTTTTGATGGTTTGAGAAGCCGCTGTGTTTTATTAGGGCAGAATATGCCGCTTCAGAGATGGGATGGCAGAGTATGCCGATGTTGTTAGGCAGAGTATGCCGCTGTTCAATAGGATGGCAGAGTACGCCGATGTTTACTATGTATTGAGGCAGAGTATGCCGCTGTTCAATAGGATGGCAGAGTATGCCGATGTTTACTATGTATTGAGGCAGAGTATGCCGCTGTTCAATAGGATGGCAGAGTATGCCGCTGTTATATCTTTGCTAAGGTAAAGTATGCCGCTGTAATAGCATGATGGCAGAGTATGCCGATGTTTAACTTTGAGAAATAAAAAGACACCTTTCGATAGTCAGTTTAAGTCTGATTTTTATTGATCAGGCACTGGTTATTTATACAATTTTCTTACATACTAAACATGTCTAATAATTCTAAAGGGGGAGTTATTGCAGAATTCAATACTTGAAGCAATAATCGAATTCATTGATCATAGTTCCAGTGTCAACAATTCTGATCACTGAACTTCATAATGAATCACTTCTTATTGGTTTGGTAGAGCGATGACCTCAGATACATTTATGTTTTCATAATTGAACGTTTTTGCTTGCAAAGCGAAATTTGCGTATGTTGCAAATTCCTCTTCAGGTCGAGCAAACTTTGTTTGTTTTGTTTTTCTTTTCGTTTATCGTTCTGATTTCTGTTTATTTTTCTTGTCTGTGGTCATGGCTCTACAATGCAAGGTTAAGGCATGTAACATTATCTGTTTGGAGTGACTATAAGTTAAGTTGAAAGATATTATTCTTTCATAGCTTTACAAACAGCATAATGCCAGGGCGAGGGTTCACGGATTGCAGCTTCTACTTGTGTCTTTGCTGCAGGTTACATAGATATTCGTGAGACTATCGACGCCAAAATGCCTAATATGCGACACCATTTTCCATCTTCCCGCTGGACCCACTTGTTGTGTACTTGAATATGGAACAATTCTTGAAGTCAGGGGCTCCCCCACAAGAAAATGTCAGGGTGTTAATGCTGTCAGATCATTCGGATTGGATTATAACGTGGTTATTGACATCGAGTTCATTATGGCTTTGATCTCAGATGTGAGTGTAGTTAACTCTTCATATGTCAGAGAAGTTGCAGCGACACCCTTGTGTAATAGGGATTTGGCTGATTTTACTGCTGCTTCCCATAATCCACCGAAATCTGGGGCGCGTGGTGGGATGAAATGGAACTCCATACCCTTTCGCTGGCACAGTAAATTTCTCTTGAGATGTATGTAAGTGTATTATGTCTTGAAGCTCATTCAGCTGATTTCTGACTCCTACGAGGTTTGTGCCGTTGTCACAATATAAATTCAGACAATGACCTTGCCTCGCTATAAACCGCTTAAGTCCCCCAGAAATCCTTCTGTCGTCAGATCGCTCACCACTTCTAGATGCGTTGCCTTTGTAGCGAAACACCAGAATACTCTGATATGTGATGTTTGAGGGTGTTTCCCTTTTAATTTGAAGTGTGTCCAAATAGGGCCGCAAAAGTCCACTCCGGAATTTATAAATGGCCTAGCGCGTTGAACTCTGGCTGCGGGGAGATTTCCCATTAACTGATTCATGAGCTTGGGCTTGACCTTGTTGCAACAAACACAGTTCTGCGCGATCGATCTGGCAATAGTCTTCCCCCTGATTGGCCAAAACCTTTGCAGTGTTTGTGCCAGTAAGGTTTGGGGGACAGCATGAAGCTTACTGTTATGAATGTCTGTCATTAGTTGCTTGATGTCTTGGTTAGCCCAAGGCAGCTGTATTGGATGTTTTGACTCGTATGATAGATTTAATTGTTCTAGCCTTCCTCCTACTCGTATCATATCTTCTTCGTCAATGAAGGGTGCGAGGCTATGTAATAACTACTATTGTTAGCTGTTGCAGTTCGATTTAGTTGGTTGATATCATCCATGAATCCTTCCTGTTGTGCCTCTTTTAAGATTACGATAGGCGCTTCATCTAATTCCTGAATGATAGCTTAAGACTCGCTCCTTTTATGTTGATTTTTCGTCTTTGCGTTATAAATAAGTTTTAGAATGTACGCCATTATTCTCTGCAGCCTCTTGGTTGAATTTCCGTCCTTGATGACACTGCTGAATGGTGAGCATTGTCTTGATTTGGTTAACATGATCTTAGATATTCTTTTTCCAAATCAGTGTCCACTTTGGAATAGTTAGACGGCCATATCCGGTCTGAGCCATGTAAAATTGCTGGTCTATAAAACCAAATGTAGCAGTTCTTCAATTTCTCTGGAGGTATTCCACTGGATACGAGGTCTGCGGGGTGTTCAACGGATTTTATATGTCGCTATTGCTCTGTGTTCGTTTGCCTCTGAATAGAAGCTACTCTATTGGCAACGAAAGTATGAAATGAAGAAGACTCTACATTAATCAACGCGAGAACGATCTCTGAATCTGTCGAATAGTAGATCTTTTGACTATTAAACTTCATGTCTCTTACAACACGTTGAGTCAATTGAGCAGTTAATTTTGCGGCGCATAGCTCAAGTCGAGGTAATGCTGCAGTTTTATGGTTGCCACTTTGGACTTGGCACATAATAACCGTACGACGACTATCCCATCTTACGATATTGATCTGACATAAAATGCGGCTCCATAGGCTCATTCAGATGCGTCGGAGAATGCACGAATTTGTATTGAGTTTGGCTGTTGAATTGAGGCAACGTGTCTTGGAATATTGATATCGCTCAGTTGCTTTAGGCCTTCTCAAAACTTAAGCCAGGTTGTGAGCATTTCAGTAGGTATGCCTGCATCCAAGTCCAGCGTTACCGACCATAGTTTCTGTATGAAAATCTTTGCCGTTACAGAGACGGGATTCACGAAACCTAGAGGATCGAATATGTGTGCAATACCAGGCAATATAGTTCGCATGGTAATCCGTTTCGTGTCTTGCCAGTTTGTTTTTATTGCAAAGTCAGCTGTTTTTGGTAGCCAGGTCAGGCCAAGCGTCTTGATGTGTTCTTCCGATTCTTCATTAAAGTTGAGCTCTAGCGCAATGTCACCTTTTTGAATGTTTTGAAGTAATTGTGGGTGATTTGAATACCATTTTAGCAAATTGAAACCCGCTGAATGAAGTAAATTCTTTAATTGTCTTTGCATTTCCTTGGACTCAGATAACTTGTTAGATCCGGTCATAGCAGCGGTATCACACACAATTTTTTTTTTCAAAATGCTGCCACGAATTTTTGGCTGTTGCATTAAGAACTCTTTACACGAGTAACGAGTACAGAGGGTGGTATTTCTTGCATATGACGCAAATGCTGACCCTTGTCGAAGTTAGGGCTGCTATTCTTGAATTGTTCGTGAATGATGTTTGTATTACACGACAGCCATGCCCAGATGTATGTTTGCTTCTTTCCAAGCTTCCAATGTTTGAAATCGCATCTCCAAGAATTTCCATAGCTGCTTGGTGGGTAGCTCTTTTGCCGATTCCAAAGAATGCTCGTAAAGTGAATGAGTATCTTTATCAAACTTCTGGATGATCAGATGCACAAGTAATGGACTCCAAGATTATGTAGCAATTCCCAAGTTCTTCAAACCGTGGATCCATTCCTTTCTGACATCATGAATACCCTTCAATCCAGATGCTGAATCATGTTGAAGATTTCCTTGCTTTAAGAATTTATTGAGAAGTGCTGTACATAACAACCTTCTGTCCTCGTAGCATGACTGAAGAATATCCCAGGCTGTATCGTAGTTGTTCTCAGTTGCTGTAAGATGCTGTATTGCTTCAGCACTTAAGCTTGCCTTGCTAATGCCTTAGCAATGAATTAGTTGCTCGTATAGGTCGCGAATGTGTGTCCAATTTAGGTAGTCACTATCAAAACTAGGAAAAGTTGGTTTTGGTAGCATAATGCTTGCCTTATCGGTTGAATTCGCCTTGGAAGCTTGCAGGTGAAAATTATTCATTTTTTGTGTGTAAGCGAAATGATTGCCTGCTGTATGCGTTCCTCCCATTCAAGGTAAACCTCGATTATGTACCCTACCTTGGCTGGATCTTCAGTTGACTCCCATACCAAAGTGTTGCATTGTTCGATTTGAGCCCAATAGTGCTCGATGGTCTTTAACTTCACTTCATAATACTCTTGAGACAGCTGTTGATCTTCATTGGTAAGGCTGCTGAGGAGTCGATGTAAAGTTTGCACGACTCCCTTTTGTTTTACTCTATGAACTTCTTAGGAGATAGTCATTTTGTCTGATTCAAACTGGGCGACTATCTTGAGTGCATCCAGCCTCCAATGCATCTATGTAATTCGCCATCTGCTCTTTGTTAGTTTCGCAGATTTCTTTGACAGCATTATAATAATCCTTCAGGAAGTATTGATACTGCAACTCGTCTCCATGCTGGGTTCTTAAAATGTTGTCTGTGTCTTCGAATCTATCCCATGCCTTTTGTAGTCTGCGCAATCTTTCTTTAAAGTAAGGCAGATCTTTTCGGTTTAAGGGATCTTTCCTGTAATTTTCTATAATGGTCTGAATCTCTCTGCCAGTTGCTTGTCGCTGGCTTGCCAATGGATCTTTGGTGTATGGATGTATCAGCCTTGCCTTGAGGATAACATACCCCACCAATTTGTTGCTCGGGTATGCATAGCTTGTCGTTCTTCTTCGCTCAGAAGTGGAATGCCAGATTCTCAATAGAGGTGTGGAGAACTCTCGGTACAAAGTGATGTGAGCTTAAGGAGTCCTATGAATGCCAAAATCTCACTAGAGGTGGGAAGAACTCTCGATACAGCTTGATGTGAGCTAAAGGAGTCCTATTAATGCCTTCTTGAATGGGGATGGTGCGATCCTACACGTTTGTCTAAAATATTCGAACTTGATTTCGGAGTGAGATAAAGACGACTTTCCAAAATCTTTTAATATATATGGGTTCTTCGAACAGAACAGGAATTTATACAATAGTTTTGGAATTAACAACATTAATGCTCATCGAGCTCAACGTGAATCACAGCGATATTGTGAATCTAAAACGGACGGACAATAAAATTTTTTATAATTTTTTTTTTAATTTTTTTGGTAACCGCTAGGAAATATTTGTGTACTTTTCGGTTAGTCAAAAGCTGACAGACTAAATTGTTTTTATTCCCTATTTTCTTTTTAGAAAATCAACGCCTACTTACTTCTAACCTTTTCCAACCTTCAAAGTTATTTTTTGCTCAGTTTTTAGGTGCTTACAAATGTTCCACGTGAAGTTGCTTACGCTTGTGACTCCATATAGGTGTCTGGCTGTGGTTGCTAATTAAAGACTGGCCATCATAGCCCGTTGTGAATTTACCCACAGATCCATGTTGATTGAGGCTATCGTCTACAATGGATTCGAAGTTATCTTCTTGAATTTGCTGACTGTATAATACAGCGATATGCCTGTATCACGTCGGGGTCACCAAAATATTTGTATTGCGAAGGAACTCTTTTTTTCTCCGCTAGAGTGCAAGTTCTTGTACTTGGGCTCTTGTCGTAGTTTGGATACGGCACTGGTTCATGGACCAGTACCTTGAGGAATTGTGCAAGGGTTCTTGGACCGTTACACTGTTAAAACTTCTGATTATACTGCCGATAATTAGCGCGGTGTATGAAATAGAGACGACGGATAGTAAAACCACAATTTTCTATTGAAAATCAAGACTTAATGAATACTTTATTTTCCATTATCGGCTTTTTATATGATCACCAAGAAGGAATTGCTTGATTTAGTCCATTTTTGAAATTTTATTTTCTAGTACAATGAAAACACCATGTACCAAATTTCTGCTCGTTCTCAGGCAGTGTCCAAATATATAGTGGAAAACGAAATTTTATATGGCAACCCAATGAACGAGTTGCCGATTTGTCTCATGTTCGAACTTGACTTTACTTTTTGTACAGTCCGTGTACAAAATTCCAGTTCTTTAAGTATACGCGCTCTCGGATGGACTGACGGACGGACGTACATGCAAAAATCAAAATAACTTTTAATATTATGCGAGGGTGTCCAAACAATTTTGCTCTACTATCATTACTTCGAGGTGGTACAAACGGAATGAAAAACCTATACCCTATAGATTTCAGCTAGGGTAAAAAAATGTAGCATCATCTAGAAGCAAAATAGCATCGAAAAATATGCAAAAATTAATTCTTCTACAAAAACGTTCAGAGATTATTGGTGACGTCTTTGAAGGTACGTTAAAACATCTGCAACTGCTAAACTTCGATGGAAATTAAAGCTCGATAACGAGCAAAATACCAACATCTATATTTGAGAAAGGCGTTAATGAAAAATACCAGAGCAAGAGTGTGAAGCGCTCTGAGTAGTTGTTCTATGACAGTTCTGCGACCGAGTTTTTATTTAGAACTCTCACCCACAGACGACTCCACCGTCGCTTGGTGGTTTGAGTACATGCTAAATGTTGAACTGTAGTTTGTGGCCTGGCTACACGAACTGTGGAATGTGAGTTTGTGTCTTGGGAAGATGTCTATGGTGCGCCTAAATGTAAGCTTTTTGATTATGGTTTTGCTGTTTTCAAGTGTTGTGACTAAATGTGGGCTTTGGTTTTAAATTAACATTAATTATAATTAAAGTTAACACTAGGAAATATTTGTTCATGCCAATGGATTCTAGATGTTGAGGAGGGGGGGGGGGGGGGGTGTTATAGCAATGTTACCTAGTGGCATTAGCCGGAATTACCAGCAGATAACAGCATGACGTCATATTGACGTCATAAGTTTTCTTAGCAGCGAAATTGTAGATATCAGCATCATTCGAATTTTTACAACACCTTGGCTTGATGGTTTCTTAGCAAATGATTATTGAGTCTAGGGTATGTGTATTGACAAATATTACGTTTTATAAACATTTGGTTTTATTTTCAATAAAATTTTAATACAAAAGTATTTTTTATAGCACATTGTACTATATGAACTTGGGAAGATGGCGCATTGGTGTTAATTTCTATTAGGTTTCCACAATTGTATTCATCTTCGACGTTTAAAATGATTCAACCCTCTCAAACTGTCTTCTACATCCAATGAAATTTTCAGCTCCCTTTACATATATGGTTTTGTTTCGAAGCAGTTATTCAACAATAGCATACAACATGTGATACGGTATGTAGCAATCATCTCAGCGAAATCCGTGAAAATTTTGTTGAAGCCATTTTACTTGTCTCTTTTTTGCCGAAGATAAATTCGTATATCTAAACGGGGGTGAAATATAAAGTGCTGCATCTAGTTTTCATTCCTTAAAATTGCCAGTTATTTAGTGGTAAATTCATTGAGGTTTATTTTGAATCCCTGGATATCTTCTTTTTAACTTTCTAACTTCACTTGTCAGTGGACTGTATTCCACTATTCGACCGTGTAGAAGCAGGCAATATGCTGTTGTATTAGCCGGCATATTTTCAGATGTCTTGAATTCTAGCCTTATGTTAACAGGTCCACTTTTTATTGTTTCATTTTGATGTGAACAATCAATGACAGCGATCGGAGCATCGTTTTTGAACTTCTCCCATGTGAGGAACGGTTGATACTGATGTCCACAGTATGATTGTGTAAACTTTATACACATGTTATACTGCAATGCGTATCTATGCAGGTCAAATTGCAGATTCAAATCATCATAGGGATAGGATTCTGACTACAAATGAACTGTAAGATCGGTGAGTTTGCAGTGATCAAACTTGCTTGCATCCTTGGTTTTATCGTTCCTTAGATTCGTTTGTAATGCTAAGAAGATAAATCTAGGTCTCTGTAGTTGAGTGGAAGTCTTTACTGACCAGGTTTGATGCGTGGATTCCGGTAATACTGGATACTCTTATATGTCGCAGCTACGGAATTGTGTTTGTATTGGGCGACCTCTCCCGATAATTTTAAAAAGTTGCAGTTTTCATCTTCGGATACTGTAACATGCGGAATGCTCCATTCAAGTTTGGTAATTTCAATTTTCAGTTCATCTATGGGTGATATAATGGCATTATCGACTGTCCTGCTTCGGATCAATATGAGTTCATGTTTGGAATTTATAAGAATTTTCTTGTAATCTTCAGCGAATCCCAATAAATATGACAGAGGTACACAATAGTCAAACAGCCCATTGGCTGGCTGGTATAACGGATGAATCTGGCGACCAACTGCCGTTGAGTAGTATCCTGCTTACATTTGCGTTTAGCAGCGATAGGTAGTCTTTTAATGTTCAATTTATAGCGTATGTCCTCAAAAAGAGAGAGTAGAGCGTTGTTAGCTAATCTGGGGGTTCCTCAAATGGTTCCATCCAGCTTTGCTAGTGACCTCTCAATGTAAAGAAAACTCCTGCTGGGTAGAAGATTCAAGTCCTGATGTTGTACAGACATACGGATTTCATCGCTGTTTTTAAATGATGTTAGAAATGGTGAATAGGAGTGATGTTCAAATTTAGTAACACTGTTATCAAAGCAAGCGTCTGGTGCAATATCAAGTATTCCTTTATTTATTGTTTCAGCGTTAAGCCAATCGAGTGTAAATGTGGTGTATTTGCAAGTGTTAATGTTGGTCTTAATCGCTTCAAGGTTGCCCGCTGACTATTGATATTCTCTGCTCCGAACTCGTATTTATCATTATTGTATATCAACATGCTGTGGCTTCAAATGTAACCTGATGGTTATAGTCTCTCCTCTGAAGTTGATTAAGTCACCGTCTTGGTCAAGGAGCTTCAATGTTAGAGAACTTATACGTTTGGTGTTCACAGGCAAATATATTACATTTCTGGGTACCTCCACTATTTTATAACCCGGCCCCACGTTCGGGGAAAATTCGTGGCGGGTGCGTACTTGTGTTTTGTTGAAGAAGGATTCTGATATAATATTACATTCGATGCGTATAGTATTCACTTTAATGATGTTGACTGGCAACTCTGATGTATGTAGTTTATTAGCAGACAAGCATTTTTTACTGAATACAAGCAGGGGAGCTATGGTTCTCTGTTTTTCAAAACGTATTTCTTCAGTTATCCTTGTACATATTTTGCTATATCATCAATCTCATAGGATCCAACAGGTATCTCAACAACCTCACTCCCTTCATGAACCAGATTATTGCTCACATCAATATTTGGTATAGAGTTGTATGTTTGAAAATCAATTAATCGACAAACATAATCTGTTGCTAGCTCAGAAGGAAAGTACTCAGCAGTGAGTAGAGATGAATTTCCCGTGAGAATAAGTGTTAATGACATGGTGGTTAATAGTTAACTGCCCCAATTTCAATATAGATACATTTATTTATAGATAACAATTACAATTTTAATGGCTATAACATTTATATAAAAACACTAAACATAAGTGACCGCAAATTAATGCATCATACTTCTGATAAGAACTGTAGTTGAACGTTATATTACTACCTGTTTTACCAAAGCTGATATGTCAATTCCACTAATTGACAAATACGAATAGACTGCGTTCGCAACGTACAGCTTAATGAAATCTGCCAATTCCTATAATTGACTTTCGAAAGAAAACTGCAATTACGAACGAGAATCCACGTATGCTGAAATAAAATATTCTGGTGGAGTGTAGCGGTTAAATAAAAAAAGGAAGAAATTTGTCACTCTATTGTTCACTCAATTATTTATTGCAAACGAATAATACTATTGACTAAACAAATATTAATCTTATGAGGAAATTATATACTTGAACAAATTCTATCAATATGCAAAATATACTTCCCCCAACTTACACGTAAAAGCTTAGAAACTTCACTTGCAATTCACTGATTCACTGTGTTGTTATGTATTTAATAACTAAAGGAAATTTAAATGTACATGAACTATACTTTAATCGAATTTATCTCTTTCTTTTCAATAATAACAAATTAGAAAATTATGGTACGTTACAATTTCATATATATATATAAGGTAAAACAATTTTTTTCTTTCTGTTTCTTAACCAATTTATTAACTAATGGCTGAAAGTAAATAATAAGTAGAACTCAAGGTAGATCTAGTTTCCAATTATTATGTTGTGTAAAAATGACCTAATGGCATATTTTTTACACGATGAATAATTGTTTGAAATTTCGATTTACTTGAGTGAATTTGTTAAATGGCTGAAAGGAAGAAATTAAGAATAAAAAATTCAATCGTTCTTGTTATATGAAACATGTGTCTATGAACAACACCTGGCATGCAAACACAATTAAATTTAACCCAAATTGAAGAAATGAATAATACACAAAATTATCATTAATTGATTTAAAAAACTTTGTCACTAATAAAATTTTCACAAATAAGATGCTTGACAATTCCTTGTTGTTCGTAAATTACCTTGGAAAAAATTGATGTTTTACTGATGAAAAATGCCTTGAGTTTCGCTGAAATTCTATATACTTTATTGCTGATGACACTGGAGAAAATTTGCAAATTGTGGGAGGAATGCTATTGCATGTGCTCGCACTTTGACAAACTTTGAAAATAAGAAGACAGAATGAAGAAATGAACCCCCTTTTTATAGAAAATTTTGTTCCGATATCATATCCATAAAAATGAATTATATAATTTTTAAGCTTAATTTGACTACAATATGCGAATTTATTGTAGTCATTTGATGCCAAATTACAAATTGCATTTTTTGACCTCTTTCCCATAGAAATTCGTTTTAATTTCACGTAATTATGATAAGTTTTCCGAATCTGTGACATAACTTATCGATACGCCATCTTTTAGTTCAATTTAATAAATTCCTCTCAGAATTCATTTTCGTTCATCTTTATTCGTGTCCCTTTCACACCTTTGTGTCTCCTTCGCACTCATTGGTGTAAAGGGAATTTCAAAAATTCGCGATTATTCCGTACACCGTGAAAAATTACGCGACGCGAACGCGCCCTTTCGATTCTGCGTCTCTTTTTACCCCGTGGTGACATTTCAAACGTCGCGAAAGTCACCGCGCGCGAGTTTCTTTTTATTCAATTTGTGGTAAATAGTGTGTTTTGTGCTGATTGAAAGGTGCTCATCATGGGATTTCTACATTAATACAGGTATGTATACGTTTTGTTTTTAATCCCCTTTCGTGTAATTACGCAAAATTACAACTTTCCTCGTACTGTGTATACCTGTCAAGGTGACTTTGTTTTTCACAAAATTCTCATCTTAGGTATTCACAAATGTGTTGAAAGGTTATTTCTGTGTTTTTACTATATATATATTTCATGTTTTAAGTGTTTTCTGCTAAGAAAACATGAAATATATATCTCTTTTGGCACTTGTTAATGTTTGTATGCCTTATATGGTGGCTTACCTACCACCATACAAATGGAATGTTGTTGTGGTTTTGTATGTTGGAATTTATTAAATAACATAGTTTTCTTATGCTTTTAATTCTTTGTTTTGATTTAGTTCAATTTTTTAATTCATTTTTTTTATTTCAGGTCGTCGTGGGACCGTTGCATCTGTGTAGTCTCCAGATGCTGGTAAGATTTTTTTGTTTTACATTAAATCTAATTTTCTCCTTTTCTTTTTAGGTTGATCGAACAATACCCAAGTAGTTTGTGAGCTCCCTTGGTGGTTGGAGATTAAAGTATTTGATGCTATCAGCTTTCTTGTAGTACGCTATCCACTGTTGAGCTGCTCCAGTTGAGATGTCCAAGTTAACAATACCGCTTTCTTGCTTTCATGATATTTTAGGTAGATTATCGCGCATAAGTAATCCTCTGAAGTGGGGCAAGTTTGCGGTATGCTTGTAACGATCCAACTCGTTTAGTCGTATTTTGCGTAGCCACTTTAATAGCTTTTTGGTTGATGTTGTAGATAGAGTCAAAGTCCTTTTCTGTATGCTCTCAGGAACAGCTCGTTTCTATCTTTACCAACCGCTATAGGTTCCATTGCTTGGTTATGACGTATGCTTTCTTCCAGTTTTGCCTTTGCTGCACTGGTATCATTTACTGCGTTAGCTCCTTCCAAAGCTTTATATGTACTGGAGCGTTTCGATTTGTGATCCGATATCTTATAAGGTTCCGATGATACTGTTGAAATGTGATATAAACAGGTATATTTATAGGAATCCCCTTAGTCTTCAATATGTGGTTCATTAAACAACATCAAGTTTTTCCTGTTCGAAATGCTGATGTAGCTGTTATGAAGGTGAAAAAGAATCATGTCCCCTATTGCATAATAGTATAAGGAGCATCATTGTTCGACCATCCAATTGTGGAAAAACTAATGTTATGATAAGTTTCCCAGAACATCCCAATGGTCAGAATGAATACTTGAAGGGAGTGATGACTCCCATATCAGGATTGGAGTTGTATACATTCTCAAACAACTGCGACGTTCTACCACCAGAGTAAGCCAAATCACATACAGTGTTTATATTCGATGATGTAGCATTTGAAAATCAAGATATTGTACGATCCTATTTTTGCATGGGACATCACGAAGATATAGAGAACTCCTATCTCTGTCAAACATATACGGATATACCAAAGCACTTAGTACGTGACAATGCTAATTTTATTATCTTATTCAAGCAAGATGACTTGAACTTGAAACATATCAATAATGATCATGTGAATACAGACATGAAGTTCGATAAATTTCGAAGAGTCCATGCTGCTTATTGGAAGGATGAATATGGTATCTTGGTAAGGACAGCTCATTAAACAAGAGGCGCTATTAAACAAGAGGCGCTACCGTAAAGGATTTGATACCTTCATTGTACTATAAAAGCATGAGATATGCGAAACATTCATAAGTCAAAGTTAGTGGACGTCTATGCGGTAACTACCCGAGACCCTCCTTTTGGGGCAGAAGTCACAAGCATACAGGACTTTCGCAGGAGGATTCCACGGAGGCTCCAGCAGCGCCGAGTAGCCATTGCCACATACGGTGTGAGTTATCTTGGAAGTCACTTTACATTAGCAACTTCTCTGCTGAATTATAGTCCTAGTACATACCGGATACTTTAATTAGGACATAGTTTGAATTATAAATTAGTTCAAGAGTAGTCTTAGTACATACGAATACCTTAATTAAGAAATAGACTGAAACATCTAAAATTTATTATCATTAATAGATGCAAAGAAATGAACTCTATATACAGACAGACTGTAATCGCAGAGCCACCTAGCCACTCTAAGTAAAAAAGAAGAACAAAATCTAATCCATGCACGAACCACAAACAGTGCTAACTCCTCTTCTTATGGAAAAGTAAATGCATCAATGAATGCGAATAAAGAGACGAGTAAATGTGTGGTCCCGGTTTCTTAATACCAAGACTCCTAGGTATAAAATTGAAAGTTAATAATAATTTTTAACAATTATTGATAGTAATCACATGTAATTATTGCTTTGTGTATAAAAGCAATTTAAGTATAAAGCTTAGGCATCGCAAAAATAGATATCTAACCCACGTTCTATGCCGTTCGAAAAACATTGGCGCCAAAAAGCAAGAAGTATTTTCGAACAAGAACAAAACTGCTGAAGTGCCGACAGGCTGAATGAAGGTCGACAAGGGCAATCAGATCGGCGGGCACTCAGTGTATGTTCTGGGAGAATGGCAGACGTGGTTTTGGCAAAGTAGTAAGAGTGAACATTTGTTTTGATTCTAAGTTTTTTTAAGAAAATTACGAAGGCAAGGCAAAGTTAAAATTGCAAAGGGAGGTTAATTGTGAACACTACGAAGTAGGATAACTTGATCATTTGTAGCACTGGCTGTTTTAATAGGTTTCGTGATCTTTCCTTGCCAGCGAAAAGAATCAGGTGGCGTCTAAATCAGAAACTCCGCAATCTTCACGCCCATCCATTGAGCCGGCAGTTACGCACCCAGGAGGCGTAACAAGCTGTAAATCAGCCGAAAGCGCACCGAATCCTGTGGATCTGCTGAGTAGATTAAAGCTATTCACCTGTTATCAGACCTGTTTGACAAGCTGTTAAGCTGCTATAAGAGCTATTTAAAAGCTGTTAAACTGTTTACAGAGCTATTTGAAAAGCTGTTAGGCTGTTATCAGAGCTGTTTGAATAGCTGATAAGCTGTTATCAGACCTGTAAAAAAAACTGTTTAGCTGTTATCCGATCCATTTAAAAGATGTTGTTAGAGCTGTTTAGCTGTTATCAGAAATGTTTGGAAAGCTGTTTACCTGTTATCCGAGCTGTTTAAAAGCTGTTATGCTGTTATGAGAGCTATTTGAAAAGTTGTTAACCTGTTATCAGAGCTGTTTGAAAAGCCGCTATTCAGTTAATATCGCAGATGAATGAAAATCTATTAAAAGAAATCATCAAGACAAGGAATGCAGTGTGAAGGAAGTTTAAAGCTCTAAATTCGCGAAGGATTGAAGCAGAAGCTCAACTTTAGGAAACTTTTAAGCCAACCACAGTCAAAAACGAGCCACCAGTCAAATTAGGGCCAAAAGAAGAAGAAGAAGACAGCGACATAGTGAATCCTTATACCCCTCCAAAATGAGAATATGCGAAAATGTAGGCTAGTAACACACCTATAAATTATGGAGATTATTCCTTAACATCTGAAAAATAATTCGCAACAAACTATTTACAGATATTCACTGATAATAGCCGTAAAATTGATCCAACCTATGGAGTTTACTATGATGACAACACGTGGAGAATAGGTAATTCAAGGATTGATGTTGATGATGGAGGAAATATTGTTATTAAGGGGAAAAATTATGAAGCAACTTTGGGGTTATGTGAGCTGCTATTTATGAAAGATCATGTAAAAAGTCTATATACTACAAAGGATTTAACTAATTATGGATCTATGTTGAGGGATAAAAATTCATATAAATGTGACTATGCCGAGGATGGCATCAAAACAGGCTGAAAACACCAGTAACAACAATGAAATTGTATAATTATATCTATTGTAAAGCCATGACCACGGTCAAGAAATATAAACAGAAATTGAAATGAAAAATAATTAAAACAAACAAAGTTAGTCGACCTCAAGAAGAATTTGCAACGCAAGCAAATTCTGCTAGGCAAGCATAATTCTTAATTGAGAAAACTATTCATATCCGGGGTCATCGCTTTACAAATTCCACAGTTATATGTGAATCATTCAATAATTCAATGTGAATGTTGTGACCAGAAAAGCTGACACAACATAAATGATTCTTTCAATGCATTATTGCAATTCTGATTCAGCACTAAGATTGCTGACTAGCTCTAAATGTATAGCTCTTGTAGACAAGCAACTGAAAAGAGCTATGTATGCCTTAGGAATTCTTGTTGTTCGGCCTGTTCTAGTACCTATAGTTATGGGACCAGCGTAATCAACACCGACTCGAAAGAATGTCCGCGAGGCCCTTACTCAGACTTCTGGTAGGTTTCCCATTAATTGCTCATGTCTGAAACAAGTAGTACATTTTCGGGAGATCTTTCTGGCTAAACTTTGTATTCCGATAACCCAATATCTTTGCCTTATAAAGCCAATCAATAATGATGATCCTGGGTGTAGGTATGTCCGGTGAGTCTCAGAAAGTAATAACTCAGTTACATGATGTGCCTTGGGTAGAATTATTGGATGTTTTGCGTCAAAATTATATGAAGATCTTTGAAGTCGACCTCCAACTCTTAAGATTCCATTTTGATCGATGAAGGGGCATACGTTTATTATTGCACTCTTCGGCGATATAAGTCGTTTATGCTCAAGTTCCTTGATTTCAAATGAGAATACGGATTGTTGAACACACTTTATACATATCACGGCCGCATCGTTCAATTCTTCTGTTGACGGGTAGCCTCCCTTCCTATTCTTTCGTAGTGCCTTGGAATTCTATGCAAATCATCCGCAGTATGTTATTACCCTAATTAATCTTGAAAAGGATGAAATCCGTGAGGCGATTTCTAAGATGAAGTTCACTTTAGCTTCCTGGATGAACGATAAAAGATTTTTAGCTTTAGCCGCATTGTTCACCTTATGACTGACTTCCAATGGATTGCTTGATGGCCATATGTTTGGGTCTTTTAACAGCCATGATGGTTCGGTCCACCATAGATTACAATCATGTAATTCTTCTGGTTACATTGCTCGAGATGCAACTTCGGCTGGATTGTCCTTTGAACCTACGTGTCTCCAATAGCTACGTGGTATTAGTTCCAACATCCTTGCAACATACTGTTACGAGCATGGCCTTAGTTCGTTATTTAAAACACAATATTTCAGATATAATTCAAAAGTTCTTTCTTTATTTAACTTTACCGTTTACTCTCACAACTTCACAAACTATTATCAAACCAACTCTATATAGTTATCGCTAGTACTGTACTTCTACTTATCACAATCCTAATAGTTTACTTCGTTCACTTCACTGTCTGAAATAATACTCGCCTCCTGATGTGAGAAGCGCCGTATTTATACTCTACGAATTATCCTAGAACTTTGCTGAATATTCTGTTCTCCGAACCCATAGTTTACTACGATGTCACTAACCTAAAGGTGTTTCCATTTCCAACAGATGTCACTTGTGTCACTTTGTGGCACGTAACACTGCCCCCTTCTTAAAATTTGTTCGTCGCGAACAGCAGATGGTACACGGTCTTGATGCTCTCCGTATTGACCCAAGCGACCTATATGAACGATTTTGTTTTGCATCTTGTACCGCGCTAATTCTTGTATGGCATGTTATTAATTTTAGTTTTGACTGCATACGGTCCCTCCCAGTGTTGTGATAACTTTGGAGACCGTATCGTGGCCTCGTGCACATCAGCTATTCGTTGTCTGAGCTTTGTTACGTAGTCTTCTGGTAACTTTTGTTCGCCTTTGGGTATACCAAACTTGAGGTCGCTGGGTAAGCGCATTTCCTTTCCGAATATGACCTTAAATGGGCTTTGTCTGGTCATATTGTAAACATCTGATATATAAGCCATTAGAAATATAGGAACATGTCGAACCCAATCGCGCCTATTATAGTTGAAGATCTTCCTGGGATGTTCGATTAATGTTCTGTTGAAACACTCTTCCATGCTTTGATTTTTCTTTCGTCTCTTATCTTTAATTCCTATGTCCTCAAATTTCTTGTCCTTTTTATTGCCGTTGTCATCCTTTTCATTGTCGCCTTTGGGCATCTTATTATCATCATCGCCAGAACCTTTGGCTTTACCTTTTCCGACCTTCATTATACCCTTATCATCGTCATTATCAGCATCTTTAGACCCTTTACTATTCGTCTTTTTCTTTCTTTCATTGTCCTCGGTCTTGGATTTCTTTCCTTTCTTCTTTTTACTTTTATCACCGTAATCATAATCGTCTTTGGATTTCTTTCCTTTCTTCTTTCGTCTTTCGTTATCATCATCGTAGTCATCGTCATCTTTTTCTTCCATTCGTCCGCAATGTTTCCATTCAGGACGTTGTGAAAAAGCTTCTGCATTTCCGTGGATACGTCCTTTGCGGTATGGGATTTCAAAGTCATGAGGTTGCAGTCTAGTCTCTCCACGGCAAGCTGGCTCTCTAGCTCGCCATATTCTCCCTTCTTCTTCTGTTGTTTACATTCGTCCTCGTTTCCTACAGTCTTTTTGCAGGTGTCCCAGACTACTACATTTCCAACATCGAATGACACCACGCGAAGGAGTAGTCTCTGATGACAGTATTCTGCTGTGAGTCTGCTGCCCAGCTCGATATCTCTGCCCTTCCTCTAGCGCTTCCATTCGTCAGCGTTTTCTGCAGTCCCTTTGGAGGTGTCTCAGTCTATTACAATTCCAGCAACGAAGAATACCGCGTTAAGGAGAGCTCTGTGATGACTGCATTCTGTTACAAGTACATTCCTCCACAGAAATTTCTCTCACTCATACTGCACTTCGAGAAGCTTGCCTGGCAGATTCATACGCTATTGCAACGGCTAGTGCTTCTGCTGCTGATTTCTTTCCTGCTAGCCTTAACGCTTGTGGTAAATTTTGATCTGCAATGGCGTTCACAAATGCTTCTGTTGCCACTTCATTAAGGAAATCCGCATTTACGCTAGAGTACGAAAGATAAACTAATCTTTCCACATCAGCCTGCAGTTGTTGTAGTGACTCGCCATGCTTTTGAGTCCTGTTGCGTAACTGCAGGCGATATACTTGCTGCATGTGTTCATCTCCATAACGTAATTCTATCGCCTGTACTAGTGAAATGTAATCACCTTGCTTTTCAATCTGTATAGTTTGTAATAACTCTGACGCAGGACCTCAAAGCGCTAATGCCAGAGCTGTAGCTTTGTCTGCATCGCTCCATCCATTTACTTCGGAAGCTGCCTCGAATTGTCTCTTGAAAATATGCCACGATTTTTGTCCATCAAATTTTGGAGGTTTCATTCTGCCTGTACCGGATATTTCAATTCCTTCGTGTCGAGGTTTTCGATTCTTTAGCCTCTCCAAATCTGCTTTAAAGTTATCAAGCTGCTCCGCGACGTTTTGCTGTACATCCGACACTTGTTGTTTAACTTCCGGCACTTGTTGCTGAACTTCCAACACTTCCTGCTGGATTTCCTCAATTTTGACGTTTTGTGTGTCTAATGAATATTTCAGAAAATTCTTCTGTTCCTCCAAACAAGTTTCTGGACAGTTCTGTAAAGAAATCTTTCGTTCATCCCAACGGGTTTCCAGAGAATTCTTTTGTTCCTCCAGAGAGTTCTTCTGCTCATCTAAACGGGATTCGAGAGAATTTTTTGTTCCTCAAAACCATTCTTTTGTTCCTCCAGAGATTTCTTCTGCTCATCTAAACGTGATTCCAGAGAATTCTTCTGGTCATCCAAACGGGCTTCTAGAGAATTCTTTTGTTCCTCAAAAGCATTCTTTTATTCCTCAAGGGCATTCTTTTGGTCCTCAAGAGCATTCTTCACTTGCAGGGTTGAAAGCTCCATTGTGGTCATTAAAGTACCCAAAAGCTTTTCTATGTTCATCGCAGGCTCTTCTTCAGTTTCTGGTTCTTCCTCGATAACTTATGTCTCAGGATTCTTTCTTCCTCTATCAAAGCTTGTCTAAGTCGCTCGACCAGAACATTTTTTAGACCTGTCGTTTGCAGTGACCGCTTCCCCAACTACACTTTTAATTCCTGTATCCGAAGCTCCTCTAGTTTGCGTCCCATTCTTGCGTGATTTCGCAAAATTAATCACTCTTTGAATTTCAAAGTCAACTGCCAGCACTTTATTTCGCGATTTTATTTTACTTCTGACACCAGTTGTTACGAGCGTGGCCTTAGTTCGTTATTTAAAACACTATATTTCAGATGTAATTCAAAAGTTCTTTCTATATTTAACTTTACCGTTTACTCTCACAAATTTACAAATAATTATCAAACCAACTCTATATAGTTATCGCTAGTACTGTGCTTCTACTTATCACAATCCTAATAGTTTACTTCGTTCACTTCACTGTCTGAAATAGTACTCGCCTCCCGATGTGAGAAGCGCCGTATTTATACTCTACGAATTATCCTAGAACTTTCCTGAATATTCAGTTCTCCGAACCCATAGTTGACTACGATGTCACTAATCTAAAGTTGTTTCCATTTCCAACAGATGTCTCTTGTGTCACTTTGTGGCACATAACTATACGTTTTCCAAATGCGACGAACATCTGAGAGCCATGCTAGTACGATCAATGAGTCTGTCCAAGTTACTACAGGTATTTATGCTGAAGATATGGATTGTTTTATTTTCTGCACAAGCCTGGCTGGCAGAAGAGCGCCATATAATTCTAGCCTGGGTAAGGGCACTTGCTTTAGCGGAGCCACCTTCGTTAAAGCATGATACGATTCTTGTTATAATATTGCCATCGTGGTCCACTCATCGGCAATATACGACAGCGCTGAAAGCTGCTTCAGAAGCATGAGAAAATCCGTGTAGCTGTATTTCCGCACTTCTCCCGTACATAGACCTTGGTGTCCTGATCTTTTCAAGAGCTGGTAATGTTGTTTTTATCCGCTCCCATTTATTGACTACTTCATTCGGCAGTTCATCATCCCAATCGAACTTTAGAAGACAGAGTTTTTGCATAAATTTTTTTATATAAATTACCACTGGTGAAAGCCAGCCCAAAGGGTCAAAGATCCTTGATGATTTCGATAATATTGATCGTTTTGAAATTTTCTCAATTGTAAATGGAGGTAGAGCAAACGAAAATGTATCTTCTAGTGGATTCCAAAGTATTCCAAGTATCTCAGGTACCTCTAAATTGTCATCTATGCAGATGCAGCTATTTTCCGTATAGTTTTCTTCATTTGCCAAAAGTTCTCTTGCATATGAGTACCATTTCGTAAGATGAAATCCGGAAGACTGATGTATCTGTGAAAGCTCTGATTTTAATCTTAAAGCTTCAGAAATTGCAGAACAGCCACTCGACAAATCGTCCACATAAAAATCAGTCTGTAAAATTGACGCTGCTTGAGGGAATATTGATTTAAAATCTTCCCCAACTTGATGAAGTACTCTTGTGGCTAAGATCGGCGCAGAAGTTGTACCATATATAATAGTTTTTAGTCTGTATTGCTGGATAGGAGAGCAACTGTCTTCTCTCCAAGCAATTCTTTGAAAGTCCTGATCATCAGGCTTCACTAATACCTGCCGATACATTTTTTCAATGTCGGCTGGAAATGCAATGTTATGCTTCCGAAAGTTCATAAGAATGGTGATTAGATCCCTTTGTATTATGGGTCCTACCATTAATTTTTCATTTAGAGGATTATCTGAGGAGCTTCTGCACGACACATTGAACACTACACGAATTTTGGGCTTTGGAGCACTTTTAAACACAGCATGGTGCGGAACATAATAACTTTTTCTAACGTCAATATCTACCTCTTCCCTCGGAATGGCTTCCATGTGCTCCAGTGATTCATACTCCTTCATGAAATTTACATATTTCTCTTTGAACAAGGGATCTCGTGTAAATCGTCGTTCCATGGCATAAAGCCGTTTGATGGAATTTGACGCAGTTTCAACAAAATTGCAGTATTTTCTTTAAAAGGTAAAGAAACAATATATCGACCATATTCATCTCTTGAAAACGTATTTTTAAAGTGAAGTTTAGATTGTTTCTCTTCTTCTGTCAGTCTAATTTTAGTAGATAAGGGAAATCAGATCCATCTTCCGATGTAAGCTTCAGTAAACCTCCACAAACCAGAACCTCAATGGCTAACATTCAGTCTTCAATCAACACATTACAATCTTTTATGAACCCAATCCAAAGTTTTATCAACCCAATACAATCTCCAATCAACCCCAGCCAAATTTCTTCAAAGAATGCAACTATTACTTATAAGCAAGCAGAACTTTTGTCTTTTAGCACATGCGGTCAAGATACTGCCTCTTCTTTGCAAGTATCGTTACTTCCTCCGGCTTTAGTGAAAGTGTTGGATAATCAGGAAAACTTACAATCCTGTAGAATATTGCTGGACTCCGGATCTCAGGTGTCATTGATTTCTGAATCATGTGCACAGCGTTTAGCTTTGAAAAGACAAAATGAAAGATTGTCAATTTGTGGCTTGCAGCCTTCAGGAGTAGGCACCACACGAGGAAAGGTCGTCTTAAATATGTTCTCATACTGGGATAAATCTAAGTTAAGAACGGAACTTTCGTAATGAATGAATTGATATCACTCATTCCCTCTGAGCCAGTTACGATTCCCAATCAGAATCCCATTAGCAAGGTTGAGCTCGCCGATCCCACTACAAATATATAAGTCATAGTGGATGTGATCATTGGCGCTGACCATTTCTTTGAAGTGTTGCAAGAAGAAAAATTAATTGAAGAAAATGGGCAGCCATTTGCTCAAAGGAGGCTTTTCGGATGGATTCTGTTCGGTAATTCTGTTATGTATAGTTCTTCAGCCTTAAACCTTCATTGTAGAATCACAATGAACATAAACCAGATTGTACAATGCTTTTGGGAAGCTCAAGAAATTTTTTCCGATAAATTTAGTAGTTAAACTATAAGAGCACGAGACCACTTTTTTAAGCCTCCAGGATTTCGCCACAGATGGCGCCATCATCGCTAGGTGGTTTGAGCCCATACTAAATGCAGGTTTGTATCTTGGTTGTATTGGTTTGGGTCTCGACTGAGTCCTAGCGCGATTAATCGGTACTACCAGCATGCTCCCGTACTACGGTTTTCTTAAATAGATATGTGTTGCGCCTAAATGTAGGCGCGAGACCACTTTTAGCAGTCTCCAGCATAGGGAATTAACATAGGATTTCGATTTTGTTTCTGAAGTTCGCTTATTTTTCATCTCGGACTCGTAGCCTCTAAGTTGACATTAAGTTTTTCATCTCGAGTTTTGGGGATACGAGATCAATTTGGGGATACGAGATCACTCTTAGCACTCTCCTGCATAGGAAAATAGCATAGGTCTTTGATTTTGTTTCTGGAGCTCGCTTATTTTTCATCTCAGAGATCGTAGCTATAAATATTTGTGAAGTGGTGGGAATCTGTATTGGTGGAGGTTGCTGGTTAAGTTTTATCTGGTCTTGGAGACTACAATTTGACCTTGAGGTGCCCCCTCTTGTGTCTGGGTGCTGGGGGTTGGCTGCGAGCTTTAGTGGCAATATATAATACTATGACTAGGACTGCCTGAGGTGTCTTGGACTGGGCTATGTTACCTGTACCAAGGCTAGGGTAGAATGTGTATTAAGTAATGATGTGAAATACCCTAACCAAATTTATATCGCGGCTGTATACTTGTCAGCTTGAGTTTGGTTTTAGCTGTTTACTTTAGTATGAGTGCCTGTGGTATGTTGGGCTGGGCTACTTGGTGGCTGAGGAAACGTTATCTAAGGCGTGGGTGGATGTGTGCAGCTGTGTATTTATGTAGATAATAAATGTGAAATTCCCTTAGAAAATTAGTGTTATAAGTATTAATACTAATTCATATTTTTGTTCATGTCAATAGTATTAGTACTAGGGGTAAAAATTAGTAAATGCCTAATTTTGCTCTTCAGGTGGAATGCTTCTAATTTGATTCCTTGCATAAAAAAATTCGCACAGTCCAGTAAAGTAAACCAATTCGCGCTCGAATAATGTAAACAAATTCGCACAGCAGCCGAGTAAAGTAAACAAATTGAGCGATTTATATTTTTTAATGTAAGATTCCCAATTAGTTTAGCTGAAAACAACAACTGATATTAATCTGTAGGATATGATGTCTTGGATGAGTAGTGGAAGTTATAATTGAAAATTTCTTTTGCTGAAAAAAACAACAACAACACTATAACGTTAGTTGTGGTCTGTAGGTGTCTTTTATATGATCATGTTATGATATTCGATGTGTAAAAATAAATGACGGCTGCTTGAATCATTAGAACTAATGGAAATTAAAGCATTAGAAAAGGTGGCCAGGCGGCTGGTAGTTTGATATCTTGCGTAAAGAAATACGTCCGAGTAAAGCAGACAAATTGAGCGATTAATGTCTTTTTTGTATCTAGGAGTTTGTATTGAAAAGTCTTACATTTTATGACGAATTGTTTTTTATTATCAATAAAATTTCTCAATCAGTCACGCTGTTATGAGATTTGATTGACCCCGATATCATAGATCACATGAAGCCGTTAAGAATATGATAATTTTATCTTCATACTATTGAAGTGATCACATTATTTTCTTACCATTAGGTTGAGAGTGGGTTTAATTAAATGTTTTGATGAAAGAAGGTGGTGTTAGGATATCAATGTAGTATGATATCTTGTCTTAGATGAGTAATGGAAGTTGTTTGGGAGCTGTGATCACAGTCGAATAATGTAAACAAATTTGCACAGCAGCCGAGTAAAGTAAACAAATTGAGTGATTTATGTTTTTTAATGTAAGATTCCCAATTTCTTTAGCTGAAAACAACAACAACAACAACAACTGATATTAATCTATAGGATATGATGTCTTAGATGAGTAGTGGAACTTATAATTGAAAAATTTCTTTTGCTGAAAAAAAGCTACAACAACAACTATAACGTAAGTTGTGGATTAAAAATCTTTTATAAACAAGAGCGATCATGCTATGATATTCGATATCTAAAAATAGATCACGGCTGCTTGGCATGTTAAGAAACATGAAGTAATGGAAATTAAAGTCTTATCAGAAAATTTTCGATGTAGGGATGTGTGTATTGCAAAGTCTTAGGTTTTATGAAAAAATTGTTTTTTTATTTTCAATAAAATTTCTTTTTGGGTGGGTTAAATTTAAAACTTTGATGACCTATGATATCAATGTGAGGTGATACTAATACAGCATGATATGTTTGCTTAGATGAGTAGTGAAAGTTGTATGAGTACAGTAAAAGACTTCTCATCAAATTTTTGGTGATAAGGTGTAATGGCATGACCAGTGTTGCCACACGAAATCTTTCTAGAGTATCTTGTTAGCCTAGCCTGAAAGTGTCCATAGTGAAGATCGTAAGAAGGGGGTTTAGAGTAGGTACTGTAAGTTATGTATTAAGTTAAAAGTTTTGATGAATGGTATTTGGTATTTATCTCCTCGAAATGGTGTTGTACGAGTATCAGGAAGGTCGGAAAAAAGTTGATAATGCTTCAAGTTCAATAGTGAAGACCTCGATGTTGAGAGTGGGTATTTGGAATGATATAATTCTAGTAGGATATGGAAGTATTATTTATTCATCTTAAAATCTTACCATGAAAGTAGGGTGGGAGTTGATTAAATTAAAAGTTTTAATGAAAGAAGGTTGAGTTATTATATTAATATAGTATAATATGTTGCCTTAGATGAGTACTTGAGAGCTGTGAGTAATATGTGGAATATGTTGTAGATGAGTAGTGAAAGTTGAAAATATAAGATTTCCAATTTCTCTACTGAATAACAACAACAACTGTAAATAATATATACCAAATCAATTTTTCACACAATATTTATCCACATCAAATTCATTATCTATTTTTATATCTTAAGTTATAAACTTTTTTCTCTATATTTATTAAGTCTAGTCAAAATAAGTGGTTTGAGCAGCCACATCTGAAAAAAATCACATATAATGATTAAGAAAGTTTCATGATATATACCAAAAGGAAACCAATGGATTACATAAGGAAAGTAGGCTCACTTAATCTGCAAACAACAAATTTGAATGAAAGTGACACCCTATGTCACTAATAATCATTTTTGCTTCAATTATCACTCTTAAGCGACGTGTGCCACAGAAAATATATTAAGTATAGTCTAAAATATGCATTGTAAATAAAAATTGTATTATGTTTCTAATGCCATTTATTGAAATAATTTGTTTTAATTACATTATAGCTTAAGTCTAAAGTCTTTTTTCTTTAGTTCAGGAAAGTCAAGATTTCAAAGATATAGACTGATCCTTGTAATGAATATTCCTTATGCCTTTAGACCAAGATGGCTTTAGAAGGTTCCTTGTGCACCATTTTCACAAATAACATCTCTCCGTCTTTACTTTTTGCGATCCTTGTTGGAATATCCTGATTTTTCGAGCAGTTGGTAGGGGACAGTCGACTCGTTATTGGATGAAAAGCTTTCTTCTTTATTTTTAGAGAGCATCGATTTCATAGATGTAGACTGAGCCTTATATGAATTTTCTTTACGACTTTCATCCGTTGGCTTTAGAAGGTTTGTAGTATCCTTAGAACTCATGTTGAAATTATTACGTAATTAGCTTGCTAACAGCGGTCTGTTTGGGCAAAGAGCAAAACATCAACTGAAAAACAAGTTATGAAACTATTATTTATATGTATTTGACACGTAGTCTTGGAGGCAGCAATTTGTCCTTGATCTCTGACGTCACCCTTACCTTTGAAACCGAAAGTGTCTGCTCTTGGGTAACCTTCTAAAACCAGCAGTGTCGAGACTTAGAGGCTACAATTTGACCATGATTCAGCTTCGATAAGAATATGGTAATTTTATCTTCGGAATATTGGTGTGGTGGGCGTAATTTTTCTTACTATTAATGAAAGTGAATAAACAAGACTTGTCAATAAATCACTTGGCTGATAAGTATTGCAAGTTGTATGGAAGATTATAATTAACTGTGAGTAAACAGTAAAGAAGAAGATTTCTGGTAAGTGTATGTTCCACACATAATCTTACTGGTGGAAGAAAATTTTACAAGAATCTGGTAACTGCATTTCCTTATAAAACTTATACAAACCGTATATAAACCTTATATAAATTCATATGTTCTAGATGAAATCACATTCTATAATATCTCAAAATAGATAGCAGCAAAATGAAAGGCTATACAAATTTGTTCTATACAAAATCTAATAATCAGCAGAAGATTTTATAAGAATCTGGTAACATGTTCACTTCACAATTTAAAAAGTAGAAGAAAATTGTATAAGAATGTCGTAATAGTATGTTCGGTACAAAATCTAACAAGCGGAAGATAATTTTATAAGAATCTGGTAAGGATCCGGTAACAGTATGTTCCATACAAAATCTAACAGACAAAGATAATTTTATTAGAATCTAGTAACAGTATGTTCAAAACAAAATGATGTGTAAGCCTTATATAAATCCGCATGTTCTATATAAAAAATCGGGATATAAATTTCTGTTAGAAAAAGTTAGTTAGAGTATATAGCGATTTTAAAAATTAATGTCTCCAAAACGAAGCCGAGAACCAATTTCTCCAATCTGTTCTAGATGAAAGCATATTCTATAATATCTAAAAATAGATAGTGGCAAACAAAATTTTATAAGAATTTGGTAAGGTATATTCTATCTAAAATCTACCAGGCAGGAGGCATTTTATAAGAATCTGTTATGTTCTATACAAAATCTAAAAAGGGAAAAGAAAATTGCATGGTTAGTGGTTAGTGTCCTCCCGAATGTTGGACTGTTAAGATGGATATTGAGGAGTTTTTAAGAGAATATAATAACATCTTACTTGATGAGTATAAGAAACAAATCCAAGAATGCTATAACTTTTTAAAATTATATGAAAATATTGAAAAAGTTGACTCAAAATTTGGTGAGCACTATATAAGCGCCCTTGGTCAAGTGATGATTCAACGGATGGACCAGATACATGTGAATGTTATGGTGTTGCTAGATGCCTAAAAGAAGTTGTGAGGCTATATAAATTCTATCAAACACAAAGTAATTGCGAAGCATGCCTTAAGAAGTGCGATTTAACTTAGCATTAGAAATTCTCATTTTGTATACTTGGAGAGCTCATAAAGGATCATGGAAACTTGCGCTGTAGGCAGATGTTGATTTCAACGACAGACAGAGGAAATTTTGATTACAGCTCGGTCCCATAGGATTATAAGATGTGAAATAGAATGACACACTAAGAGTTATATGTTAATACTTTTTTATTTTTAATAAATGATATTTTATATATGGCCTTCTTTTTATTCAACTGATAACAGATAAACAGCTTTTCAAACAGCTCTGATAACAGCTTAACAGCTTTTCAAACAGCTCTGATAACAGCTTAACAGCTTTTCAAACAGCTCTGATAACAGCTTAACAGCTTTTCAAACAGCTCTGATAATAGCTTAACAGCTTTTAAAACAGCTATGATAACAGCTTAACAGCTTTTAAAACAGCTCTGATAACAGCTTAACAGCTTTCAAATAGCTCTGATAACAGCTTAACAGCTTTTAAAACAGCTCTGATAACAGCTTAACAGCTTTTCAAACAGCTCTGATAACAGCTTAGCAGCTTTTCAAACAGCTCTGATAACAGCCTAACAGCTTTTAAAACAGCTCTGATAACAGCCTAACAGCTTTTAAAACAGCTCTGATAACAGCCTAACAGCTTTTAAAACAGCTCTGATAACAGCTTAACAGCTTTTAAACAGCTCTGATTACAGCTTAACAGCTTTTCAAATAGCTCTGATAACAGCTTAACAGCTTTTAAAACAGCTCTGATAACAGCTTAACAGCTTTTAAACAGCTCTGATAACAGCTTAACAGCTTTCAAAACAGCTCTGATAACAGATTAATAGATTTAAAACAGCTCTGATAACAGCTCTAATTTTTTGCTAGTAAAGTACATTTAAAAACATTGAGGTAAATTAATTTAATAGAAATATTTCCAAGATTTTATAGATGGACTTTTCCAGCTTCTTTCGCCACGAATTAGTAAACAATTTTTCATAAAACCTAAACCTTTTCACCAAGGCATGCTAGTAGTTCCGGCTAATGCCGCTAGGTAACCTTACTCGAGAAATATCGAAATCGTATGATGTTTCCCTATGCTGGTGAGTGCTGTAAGTGATATCGTATCCCCGAACCCTTGCTCAAGAAATGGTGTTTGCACTCGAGAGAACAACTGTGACTTTTCAATGCACGCACCCCCAAGACCCAATAATAATAATTTGCTAAGAAAACATCAAGCCAAGGTGATATCATGTTGTGAAATTCGAATGATGTTGATATCTACAACTTCCCCGCTAAGAAAACTTATTTAGGCACACCACTTGAAAACAGCAAAACCAAGATGATGTCATTCTGATATCTACAACCTCCCCGCTAATAAAAGAAAACAGCAAAAGCAAGGCATGCTGGTAGTACCAGCTAATGTCGCTAGGGAACTTTACTCAAGAAATGGTGTTTGTACTCGAATCCTGTAAAAGCTTTGTAACCAAGAAACCCCAATGACATCTTCTAGAATCTGTTCATGGTGATGTTATGTTGTGAAATTCGATTGATGCTGATATCTACAACTTCCCTGCTAAGAAAACTTATTTAGGTGCAGCACTTGAAAACAGCAAAACCGAGATGACGTCATGCTGATATCTATCACTTCTCCAATCCAATAACCTTCATGTGGTCTATTTTTAGATATTGAATTTCATAACATGCTGCAATAATTACGATTTCCACTGCTCGTGCTCAAAACAAGTATTAACATGTTCTTGACATCGATTCAACATTTTTATGAATTTCAACTATATTTAAATCTTGGTAAGGTAGTCGTGAAACTATTTTGCTTCAATCAAATAAGGACATATACCACCAATCTAGTGCATAACATACATCGATTCAATCCCCATATCACCCATGAAAGTTTTTCTTTTACACTACACAACATTACATTAATTCATCTCAGTGTTACATACATACATATCCACAGCTAGGAAGTATATCACCAAGTCCCGAAAAATAGATAATGAATTTGATGTGGATAAATATTGTGTGAAAAATTGATTTGGTATATATTATTTACAGTTGTTGTTGTTATTCAGTAGAGAAATTGGAAATCTTATATTTTCAACTTTCACTACTCATCTACAACATATTCCACATATTACTCACAGCTCTCAAGTACTCATCTAAGGCAACATATTATACTATATTAATATAATAACTCAACCTTCTTTCATTAAAACTTTTAATTTAATCAACTCCCAACCTACTTTCATGGTAAGATTTAAAGATGAATAAATAATACTTCCATATCCTACTAGAATTATATCATTCCAAATACCCACTCTCAACATCGAGGTCTTCACTATTGAACTTGAAGCATTATCAACTTTTTTCCGACCTTCCTGATACTCGTACAACACCATTTCGAGGAGATAAATACCAAATACCATACATCAAAACTTTTAACTTAATACATAACTTACAGTACCTACTCTAAACCCCCTACTACGATCTTCACTATGGACACTTTCAGGCTAGGCTAACAAGGTACTCTAGAAAGATTTCGTGTGGCAAAACTGGTCATGCCATTACACCTTATCACCAAAAATTTGATGAGAAGTCTTTTACTGTACCCATACAACTTTCACTACTCATCTAAGCAAACATATCATGCTATATTAGTATCACCTCACATTGATATCATAGGTCATCAAAGTTTTAAATTTAACCCACCCAAAAAGAAATTTTATTGAAAATAAAAAAACAATTTTTTCATAAAACCTAAGACTTTGCAATACACACATCCCTACATCGAAAATTTTCTGATAAGACTTTAATTTCCATTACTTCATGTTTCTTAACATGCCAAGCAGCCGTGATCTATTTTTAGATATCGAATATCATAGCATGATCACTCTTGTTTATAAAAGATTTTTAATCCACAACTTACGTTATAGTTGTTGTTGTAGCTTTTTTTCAGCAAAAGAAATTTTTCAATTATAAGTTCCACTACTCATCTAAGACATCATATCCTATAGATTAATATCAGTTGTTGTTGTTGTTGTTGTTTTCAGCTAAAGAAATGGGAAATCTTACATTAAAAAACATAAATCACTCAATTTGTTTACTTTACTCGGCTGCTGTGCGAATTTGTTTACATTATTCGAGCGCGAATTGGTTTACTTTACTGGACTGTGCGAATTTGTTTATGCAAGGAATCAAATTAGAAGCATTCCACCTGAAGAGCAAAATTAGGCATTTACTAATTTCCATTACTTATCTAAGTGAACATATCTACCAACATTCGCTCCAATCAGATTTACCTGATCTATTTTTAGATATATCATCACATCGCACAATGTTTATAAAAGACACCTACAGATTAAGATCATCAAATCTTTAATTCACAACTTCGATTACAGTTGTTGTTGTTGTTTTTTGTTTTTCAGCTACTAATATTAATTACACCTGAGAAGGTAAGATCGCTCATATCTCGCGTAGAGGATTTCTGATGAAAATTTTACCCCTATTACTAATACTATTGACATGAACAAAAATATGAATTAGTATTAATTCTTATAACACTAATTTTCTAAGGGAATTTCACATTTATTATCTACATAAATACACAGCTGCACACATCCACCCACGCCTTAAATAACGTTTCCTCACCAAGTAGCCCAGCCCAACATACCACAGGCACTCATAGTAAAGTAAACAGCTAAAACCAAACTCACGCTGACAAGTATACAGCCCCGATATAAATTCGGTTAGGGTATTTCACATCATTACTTAATGCACATTCTACCCAAGCCTTGGTACAGGTAACATAGCCCAGTCCAAGACACCTCAGGCAGTCCTAGTCATAGTATTATATATTGCCACTAAAGCTCTCAGACAACCCCCAGCACCCAGACACAGGAGGGGGCACCTCAAGGTCAAATTGTAGCCTCCAAGACCAGATAAAACTTAACCAGCAACCTCCACCAATACAGATTCCCACCACTTCACAAATATTTATAGCTACGATCTCTGAGATGCAAAACAAGCGAGCTCCAGAAACAAAATCAAAGACCTATGCTATTTTCCTATGCAGGAGAGTGCTAAGAGTGATCTCGTATCCCCAAATTGATCTCGTATCCCCAAAACTCGAGATGAAAAACTTAATGTCAACTTAGAGGCTACTAGTCCGAGATGAAAAATAAGCGAACTCCAGCAACAAGATCGAAATCCTATGCTATTCCCCTATGCTGGAGAGTGCTGCAAGTGATCTCGTATCCCCAAAATGATCTCGTATTCCCAAAATTTGAGATGAAAAATAAGCGAACTCCAGCAACAAAATCGAAATCCTATGCTATTTTCCTATGCAGGAGAGTGCTAAGAGTGATCTCGTATCCCCAAATTGATCTCGTATCCCCAAAACTCGAGATGAAAAACTTAATGTCAACTTAGAGGCCAAGTAGCCCAGCCCAACATACCACAGGCACTCATAGTAAAGTAAACAGCTAAAACCAAACTCACGCTGACAAGTATACAGCCCCGATATAAATTCGGTTAGGGTATTTCACATCATTACTTAATGCACATTCTACCCAAGCCTTGGTACAGGTAACATAGCCCAGTCCAAGACACCTCAGGCAGTCCTAGTCATAGTATTATATATTGCCACTAAAGCTCTCAGACAACCCCCAGCACCCAGACACAGGAGGGGGCACCTCAAGGTCAAATTGTAGCCTCCAAGACCAGATAAAACTTAACCAGCAACCTCCACCAATACAGATTCCCACCACTTCACAAATATTTATAGCTACGATCTCTGAGATGCAAAACAAGCGAGCTCCAGAAACAAAATCAAAGACCTATGCTATTTTCCTATGCAGGAGAGTGCTAAGAGTGATCTCGTATCCCCAAATTGATCTCGTATCCCCAAAACTCGAGATGAAAAACTTAATGTCAACTTAGAGGCTACTAGTCCGAGATGAAAAATAAGCGAACTCCAGCAACAAGATCGAAATCCTATGCTATTCCCCTATGCTGGAGAGTGCTGCAAGTGATCTCGTATCCCCAAAATGATCTCGTATTCCCAAAATTTGAGATGAAAAATAAGCGAACTCCAGCAACAAAATCGAAATCCTATGCTATTTTCCTATGCAGGAGAGTGCTAAGAGTGATCTCGTATCCCCAAATTGATCTCGTATCCCCAAAACTCGAGATGAAAAACTTAATGTCAACTTAGAGGCTACTAGTCCGAGATGAAAAATAAGCGAACTCCAGCAACAAGATCGAAATCCTATGCTATTCCCCTATGCTGGAGAGTGCTGCAAGTGATCTCGTATCCCCAAAATGATCTCGTATTCCCAAAATTTGAGATGAAAAACAAGCGAACTCCAGAAACAAAATCGAAATCCTATGTTAATTCCCTATGCTGGAGAGTGCTAAAAGTGGTCTCGCGCCTACATTTAGGCGCAACACATATCTATTTAAGAAAACCGTAGTACGGGAGCATGCTGGTAGTACCGGCTAATGCCGGTAGGGTGCAGTCAAGATCAAATGACATATCCCGGTAGTACCGATTAATCCCGTGAGGACGCAGCCGAGAGCCAAACCAATACAACCAGTAGTATGGGCTCAAACCACCTAGCGACGGAGGCACCATCTGTGGCGAAATCCTGGTGGCTTAAAAAAGTGGTCTGGTGCTCTTATATTTTAACTACTAATTTTATCGGAAAAAATTTCTTGACCTTCCCAAAAGCATTGTACAGTCTGGTTTATGTTCATTGTGATTCTACAATGAAGGTTTAAGGCTGAAGAACTATACATAACAGAATTACCGAACAGAATCCATCCGAAAAGCCTCCTTTGCGCAAATGGCTGCCCATTTTCTTCAATTAATTTTTCTTCTTGCAACACTTCAAAGAAATGGTCAGCGCCAATGATCACATCCACTATGACTGGAATATTTGCAGTGGGATCGGCGAGCTCAAGCTTGCTAATGGGATTCTGATTGGGAATCGTAATTGGCTTAGAGGGAATGAGTGATGTCAATTCATTCATTACGAAAGTTTCTGTTCTTAACTTAGATTTATCCCAGTATGAGAAAATATTTAAGACGACCTTTCCTCGTGTGGTGCCTACTCCTGAAGGCTGCAAGCCACAAATTGACAATCTTTCATTTTGTATTTTCAAAGCTAAACGCTGTGCACATGATTCAGAAATCAATGACACCTGAGATCCGGAGTCCAGCAATATTCTACAGGATTGTAAGTTTTCCTAATTTCACTAAAGCCGGAGGAAGTAACGATACTTGCAAAGAAGAGGCATGTGCTGAAAGACAAAAGTTCTGCTTGCTGATAAGTAATAGCTGCATTCTTTGAAGAAATTTGGCTGGGGTTGATTGGAGATTGTATTGGGTTGATAGAACTTTGGATTGGGTTCATAGAAGATTGTAATGTGTTGATTGAAGACTGAATGTTAGCCATTGAGGTTCTGGTTTGTGGAGGTTTACTGAAGCTTACATCGGAAGCTGGATCTGATTTCCCAGATTGAGATGACAAAGACACAACCTTGGTACTAGGCCAGTGCAATCAGGGATGATGATTTCCCTTACAAGCATTACAGCGCATTTTAGAATGACATGATTTCACAAAATGCTTAGACCCAGTTGAATTTAACTGTTCAGGAGGTGGATTTTCAGATGTATGATTATAGCTTCGAGAGTTCATAGCGCGAGTTAGTAGTGATTTGATTTGATAGTACTTGTCCTCGTATTCTTCAATTTCAGAAATTTGGTCATCAATTAATAGTAATTCCAAGTTTCCTCCACCTTTTTCAATCTTATCATAATATCTTTTAAATGGGTTGTGTTCGTTATAGTTTCAGCAAAAGGCCTTAAACGTGTTAAAGTCCCTTTGGTTCTACCCCTTGTTTTGAACTAAAATGGCTTTATCAAGATTATTATCAGAAGTCATCTTGAAAAGATTTAAATTGATTATACAGGACTCGAAATTCCCAGTGAGAGGGTATTGACCGAATAATAAAATTACTTGCAACCAATATGCAAATACATACGTCTCTGTTCTTTATGATGAATGATTATGAGTTTGGGTTGATTGGAGAATGACGAGTTATACAAAGTACGAACGCACACTGTGTGTGTGTCTTAGAATGCACTTGATAAAATATATCAGATAATCGAAATTTCAATAGTACGGTACAAGAGTTTTTCACTTAACTATTCAACTAAAAATGTCACAAACGAAGAATGAGCCGCAGTAATAACCGTTCTTCACAATTGTTCACGAAATTATTTCTATAAATGTATGTATGTAAATATAAATATGTATGTAATTTGCAAATGCAATTGTTTTATTTCACCTTCAGTTCTGTATAACTATGTATGTATGCAAATTGCAACTGACCACCCTGTATATTTTAATTGTTTTTGTTATGATTTATCGTATTTTTAGCACAATTTGTGGTTGTATATATGTACCAATATACATGAATGGGTATTGCACCGATTAGATATGTTCTTTTGTGTTAGAATAGCACTGTTTAAATCTGATGTTAATAATTTATATTTCTACAAGACAAAAAACTGTGCACCTATATTTATGTTTTTGTTGATTGTAGATTTTTGAGCTTGTAAATCCGATAAATCCGGCATTGAAGGACCAGAATGTTCGTGTGGGTACCAGAATGTTTTTGAATAACCTTCCTAAGGTCACCCTTGGATTCCAGTACGTGCAATCGAATTTAGATTAATTTAGCTCTGCTTGATATCAGCTCGTAGATATCAGGTTTAATATAATGCTGGTTATGTGAAAATGCATCCTTAGCACGTTAATGTGTTCAAAAAATGAAAACTCAATGTAATTAACTACGATATAATAGTTAATCCCGATACAATGTGTTCGACCAACCTGCAAGAGAAACAAAACCAGAATTACCACATTCAAAGAATAAATAACACAGGCATCTTACCAGCACCTGGAGTATGCCACAGGTGAATAAGTCCCTCGATGACCTGAAATGAAATTCAACTCAATTAGAAATTGGATTAAATAATTATAAATATTGAACTACAGAACAAAATAAACTACAATTAAACTAATAAGCAAGTAAATGTATAATTTAATTAGGCACAAATGAGTTTCCCGACATAAAACCCATAACCAAAAGAACAACATACAAGGCAATAAAACTACAAGTAATTTACCTGCCACAACTAAATGAACAAGTAAACCCGACAACTAGGGAAACTGTTGTGTATAAGCAGAATATTGGTGGACATTAAAGGTGGCAAAGCACCAAAATAACCTCACCTTCACAGGTGTCCACCAACCTTGAAAAAAACAATACAAACTATAATAACCCAACGAATATTTATAACTACCTGTAGATGATGATGTCCTGTGATGAAAGATCTACAAATCACTTCAAAAAACACAAGAAAAACACTAAAAATTATTAAAAAATAAATCGCGCGAGTTTGACGTTCGACTGAAACTAACACAGCGAAACTTCATGTGTTCATAAGATTTGACGTCTCAATTCGGGGAAGAATCGTCACGCGATTCTAATGGTCGCGTTGGTTTCGTGGTATTTTCCGCGGGATTCGCGCCTTGAAGTTCTGAACCAGAAGCAAAAAGGGAACATGTTGTTTCATTTCACAATTTGAGATTCTAATCAATGATTACTAATACAAATAAATGTTTACAGATTTGTATGCATGAAAGAGTAATGCTAATTGCTAAGAATGATTTTATAGTAGCTATTACATAGATGTTTAGAATTTTATAGGAAGATAATTAAAATTGATTTATTAATTAATTGATTTAATTACGAAAAGAAATTAGAAACGATTTTGTTGCGGAATTCATTATAAAGTTCGAACAATAGCTTTCAAACCAATAACTAAACTGAGATACAATTACACGAAAACCAAGGATCCGATATCCAAAGCCCAAGGACTCAGAAATTAGTTTTGTTAATAGCTTCAATAACATACACCATAGACTTCAATACACAATAGAAAAAGAAATTAAAAATAGCATCCCCTTTCTCGACATGCGATTACATAGAAGAAATAATCAGCACATTATAACAGACTGGTATGTATTGCAAACCTTGTAGCTCTAATAGGATTTTAAACTATTGCTAAAATCACCCGCATAAGACGAAGATAAACACAGCACAATCCCCTGCCAGCAAAATCTTTAAAGTAGCGACAAAAAATTCCTTCAAAAAAACACCGGAATCGTTGCAGACATCCTAATAAAAAACGACTATCCATCACATATAATCCACACAATAAAGTTTAAAAGTCAGTCGGTCAGTGCGGACGTGTTTTTTGATTTCTCTTCTGATTTAGTCTTTTATATTGTTCAATTAAGCTTTGAGTTCTTTGCGGTTTAAAATGGCAAACGATCCGTGTGGGAAATGTGATCAACAACTATTTGATAAAAAAAAGTCGCTGCTTCTTGTGCAATTTTAGTTTCCATAAGAGATGTTCGAAGCTTGATGATAATGCAATTAGTGTGCTAGAGCAAAACTCGTGTATGTGTTGGAAATGTCCGAGCGTTGCAAGCATTCTTAGCTTAATTCCTTCGATCTCAAGTGAAATCAAGTCTTTAAAAAAATTTCATTTCGAAAGGGGTGAATGAGCTTAAAAATTGCATCTGCTGTGGATGATAATAAGCTATTGCAATCGAGCAGGGCTGTTACTTATGCTGGAAATATTCCTACGTGATTCCACTCTACCAAGAATGATGATTCATCGACTGTTGCAAAGACTTCTAGTAAGGTATTAAGAAACGCTCCAAATGAAACGTTACCTTTGGCCTAAACAACTGATATCAGAAATGCACCAGGACATTTTTTTCGAAACCTTTGAGCTTTGCTGCTACAACAGACTCTTCTGCTAGCAATCCGAATGCTGTAGTTAACGAGGTCGAAAATGCTAACGATTGGAATGTTGTCCAGCGCAAAACGCGTCAAAGCAAAAAAATTATTGAATCTGCTTCTCCGGTTAATGACCTCCCGGTTGTAAACAGCATTAAATATATTTATCTATCCAGACTGCACCCTAATACGTCGTCTGACAGTATTAAAGAGTATATTGCACCAGATTTAATTTAGTGCTACAAATTGTTGAAAAAAGATGCGGATATTTCTTCTTTAAAGTTTGTTACATTTAAATTGGGTATCGCGGATCATTTACTTTCAAAAGTGCTTGTCGCTGACAGTTGGCCTTCCGGAATATATATGAGGAAATTCATAAATTTTCCGAAAGACCAGCAAGAACAAATTCCAATGAGTATTCTAACTTGATGACCCTCAGGATATTTCAGTTGCTAATATTGAATCTCTCAGAGCTGTGAGGCAGCCGTGCAAACAATTGCTGGTTTTTAACCAGATATACACACACATAAACACATGAAAACATCTAGTAGCAGCAGTTTATTTCGGAACAAAGATATTCCTTTGTCCATTTAGTATCAAAATATTAGAGGATTACGCACCAAAACACGAGAGATTTATTTATCTGTGACTGAGAACGAATTCGATATTGTTGCACTCACTGAGACCTGGCTTCATGATGGGATTTCTTCCCTGGAAATTATCCCTGAACAGTATACTGCATACAGAAAGGATCGCTGTTCAATTTCATCGGGTTATAACAGAGGTGGAGGCGTTTTAATAGCAGTCAAATCAAATATCAGTAGCAGCTAGATTATATTATCAGATAATAATGCAATTGTTGAACAAATATCTATATCAATTTTTAATCCATCCAGACATAATTTCCTATATATCTGTGTTAGCTACATTCCACCATCATCAAATTGGGATATATACCATTCTCACATTCAAAATATCACTACTCTATCACATAAAATTTCTGAGGATGACTACCTTTGTGTACTTGGAGACTTTAATTTGGGAGGAGTCACTTGGGCACCTACCGATGAGGAACTAATATTAATTCCGTCGAATGTTACATCAGATATTGAATTGCTTGTGATTGATAGCTTAAGTAGTTTAAATATTTCTCAAATCAATAGTATTAAAAATTTCTTTGGTAGATTTTTAGATTTAATTTTTCTTAGTGATAACTGTTTTGCCGAATTTAAGGAGTGGACTTTCCCATTGGGGAAATGTGATATTCATCATAAAGCTTTAATAATGCATATAAATTTGTATAATTTTGAGACAGTAGGTAACTATTACTCAGATTTGGAGTTAGACTACAAGAACACAAATTTGACTAATTTAAATGAATTTTTGTCTAATGTAGATTGGAAGGAAATTCTTGCGGAAGTTTCTTTGGAAGAAGCATACAGTAACTTCATTTACGTTATACATACAGGTATTTCATTCCATGTTCCATCAATAGCTAAACGTAATAATTCTCATCCTGCGTGAGTAAGTAAGTCCATTCTACGTTTAAAAAATGCTAAGAATAAGGCCCATAAGCAATATAAATTTAGTGGTAAATTCCGTAGACTATGCAAAGAGTATTCATTTTTGAACACATTCTTATATAAGCAATTCCTTTGGTCAACCAAATCTAGAATAAAAAATGATAGCCGCGCTTTTTGGTCATTTATAAATAATATGAAGAAGACCTAAAATTTTCCAAATATTATGGAATTAAATGAAAAAACAGCCCTAAATGCACAAGATGCTTGTGAACTGTTTGCATACTTCTTTGAATCGGTGTACTGTATTTATGATGTGCAGAATGATAGCGATTATTCCAATGAATACTCCTCACAACTTAACATAGGAGGTAAGATTATTCTTTATTCAGATGTTGAACAAGCCATCGATAATTTGGAAGGAAATTATGTGTCATCAGTCATGGTTAAATCTTGCAAATATTCCTTTATTCCAGCTTTAAAATATATTTTTAATTTATCACTTAAATCTAAAACTACAATTGTTAAACCAATTTTCAAAAGTAGTGCACGACATTGCATTAACACTAACAACTATAGAGCTGTTGCTCTCATGAATGTTTTACCAAAATTACTTGATAGCATTGTCGCTAATAAAATATCATTTTAATGAAAGAAATTATCTGCTCTGAGCAACATGGATTTCAGAAGGGAAGGTCAATAGTCACAAATCTTGCCTTATTCACAAATTATTGCATCAATTCCATTGAGGAAGGAGCTCAAGTTGACTGTGTTTACACAGATATCTCTAAAGCATTCGAAAGAGTATGCATCCATATTTTAATAAATAAGCTTCACGCTCTTGGCTTCCTTTCAACTTTTCTAGATTGGATCACGTCTTATCTAACAAACCGCAGACAAGTTGTCAAAATTTATACAAACTATTCACGCATCTTTAAAGCAAATTCTGGAGTTCGTCAGGGTAGTCACTGCGGTCCTATTTTATTCAATATTTTCATCATTGATATAGCACAATATTCAAGTATTCACGCTGTTTAATTTATGCTGAAGATTTAAAGTTGTTTCTAAAAATTACCTCCTCAAATTCATGCCTTCAGCTACAAAATGATCTTGATAGTTTATCTATCTGGTGTCATAAAAATAGACTCAAGTTAAATACTTCAAAATGTCATGTTTTAACCTATAATCGTTCTATAACCCCTATACACTTTAATTATGTTACTAAAACTGTTTTCTTAAATTGTCTTTGCGAAATCAGCGATTTGGGTGCAGTTTTTGATAATAAACTATCATTTGCAACACACGTAGAATACATATGTTTAAGATGTTATAAACTTGTTGGTTTCATAAAAAGAAACTGTAAGAAATGCAAAGACGTGGGCACTTTTAAACATATGTTTGCCAATATAGTTCGTCCCATACTAAAATACGCTGCAATCATTTGGTCTCCCCATTACCAAATGCATATCCACAGATTAGAACCTATTTAAAGAACATTTACTTACACGTTTTATTTGTTATTGGCTTAAAATATGGGGGGATAACTTACCCTCGTATGAGTCAAGACATTTACTAATAGGTTTATCAAATCAAAACTTCAGACGTGACATGCAATGTGCTTTATTTATAAGGGATATTCTGTGTTCCAATATTTTATGCCCAGAGCTTCTTAATATGTTGAATTTATATGCTCCAGAAAGGTCCTTAAGAGGAAGAAACTTACTTTATGCTTCTTCTCATAGAACCAACTATGGTCAACATGAATGTGTAAATAATTGTAACAATAAGTTCAACTATTTTGATAAAATTCAATTGAATAGTAATTACTTAGAGTTCTTGGTTTTAATTTTAAACATTCATAGAAATTACAAGTTAAATAGCTCCTTATTTTTGTATAAATTGTGTTTCTCAGTAGACTTAGCATTAATTTAATTAATTAATATTTAAGTATTAATAGTTTGTAGGAGACGAACTCTGTAGACTCTAGGTAAATAAATAAATAAATAAACAATAATAAAAAGAGCTATAAGAAACAACCATTTCAACAATTTCAACAATTCGATACCCCCACCGAACAACGCAACAATATTATATAATACAAATCCTATTTATACATCAATCCCATTTATATACCCATTATCCCTAAAAATCGCGAAAATAATTAATACCGGGAATAACCACATAAAATAGCCTTCATACCAATAACTAAACTGAACAACAATTACACTAAAAGTAAGGATCCGATACCCAAACAAGAAAAAAACAGCGTTGTATACAAGGTCGAATGCGAGAACTGCAACGCTACGTACATCGGATAAACATCAAAAAAGCTTAAAACTAGACTATCACAACACAAAGCTTATATCAAAAAGGAAGAAAGACGATCAGCACTAGCATCCCACTCAATAGAAATAGGGCAGGTATTTTGCTGCGATAATGCAAAAATAATAGACGCGGAGAATAATAGGAAAAAACGAGAAGTAAAGGAGGCATGCCACATATACTTTAATAAAAGCAGAGTTACAAACCTAAGACAGGACACAGAACTAATAAATAAAGAATATAAATACATACTGAGCAAATTAAAACCATAGTAGTATTCATCTATAGAAACGTTTTCTGCTCGACAACCGCTCACTTTCATATTGTCCTCGTAGCATGTAAATTGGTTTTTGTTTGAAGTCTATTTTAATTTATTAGCAATGTATTTTATTTTATTTTTGTTTTAATGTAATCAGTTCTTCTATTCTGGGTAATTGTTATTTATTATTATTACTTTTAAGAAAATCTTTTATACGCGCAGACAAAACTGTGTGCCAAAAACTTCTCAAGAAAACTGACTTATGTGCAATTTTATTTATGTAGAGCTCCTGAAGAAATGAAATAAAAAATCTATCTTCAAAACAAAAACGATCGGTGTTTTGCTGAAAAAATACCTAAAAATCCCGCGTTCAGGAGTGTGTGATGCTAATTTTTCTTCAGAGTAAAAGTAGAACATACATCTGTTTCAAGGTTTGCTGCGATACAAAGCGAAGGTTTGCTGCGATACAAGGCGCGAAAGATCTTTAGCATCATCATCATCATCATCTTCATCATCATCATCATCATCATCATCATCATCATCATCATCATCATCATCATCATCATCATCATCATCATCATCATCATCATCATCATCATCATCATCATCATCATCATCATCATCATCATCATCATCATCATCATCATCATCATCATCATCATCATCATCATCATCATCATCATCATCATCATCATCATCATCATCATCATCATCATCATCATCATCATCATCATCATCATCATCATCATCATCATCATCATCATCATCATCATCATCATCATCATCATCATCATCATCATCATCATCATCATCATCATCATCATCATCATCATCATCATCATCATCATCATCATCATCATCATCATCATCATCATCATCATCATCATCATCATCATCATCATCATCATCATCATCATCATCATCATCATCATCATCATCATCATCATCATCATCATCATCATCATCATCATCATCATCATCATCATCATCATCATCATCATCATCATCATCATCATCATCATCATCATCATCATCATCATCATCATCATCATCATCATCATCATCATCATCATCATCATCATCATCATCATCATCATCATCATCATCATCATCATCATCATCATCATCATCATCATCATCATCATCATCATCATCATCATCATCATCATTGTCATCTTGAATCATTAAGAGATTTACATATTTACATATCGCTCCTGGGTTTTGTAAGTATAACTGGAACTATGGTGAAGAAACGGTCTTTCTCTAGGATGAATACGTTTATTTATAAATTGTTCTGGTCTTCAAATTGTGTAATTTGCTTATCGCAGTTAAATTAAGTACAGTTTACTAATGTGGATATGATGAGGTCCTGGCGGAGTTAACATTTGCTGCTGCAGGATATAGCGATGCGATGCATGCTTCATCATTATTTTGTACATTGATGCAAGCTTTCTTTGATGCAATCTCCTTTGGTAGAGGTATATAAAACGATCCTCGAATTGGCTCAAACTTATTGGTATGTACCGCTAAATGTATTACAGAATGCAGTGCAGTGAGTATTGGGTCATAAATATTTAATTTATACCACTCATTTAAATTATCCTCCACACTGATTCGAGCAGTTCTTGCTTGGAAATACTTAATGTCTTTAATAACTTCATTATCACCAGTTTCTTTAACAAATTTACCGCAAAACGTTGTAGCAGCTTTAATATGAAATTGTTTTTTAAGGTATTCTTAATGCGGCGAGTAAATAATTTGGAGGCTTATATTAACGATAACACCTGCCCTAATTCTACTTGCGAACACTGTTTTTATTTCTTCCCACTTAACAAAAATCACTTCTTATTACACGTTGATTAATTCCTCAACCTCGATTTGATTAACACTCTCAACGATTTAATTTGAGCAATAGAGCTCTCCAAATGTTTTTACTAGCATTCTTATTGCACTTCCGAAATGCTGCTCAAAATTTACGAATATTTCTGTTGCATTCTTTAACAATATTGCTTTTATTCACAAAAGTTGTATTTAAACACTTCAACACATCTTCTCGCAATATCTTAATTAGTGAAATACTTTCATTTCTACTGTGATAGACATTTTTATTATTTTTTATTAGACACTAACATTGAGAGTCACTTAGATTGACTGGTGCTCCCCAACAGTTTGCTTGCGCTTTTATAGCAACCGTTTGTAAACATGAATGATCATGCTGCTACAATAGCCATTGCACAGGATGAATTCCAACGAATTTGCTTACAGGTTGAGATGATATCGAATTACACGATAAACAAACAAAAAACATAAATCACTGAAAATAATTATTTAATGTTGATTAAGTACTTTATTCTGCTGGTCGAATTTGTAAATACGAATGAGATTATTTACACGAATGCATTTGTTATGTAAATAAAAAAAGGAAATGTGAAAATTTGTTTACTTTATGCGAATTCCAATGAATCGTTTCGATCGGTAAAATTCTTCGAACAATAAAATTCTTGGTTATCTAGAGGAAGTGTGGTATCGAATTAGATGAAAAAAAAAACATAAATCATTTCCTGATATTGCTTAAATTTGTTTAAAACAGGATGTGAAAATTTGTTTACTTTATGCGAGTTCCAATGAAACATTTCGAAGGAAGCGTGGTATCAAATTACATGAATTATTCATCTTAATGTGCTGATATTGCAAATTTTCTTTAAACAGGATTAAACTTGATTTGGAATCATGACTATAAATTGAGGAGCTGAATGAGATTTGCAATCAGTT